>CM061164.1:9396081-9943581 GCA_030710495.1 Labroides dimidiatus | reverse complement strand
GCTTCCTCTTCTCCTGTTTTTTTTTTCTTCCACGCTTTCTTCTCTGGTTCATTTTCCTCCCTCAGACAAATGATCGGCATTGATAAACACAAGGCCGTATTCAGAGAACTCACACCCAGGCAGGGGGAAAAAAAACACGAGGATGAGGGGGGTTTTGTAAGAATCTTTTTTTTAATGAAACACAAAAAGGCAATAAAGTTAAGATAAATAATTTTTTCCTTTTGTACATGTGGAAATACTTGAGTCACATTTCCAAAGAATGACTGAAATTACATAATATATTTTAGTAGGCTATCTCAACCGTACAAAGCAGGTTCCAGTGGGTCTAAAAAAAACATCATGATGTTGCTTCTTTTCAAATGGGATGGCAAGAACTGAATCCAGTGTTTCTTAAAGAAAATACAGCTTTTAAAATAAAAAATGAATTAAAGACCCATTAAAGTGATATTTAATTGTTCACATTAGATTCCTTTTAAAGCTTTTGCTTCGCAGTGTAACAGCAACATGGTTGTTAAAAGTCAGTCAATGTCTTAAAAAAGAAAAAAGGCATTTATGTTACTCCCCCTGTACATCCTATACACTGACAATGAACAGCCAATTACAGGCTTGCATAAACAGTAAGACAATGGTAAACAAAAACAAACAAACACACACTGACAGTTTTTGGCAAAGCAGGAATAAAAGTGACAAGAAGCATGATTTGTGATTTGATCCGTATCTTGTTTTATTTTATTTATTTTTTGTCCCGTTGATCGGCTCTGATTGTCCTTCACAGTCACATGATGTCATTCAGGTTGCCATAGAGACCTCAAGTGCATCAGCTGGGCGGTGTGCAGACAATGTTGCTGCAGTGTGTCTCAGAGGCTGTCATAGCAACGCTGGTTGAGCAGACAGCAAGAGGGACTCAACTTAAAACACCTCGGTGATTGCAGGGGTCCCGGATTCAGAATTGATTGAACGTTTTTAAGTCTTTCTAATAAATTGTTTCCTCTAATGTGATGAAGCGTAAACTCACAGGTGCTTTGGTATTTTTGAAGCCAGATAAATATCTACATCTCATATAGGAATACAGGATAAAGTAGATAAAGATTCTTTTCGGACAGCAGAAACTCAGTTTCTTTCCAGTATTTTGTCTAAAAAAAAAAAAAAAAATGCTCCCAACAGGAAACGCACATTCGAAACCTGACAGAGTGAAACCAAAAGAGAGGAAGGCAAAAAAAAACCAAAAAAACAAAAACAATTTGGACACTTTTAAAAAGACCTTTTTTGATTTTCTTATAAAAACATCTCTACATATCTACCCTTGGCCTTAAGCAGGGCTTATCACCTCAAAGTCTTCACGTCACTTTGCCCCTAAATCCAGACCTCTGACCGTCCTCAGTGCAGTAAGGGAGAAAAAAAAATCCCCCTCCTCCCTCTGTCAGACCCTCCCAAACCCGCCCACACCCACGCTAAAAAAATCTAAATAAAATAATCTTCTCTGCAAAAGAAATAAACAAAACAAAAACAAATATATATGCATATATTTACAACATGTTATCTTACATGATGCTGTACACACGTTCTCATTCAAACCAACACACACACACTACGCTCGGACTGACAAACCAACTTCCTGTACATGTCTGTTCGCACCTCAATAAGAAAATGCGAGAGAGAGAGAGAGAGAGAGAGAGAGAGAGAGAGAGAAAGAGAGAGAGAGGTATTGATGTGTATGGCTTGACAGGAGACGTTTTATGTGTCTGCACTTTAAGTTCTGGACAGATTAATACTCCAAGAGACAGATTGGTGGTGCGTCATGACGTTGCTGATGCTTCATGAGCACGCACGCTAAAGCACTGTTTGCTTAAATGCTGAAAAGGGTCAATGCAGCCGCCCTGCAAACACACACACACACACACACACACACACACACACACATACACAAAGTTTGAACTACAGTGTTTTTTGGTCCTGTTAGGGTTCTCCCAATGTCATCGTCCAGATATAAGACCGTTCAAACCATCCAAACCAGTGTGGTTCACATCAAGTCTCTCCTCGTCACACAATCTGTTCTCTCCGAGCGAGTCTTTGTTTCAGAAGAGGAAGTCTGCCTCCTCTGCAAATCCAAGCCACTGTGCTCCAAAGTGCTCATGTCCTTGGTTCCTTTTCTTTTGTTGAGATACTCTGTTATTTCAACCAGACTCTAAGAGCCTCAGTCCACATTTGATAAAGAGTCTGAATCTGACATGGATCAGACTCCCCCCACTCTAAGTGCCAGAACTGACGGACTTTATCCAGGGGGCTAGCTCCTTCTCTTACAGGGGACGGATCAAAACTCTTTGTCTTGCTTTCCTCGTGTCCCCTGCTCTGTCGTCTCAGACAGTTTTAGAAGCCTCAGACTTCAGGTTAATATTTGGATTTCTTTCTCGAGCTGCTGGCGCTACGACACGATGGCCATGCCGTCCGCGCTGATCAGCTGGCCCGTTGTTGGTTCATAGGTTCCCGCCAGGTAGAAGAGGTCATTCGTTGTGTTGCTGGGTTTACGTTCACGCATTAAGTGATCATACTCAGTCCTGCTGACCACCTGGCAGCGATGGGAGATGGTCTGTACATCGTTCTCGTCCTCATGGCTCGACTGATACAAGGCATTCTGAAAGAAAAGAAGAAGAGTGGATACTTTTGCATAGGAAAAGTGGTTTGTGGTGGAATACTGGCTGTATTTCTGATAATATTTTGGTTCTGTGCTCCCACACAACCCTCCTTCATCATGCATTAACTGTTTTTTTTTATCATAATAAGGTTTTGAGTCTCTGCTTGGATTGATCTTTGAGTGTGGCTGCTGCTCTTTTTGTGTTCATGCCAAAAAAAGTGAAATTCATAACTTCCCATGAAGCAGAGATTGTTCCAAGGAGAGACTCGAGAGACATTTAACTGAGAGGAGGTGTAACCACTCATATCAGATGGATCAGGAAGTAAAAGGAAGCAGAGTGGTGATAAATTTATATGAAAATGTCACAGACTGTTACTTTGCTCAGTGCTGTTTCAGTAAATCCCTTTTGAACTCCCTGGTCCTTACCTTGCCATCGCGGTGTCGCTTCCCGAGGCGAGTCTCCTCTGGGTGGTAGAACCACTTGACCCTGACCACCATGCTGGAGCTCCACGACTCCCAGAGGCTCTCCACTCTGCCCACGTAGGGCAGCTGAGGCCGGCCGGGTGACAGAAACACGGCGCAGTCCCCGACACGCACCGTCTCCTTGCCCCGCACGATGGCCTTGTAGAAAAGCTTGCGGGCTTTACCCTTCAGACCTCTCCTCTGTCGGGGAAAGAGAAGAAAAAACACTCTTAGTCAGTTTATTCAAACTTACAACCTTCTTGTGCTTTAGGCTTGATATCACTACCAGCCCCATTTCAGAAACAAAATAAAGATCTTTGCTTAAACCCTGTCCAAGGGAAAATCAAAAACGACCTCCAAAGAGAAAAAACAAAGAGTTAATGGTTAAAATCCTACTGTTGATCCCTTTTGTATCACACTAATTCACACTAATTGTTCACATCTTAAGTAAAGTATTTATTTCTTTAAAGTGAGCCTGGATTGTGATGCAAACATCTGCAAATATAATATTATGTAACTGAAATGTGACACAACACAAATTATAGCAACAAACAAGATGCTCTTGAGCTCATTAAGCAGCACTGATGCCAGAGACAGATCTTCATAACCTGGATAATCTTTGTAGGATTATCAAAATTCGCTGTTTCATATAGAAGGTCAGGGTTAGGTGGTGAATGATCACAGCTACTATCAAGATCTGAGGAAAAGTTGAGGGATTACTCGATTTTTAGTGGGAAAGTAGATATTAGAAACAGGGCTGTTTGTGTTAATATGTTCATAGCAACGTAATTAATCTCCAAGATGTACCATGATGGAACAGAACAAATCCACTGCACTTTTGAACAGAACATTTTACTTTAAAAATACCTAGATGACACATTTGACAAGTAAAAAGTGATATCAAAGTGAGGTTTTTAAAAACTGTCTTAAGTATCTATAAAGTCATACAGGTGCAGCCCATCAGGCTGATGTTCTGATCTGAGTCAGCACAAGATCAGACTATCAAAATGTATGTAAACAGCTTAGTCAGACCAAGAATGGACTGAAAATAGCTTAATCGACACACGTGGTTAATTCGATTGTTTTCCAACTGTGGTTGGATTTGGCAGGTTCATCACAAGCAAATTTCACCCGGAAGAGGAAGTAGATGACCTTGACAAACAGGGTCAACAAAAACCATGGCACACACATAAATAAAAAAGTTAAGAGCTACAGCTGCTGCATCCACCTTGGCCATCGTTGACACAGCACAGCCTATTGAAGCGGAATGAGACGTTCAGAAGTCTGATTCTCTTTTCTGCATGTATGTGCAAAAAAAACTAGATGCCCTGCTGTGACTTATCGATTGAGCTATGACCTTAATCAGACCACTGCATGCATATTAACACATCTACTCATAAAAGTTGGCAGAGCACTGTTTTGGAGCACAAATGACGTTAAGAAATTAAATAAATCACAGATATTCTGCAGAGTACCACTATTTTAAGTCCATTCTGTTTGTATCTTCCCTAAAGGTTTTTTTTTCCTGAGATTTCAGGTATGGGAGTTGATAAAGCAGGGGCTTGTCTTTGTTTGTTTGCACTTTATCAAAATGTGCTGCACATTTTGTACGTGCATACTTGCATGTTTCTCAATGTGTAGCTGTGTTATTAAAAGAACAAACTGATAGAATGCAAGGGGGTTTCCTACCTGTGTGGGGTTTCCGGACCATCTCCAGAGCTGTCGTCCAGGCAGATGCGGAGTAATGTGGGGCAGAGGCTCAGGTGAGGACATCCTCTGCCTCTTAGCCGATGCTGGGTCCTTGGAGGCCGGTTTTGGATGCTGGCTCACAGGACTGCTTTGTCTCTGATGGTGGCTGTTAGAAATTCCGTCTTTCCTCTTCTGGCTTTTAGCTGTGCTGCTGTTAGCCACCATACTTCCTTTGGATGCAAACTCTTTCCTGTCTTCTGATCGGTCAGTCCTCACCTTGGTGCCAGAGGCCACCATGCTGGATTTGGCCACAAAGCCATGAGCCGGTGTGATGGCAGAGGGAGGAGTGTTGGAGGCTGTGAGATCAGGACTCAGGAGGTTAGAGGTCACGTTCTGCCTGTGCTTCTGTTTGTCCTGCTGGAGAAGGGCCCGGCGCAGCAGCACAGAGGAGGACTCTTCATCAGAGGAGTAGGATGAGTCGTTGTCAGATGAGCAAAGGGACGAGGAGGAGATGGAACCAGAGGAGGACGACGAGGAGGAAGATGAGGAGAAGCAGGCAGAGAGACGAGAGAGAAAGCGGCCACCACGGTGGGAGGGTGCTGCCGAGCTTTGTCTGCGCCCTTCAGCATCTCGGCCATCATCCTCATCATCCTCATCGAGCTCAGAGTAAGAGCTGGGGCAGTCACTGGGGTAGTCCAGACTGAAATCCCCTCCTTGGACGCCGACACCTGCTGACAGGACATCCTTTCTCAGAGGAGCCTCAGAGTGGGCCCCTGTGGTTTCTCTGTCCCCTCCACCCTTCTTCCCATCCTTCACCAGGCGACCAGGTTGGATGTATCGCAACGGTGCGCCTCCAGAGTGGAGATACTTGCTTCCTCTAACTCCACTCCCACCGAGTCGGAGCAGGGCCTTGCTGTTCTTCGTTTTAGGAGAAGTCACACCTTCATGGTCGAGCTTAACTAGGAACTGTTTCCTGTCACGCTCACTCCCTGGCTTCCTGCTGCCAGCTGCCATCGAGACAGCGGAGGGACAGGCAGAGGACAAGGAGTCCCGAAGGCCCACGGAGGTGGCTGTTATACCGGGCCTCACTGCTCCAGAGCCTCCAAATGTAGAGAAGCCATTGGCAATGCTGCTGAAAGAGTCACCTTCGAAAGGAGAGCCGAAGATGCCTTTGATAGGCATTGGAGGTGCGACGTGATGGGAGGCAGGACGATGAAAGAATCCTAAATCCCGCTCTCGTATTCTCCTCTGGGTTTTCCTTGAAGTCCCATTGAAGAGGAAGAAGTCAACTGGTGGCCTCTTCCTGGGTGCTGACCAGCTTAACAGGGAAGTGTTGCCTTTGGTTGCAGTATCCGTTACTGATGTCGGTGTGCTGACGGTCTTAGGCACTGAGTGGATCTTCTTTGGTCTGCCGACTGAAAAAGGAACCAGCAAACAGAGAAGAATTAGAAAGGATATGGACTGGCAGGTCTAAGAACTTGGAGGAAACGTAACACCTTTATCTCTTTGATCTTCACAGAGCCAGGTAAGTTTCGACATATTCATTACTCAAGCTACAACAAACCTGGGAAACCTGTATCTGCCTCCTGCTTTATTGTCAAACTGAGTTTGTGTTGAGTTACATGTATGTTGCTGAACGACAACGCTGACAAGACATAAAGTCATGATTAATGCTGTCAGAGCAGGTCAATGAAAGGCTGGAAAGAGTGATTTTAATTTACGAGCCTGCTGCTTTGTATACATTTACTCGGCTCTCTCTTCTGACTTGGAGGCATCTGATTATTGGTTGACAGTTGGAAATGTAAATGAGGTTTTGTTTTGGAGGTTTAAGTTTGGCCTGAAGGGCTGCTCGTGACTCATGTTACCAGTGAGACGGGAACTTCTCAGGCAACATATATCAACACTCTTAAAGCCTCTGAGGGATCTTTGGTAGATTTCTCAGGGTGATCTCTCTAAATGGTCCTCATTCTCAAGAAACTCAAGGATGAATAAAAAAGGCTTTGGCAAATCTTTAAAGAGTGATTTGTGTTTGTTGGAGGATGATAAAAGACGAACTTCAAGGATTGTTTGTTGTGAGCAAGGAGCAACCTCTGGGGGCGAAAAAGTGACGTCAATGCGGATGTGCAAAAAAACTTGCAGTTCCTCCAGTGTCCACTTGGGGCTGGCTGTAAAAGTAAAGTAGTCCCCATTGGCTCCCATGTTATGATGCCTGCATTTACAGCAGAATCAAACATATTTCCGTCAAGGTTTCTTTCTCACCTGGTCTTTTCTCATGGGACCTTCCAGCTGGATCCCCAATGGCTGATTTCTCTGTTGGCGTATCTTTCTTCTCTTGGGTGGAGCTTCGACGACCACGGCGACCAGGCGAGATCAAAAGTGCTGGAGAGGGTTCCGCACCTTGGAGAGAGAAAAAATAATGAATATAAGACTTAATTCATTCTTTCTACTGATCTATTACTGTTCCAGCTTTGTATGTTGAGCAACACTCACAGTGAATCTGATATCCAGGGGGCAGAAGTCTGATGTTAGCCAAAGAAATCCTCCCCCTGTCTCCATCATCAAACTCCACCATCACACTGCCCTCCTTCTCTTCCTCGCCTGGACCTGCTGAAGCACAAAACGCGTCATGGATGACATAGCTCTAAATAAAACCAAATAAACTATAAAAAGTGAATTTTCTTTGTGTGTCATGCTCACCTCGATGGACATATCCAGGGTATAAACACCGGGAGCGCTCGCTCCAGTAGGCACACACTCGAGTCCCTTCAGTCAGGATTGCTTCAGTCTGAGGTCGAACGTCCAACACCTGAAAAAGTCATGCGTCTGTGTCAGACTTACGTGGAGTTTTAGTCAGTGGGAGCCCCCCCACCACCCCCCTACCGCCCCCCTCCCTGTGCACACCACTGGTTTTAGCAAAGCAGCTGTGCAGATCTGCAAATTTGAACAATGTCATGGAGCACCGAAACTGAAACTCACCGCCTCCTGTAGGAGTTGCTCTAAGGAGTAGATTCGAGGGCGATTCCCACGTTCCCCTTCAATGACGACGCTGAATCTGAAAACAAAAGGGAAAGGAAAATGAATGAATATGGAGGCCTTAGAGAAATTTGAGTTCTGTTATTTCTATCTGCTGGCATTTACTGGTTTTCTGCTGTCATTGGCTTTGTAGTTGTCTAGACTTCATGTTTGTTTTCATTCTTACTGCAGCCAGGCATTTTGCTGGTACTAAGCTAGGTTTGATGAGGACATACTGGTTGCTGCATGTTTTTATCGATATCTGAATGGAAAATCAATGTAGATATGAAGTCCTTGGTCTATAATTTTATAGATAATGGACTGAAGAACAGTCTTCAATGGATATTTTTTTTTAGTAATTGCTTTGCTCCTCACAGGATTACTGTTTCATTGTTAAAGAAGTGTTCTGTCCTTAAACAAATGTGGTTCTTAAAAAAATATTTGTGCTCTGCCATGGGTTTGTATTTGTGGTGCAGAACCTCACATGTCTGGCAGATCCAGAGTCTGCACACAGGCGGCGTACAGCAGCTCGTCCTCCTTGGAGATCAGGATCTTCAGCCCATCCACTAACATCTCTTTACTCAGCACACAGTTTGGCAGGGCTGCAGAGGGGAGGGCGTGGTGGAAAGATGGATGGATGGAGACAATAAAGGAGGAGATACAAATAATTTGTGAGCATGTTGAATAATTGCTTTATGAAGGGAAAAGGAAGGAGAAAGGTATGTACATGTGTGTGAAATGGACCCAACATGCTTTCTAAACCTGCGTTAGTAATTATGAATGACGTGTCAGTGTTCATGCCCACCGGGTATTCTGCAAGGCATGTTGGGAGGGAGGTGCATCAGCATTTTCTCCTTTGCCTCCTCCTCTTCCTCTTCTTCTTCCTCCTCCTCCTCATCCCCTTCTGAGAAGCTGCTCTCCTCGTCCAAGCGAAAGCCGTCGTCCGCCGCGAAACTCTGCAACAGTCGGCTTACGGCGTGGCCTTTTGCCTGGATGGGGGGAGACAGGAAGTGACATCAGCAGCCGCAAAGCAGGACGTGGAATAACTTTATTACGAAGCAAGATCATTCAACAGTAAACAGGATTTGTAAGTGACTGAATCACAGGCATGGACAACTGTTGTAATGTGATCCTCTAGTGAGGGCTGAAGGTTCAATTTTTTGTTTTCTGTCACCTTTCACTCAGAGGTCAAAGGTCACACTCAGTAATAACTGCAGCTCAACTGGTAAAAGTCTAGTGTGCAGCAGCTTAAACATTTATACAGCTAACATTGAGGCTTGAAACCCCCTTTACATTCCCTCCTTGCTTTCTCTCTCTCTCTCTCTCACACACACACATACACACACATGTCAGAAAATCTTCATCTCCAGACCGGTTTCGGCTAGTCTAGCCAAAGATGACTGATGATGGAAAGTCAGCTTGCCCAACAGGTTTCTGCTTGTATTCCAAAGAAAAGACCATAATATTGAGTGCATAAGAGAAGGTGTGTGTGTGCGCGAGTGTGTTTTTATGTTTGCATGTGTGTGTTGTCTCTTGAGGTTTTCCACATCAGGAGACCATATATTTTAGTGACAGAAGTTTCGTCACCAGAGGGCATGGGTGATTATTTCACTTTAGTTCTTTTAGTGTGTGTGTGTGTGTGTGTGTGTGTGTGTGTGTGTGTGTGTGTGTGCGTGTGTGTGTGTGTGTGTGTGTGTGTGTGTGTGTGTGTGTGTGTGTACAGGCATGCATGGGTGTGTGTAGTGTTATGACCAATGATTATCTTTATATTGCTCTGTTTGGAGGTTTGGAGTTGTGTGTTTTTGGACATTCCCGAACAATGACTCAAAGACTGACACAAGCTTGAGGGCACTTCTCTTTAAAATGTGTGTGTCCTGTCAGCATTCTGTTAGCACGCACACACTTATAAGAAGCACAAAAGGTATTTTGGACAGTGAGTGATTTACAGCTGATGCTGACTATCCTCATCTTATTACTGCTGTCAGCTTTAATCTGCGGGATCCTTCAAAATCCTCTCTCCGGGTGTGTCTCTCTCCTTCAAAGAAGGAGTGAACTTGAGGTGAGTGCGTCTACAAAATTCCTCCTCTCGTCTCTTTTTCTCAGTTTTTGTTTGCATACAGCAGAGGGCCAAAGGGAGTGACCTCTCTGAGTCACCTGTCCTGTTTTGCTCATCTCCCCCTCGGCTCTGTAACCCCTGTCCTCTGTTCTCACTGTTTGTTTTTTCTCATCACAGAGCACCATATCTTTTTTTTGTCATGTAATTACATTCCTTTTCAGTTTTGACGGCAGTAATTTATTGTCAGGCTTATTACACAACCTCTCTTCCCCGCCCCTAAAATTGGAAAGCCTCTCACCTTTCCTTTCGTGATTCCATTTCCCATGCTCTTTTGGAGTGATTGATAAGGGGGGGGTGAAGTAGCAGAAGAACACATAAATTTGCTCTTCTTGTACAGATACTGTTCTCCTATGAGTACATTCAGTTAAACATCTCCCTGCAATTAATCAGCTGCAGCTATCGTGTATTTTATAAGAGGTTTAGCATGTTTGGAGCATAGCGTTACAGTTAAACCAGGAGTTGTGGGATAAAATTTGAAAATGCTGAAGTAGATGTCAAGTTGTTGGACACACTGTACTTCAGTGCTGTCCACCACCCCTGATCACTTACACTGAAGTGACCAGAGAAGGAAATACAATCCACAAATGCCACTTTTGAGAGTGTAGCATAACGGTGTTGGTGCAGAACCATAACTCACTCCCACCAGAGGGGGGGTGATTTACGTCGTTGAAAAGTTGTCAGTTGCATAAGTAAAATACTGCTGTGTCACTGTAAGGTCACAAGAACGCACCCGACTCCCTGAAATGTCTCACCTTTCCCAGAATGCCCTGTCCCGCTGAGCTCTTCCTCACAGTTGCCTTGCCGGCTCTGTTTGCATCCGCTGAGGTCCTGTGGTTTCCCTGGCTGTCCACAAAGCTACAGCCTGCTGACGGGACTCCCCAGCTGGAGAGAAATGCTTTTTTATTTCCATGGTGGTCCGGACAGCCCCTTTCAGTGCTGGAGAGGTTGGGTCTTCTGGGCACTTTCCTCTCATCTGTACTGAGCTTACTGGCTGTGCCTGAAGGAGGAGGGGAGAGTACTGAGATTAAGGCCAGAGTTATCTATTACCTGGCTGCGTTAAACACTTGACTCTAATTTGAAACCCTATAGAGAGCAATCATTTCTTCAACCTAAATTTTTCAACTCTGCCTGTTGACACTGTGGCAAAAAAGGTAGTTTCCATCTCAGACCCTGTTTACACAACGTTTTATAATGTTGCACTCCAAAACGCAAAAAAACAGAAAAAATCTGCGTTTACACGGAAATGCTAAAGGACTGAAAATGCTGTAGTATGCGTGCCAGGCCTGTAGTTGGCAATATAACTGTAGTGTCTTTTGGTGGTCTGCCACCAAAGAAGAGTTGGGGTTATCATCTGACATATATTGAATGTGTCTCATCTGAGTGCAGAAGTGGAGCAACAGATGCACATTTTGTTGAAAGGCAGTCAGCAGATTGAGCAACACGAGTACAACACAGTAGTTCACCATTGAGCCATTTTTTTGTTATCCTGTTCGCGTATGGAAATCAAAGGTTCCCACACTGAAAGTGGAATATGTACACACAAAGCAGAGTGTGACGTCAGCGTTACCACTGAAAAATGGCTTGCTGTTTAAACGGTTTCAAAAAAATTCCACCCTGGGGGCCGTTTCAGGTCCGAAAAATGCAATTTCCGTGTAAACGAGAGGCTGAAATGCAACAATACTCTAGTGTTTCATCCTAATACCGTTGTCACATGAACGGGGCCTCAGGCTGAGACTCTATGACAGCACCAATGTGAGATCCAAGATCCTGTCATGCAATCAAGGCAATGACAGCAGAGATAGCAAGTGCATCTCTCAGTGTTGGAGGGACTACTTTTTTGTGTCAAACAATTCCTTGAAAATTAGTTAGACATTTTTAAATCAAAGAATTGTGTCAGCTGTTATGTCTTTAGCCAGGTGATTAAAGGATGATGTAAAGTGAGCAGGTGGATATGCATATTAGAATGTCTCCAGTCTGAGGAAAGACCCCTCTATGCCCTGCTCACCCTGAACCTAGTTTGCATAGCCGCCTGCTCACAATACATCACTCCTCACTTATCATGTGGCAACATAAAAGACATTTTATTGATTTTTTTAACATAGACACCAAAAAGGACACCTCTTAAGACTGAGAAAGTCCACCTTTTTTTGGATTTCAATAGCTGCTAATTGTGCACATATTGCCCTTGTTCAGGTTACTGATGATGGGGAAAATAAAAAAAACAAATTGAGGTTTTGGAGCTTTTTTCACAAGAGAGTTTAAAACTGAAATACCAAATTCGTGGGTTTTTTATTATTATTTTTATAAACTGCTGCGTGCACTGGTAAAAATATGAAAATAGCTCTCACCAGGAGGCCCTGGTCTCTTACTCCTGGCTTTCTGGTTTGCATGAACCTTAGAAGTTTGCGATGAGAACGGAGCCATCCCAGCAGGATTTGTAGATGTTGTGCTAATTTGGGCATCACCAGCTCCATCTTCGCTGTCGTAGCTGCCATCCTCCTCTTCCTCCTCCTCTGTGGAATCAGGACATCGATATGATCAGTCCAAGAGATTCAGGTGAGCTTAAAGTAAACACTGTTCAGGCTAAAGACAGGGACTCCCTGGATGAGATATATTGACGGCTGGCTTTCAATATTCTTCGACCCATCACTTCTCAGGCATGCAGCTGCGGTACCATCATCAAAAATGGAAAAGTGGAATGCTGTTGATGAACTGGTGCAGGTTTGATCTTGCCTTTATGGCAGCAAAAAAAATATGCTCTAATTGTTCTGAAAATGCAACCACAGGATGCAGACAAGCAAACACACACACACACACACACACACACTCAGACTCAGGGGTTGTCGTTGGCAGCTGTGTGTCACTGACTGAGGGGGTCGTGTCGGGTGTCGACACATCGCTGACACACTTGTCACTTACACAGCGCTCTAGTCAACACTTTGCCGCAGTCACACTCAAATACTACCGCTCAGAAACACACACACATTTAACCACAACTCTTACAGCGGTCATGTCCAATGTCTCGGGCAGATTTAAGAATTTTCTTGCATGTTCATAACTCGTATATCAGATTGTCCAAAGAGGGACTTTTTTCCAATGTTGCTGAGAAGCAGAAGAGTTTGGAGGACCAGGGTGTGACATTCTAGAGGGGACCAGAGTCAGATCATGTTACAGTGTGGCATAGAGGGCCAGGGTGGCTGTGTTGCATGCCTGTGGCAAGTCGTTAACGATTTTAACGGTTTGATAAATGAGCTGGGAAGTGAGAGGAGGCCCTGATGACGGCAGACATCTCACTTCAGGACGCTTGACATGCACACACAAACACACACATTGCAGAGTCCTACACTTGTCGTAAAATCTCTCAATGTCCGATGATGTTCTTTGATCTGTTTGACCAAATTAACCGTTAGATTAACCTTAAAACAGCAATGACGTTAGAAAATCATATGGGGTTTTGTGCTCATGTAAGTGGATTCTTGAAGTGTTTACAGGCTTTTATTATATTAATCATTTTATCAAAGTCTCGATCTTCAATTCTTTGACTCAGAGATGACACTTTCACCAGACCAAATATTGAGAACCAGTCTGTGTCACTCACCGTGCTCCGAGCTCACACTGTCACTCCTCTCTTCCCTCACTTCCTGTTTGTCCGAGGTAAAGCTGTCCTTGTGTTGAGCTCTGTTTGTGGTTACGCCCGTCAGCACTTTGGGTTTTCGACCCCTCTTCCTCTTTACAGTCGGACCAGTTTCCCAACCCTGCTGCAGGTCTAATGGAAAAGCACACAGGGCGAGGTCAGTTTAGGGTTCTGCTTTAAGGACAAATAATGTTTGTAGTCGGTGTCATCTGTGGTAAAACACTCAGGGTGGAAGCTAAAATGTTGCTAAAGTGTCGTTCTGCTGGGTTCCAGGTTGGAAAAGATTAAATCAACCAAACTCACGATTTTACTCCTTCAAAACATGATGATGAAAAATAGAGATCATATTAGCCTCATGACATCACTAACTGGATAACAATGAAGTGATATGGGAGCCACTGAAAGCAGTCGCCAAATTAAAATTGCTGACTCAACCTAGTTTGCAGCTAATTTGAAACCATTCCAACCCTTAGCCTTGATATGTCCAAAACAGATGAGTTACAAATGCAGAAATTAGAAATTGTAAACGTGTAATTCTTCTATAACAGTTAAATATTGGTATTTAGGGGGACTCCTTGGCTTTGCAGACAGCCTCAAGTGGACACTTGAAGAATTGCACTCTTTAGCACTTGTACATTGGCTTTACGAGGAAGCATTTGAGTGCAGCTGAATAGCACTAGCTGGTGTCTGATGGTAGCTAAAGGGCAGTTAGATATGTTGTTCTTGAAATACAAAGTAATATCTCATTTGATTTCATATAAAGCTTCTGTGGAGGCTTTCATTTGAACCCAGTGTTACTTCAAAAAATCCATTCCTAAACAGTCAAACAAATCACAAGTTTGAATCTTTCCAGAGAAAAACATAAACAAAGGTTGTTTTTGTGTTGCGTATTTCTTGCTTTTTCCATCGCCTACTCAGGGGAAGTTGTCAGTAGCTTTAATATGGTTATAAAAAATAATCAGTCTTATCACTAATGTGGTTTGCTATGCTTGTTTCGAAATTAGCTAAGAGTTCCTTATAGGAGCTTTAAAATTAAGTGTTTTAGCCCTGATTCCACTGGAATAATACAATTGTTTTGTGAACATCATTTGAGCTTCCCTCTCCTCTCGTGACATCAGAGGATTGGCCACATGCCAACATGCTGCTTATATCCTCCCTTGGTTCCCACCTTGTCCTCCTTGTCTGCTGTAACTCTTGGATCCATCCTCCTCACCAGGGGTCCCTCTGCAGTGCACTCCTGCTGACGTGGCACCACGCTGAGCCGCTGCTTTCTGCTTCAGCTGGGTCACCCGCCTGGCCAGCCTGGAGCTCAGGGCGCTGGGACGACCTCTGTGCTTGCAGCGAGCTTTCATCTGCCGACGAGGAGCGGAACAGCTAATTATTGACTAATTGCTTCTTGCTAATTGAAATATCCTGGACAGAGGAGAAAACATTAGCAACAGGAAATGGTTGTCAGTGCAGGAGAGACCAACCTGTGCAGAGCTCAGGCTGCTGAAGCTGTGATTGGACATTTTCTTCCTGGCTTTTTCTTCCAGTAAATTCAGTCCAGTCCTGAAGGACATAAAAGCACAGCAGAGCCGAACTAACATAAGAATTTGTTCTACAATCAATCCCATCGTGCATTTCTCCCTATCAAAGATGATTTCCTCCATAAGGCACCCCTCTCTTCCTTCCTATTACACCCCTCTCTCTAGTTGGTTCTTGCATTGTCCCCTCCTTCTTTCCCATTCTTCTTCTCTCTTCGTCTCATAACTTTGATGACAGGCCCAGCTGCCCGTCTGCGCAGTTTGACGGCAAACACAGAAATATTAAGCGCCCGTGCGAATATGAAACTCATCACATGAAAGGAGAAGAATTATCTGGTGTGAAGGAGAGTGGAGGAGAGATGGAGAGGGAGACAGGGGGAGGGGGAGAAGTGAGAAGGGGGAAGGGAGAGAGACAGAGGGAGAGATGAAGCAGTCTCGAGGGAGTCTGTCCGTTGACCGGAGCTTCGGGGCTCAATCGATAAACACTAACCTCTATTGAACACTACTCCTCCCTCCCTCTTTCTCTCTCTCTCTTTCTTTCCGTCATTCCTGCGTTGTATGCGAGCTATCTCGCACCACAGGCGGCCTACACATACACACACACTCTGTTAGCAGCTGGTGTCTGAAGCAGGTGAATCCTATATTCCCACAGAGGGAAGCTTTGGCCCTCAGCATCTCAGACCCCAAGAGAGAGAGCGAGAGAGAGAGAGAGCGAGAGAGAGTCAGAAAGACGGAGAGAGAGGGAGAGAAAGTAAGGGGAGGAGAAAAAAAGGGAAGAGAAGCAGAAAATGAAAGAGATCAATATAAAAAAAATTCACCCCTTTTAGCTTTTAGGTCGAGAACTTCACCTCATTTGAAGCAATTGTGATGCAGTAATCTCCTTCCAGTATTGAGGTCCAGTTGACCCTCTCCTTTTATTGCTCCAATGAAGAATTCATTTTCAATTTTCATTTTTTCTCCACTGCTTTCCCACATCCCTACAGAATTTTTAAGTTAGCACTGGCCCCTTGAGAGATTAGTGACATGTGTAGTGTAACAACAAAAGTGTCTTAGAGCAGATTGTTTATCAAAGTGAATCATTTGAATCATTTTGAATAATCTCTAAATCTGTTTCGAAAAGGGGCGTGTCCAGAATTTTTAACCCGGGTGGCAAAGGTTTAACTTGTCATTTTATCCCTGTTATCTCTTTTTAATTGTTTCGTTTTTTTTAATAATTCATAATAATTCAAAAACAAAGTGGCAACATTTAAACCTCCCTGATGACCTCAGAATAAAGATGTTTACACAAAACAACAAAAGGAAATTTGCATCATTAAATGAAAATAAAGATGTCATCAGACAATTAATTTGACAGTTAATTGATATAAGTCCCACCTTTGACAAGGTATGTAGCACATTGTAGTTAAAAAGTTCAGGGGTGGCCATTCTAATTTCAAGGGGGACCCTCTACCACCCCTTTCCATCTGGACACACCCCTGCTTTTAAACATACCAAACTTCCTTTAAAAAAAAATCATGGCTCTCCATTGACTCTTGTGCATCATAATGTCCTTCACTCACTTTCGTTTCAAACTTTTCTGTCTGAGCTTGCAGTGTGGTGATGTGCCCACTCTGAACCCACACAGAACAGCCACAGATGACTTTTGGCTGAGACTTTTTTTTCCACATGTTGTCTTTTGTTTGTAGCCCGTGTAGTAATTTAGAAGTGAGAATGGAGTTGATGCTTTGAGGCAGTACTGAAGAGTTTGTTTTAGCTAAGATATTATTAGCTCTACCTGCATGGAGATATCTGTTCATGGACTTGAATAAAGGTTAGATTCAGGTGACTGCTGATGGGTTTGAGGTTTGCTTTACTCTGTCTCCTCTGCTCTGACTGTTTTCGCACCTGAAGCACTTTGAAACGCAGGAAGGCCATAAACTTCATTTTCATATCAGATTAAAGGACAAATCTCATATCCAAAGTTGTGCCACTTGAAAATAAATTCTGTATCTCTGTGCAGAATGTAAAACGAGATTTCCAACATGGAAAAAAACAGTGCAACCAAAAAAATAAACCTTGCTGAAATGTTATTTTTAAATAGTTACAGGCTTATTTATTTATTTATTTATTTATTTATTTATTTATTTATTTATTTATTTATTTATTTATTTTACAGCAAATGGTTGAAAATTATTGAACTCTAACTAATAGGTGCAGTTAGACGCATGACACTTTTGCCTCCGTCCCAACAAAAACAAATTCTTGCACCCAGTACTTTTAGGAAGCCAACCCAAAGGAGTGTTTGCTGTCACAGAGGTGTAAGGATGCCTGTTTTACCACGTATGCTAACACTCTTTTGGCAGTTTACTGTTAAACATATGGATAAATCAGGAATCTTCTCCTCAGTTTGGAATTGTTGCTCTCTCTCTCTCTCTGATTCATCTCAGCCGACAGCTCTCACGAGCAGATGAAAGCATAAACAAATCATACATCGGCTGTTAATAACAACAGAAATGCTGTTCTGGCACGTAACGCTGAGCACTACTAATTAGACAAGGGGTTTTTTTGTGTGTGTGTGACTGTGTTTTAGGTGCACAGGCATGTATGACTACAGCCTTTCGTTGTCATTTTCATTAGCGCTTTCTAATCACGGTAGCCGTGACAAACCTTGAGTTTCTCTAATCATTTTATCAAGGCGAGAGGAGCACATGCTAACAGAGGTGGGGCAGCGTGAGAAAACACATTTATCATTAGGAGTGTTGAGCACCGACTGCATGTGTGTGTATGTGTGTGTGTGTGTGTGTGTGTGTGTGTGTGTGTGTGTGTGTGAGGAGATCTGCCTCAGTATTGAAGTGTGCACATCTTAGGTGTTACAGAGCATAGTTGTGTGTCGCAGCAGAGGGAGGAGGAGGAGGAGGAGGAGGAGTAGGGGTGCTGTTGGGTCGTTTATCACTGTAATAACTGTACATCAGGACTTTGTCCGGCTGTGTTAATGTATGCTGCAGGTTCACACAGAATCAGGACGTAATCAATGCAAGTGATAAATATGATTAGAAGTGATTAATGATGATTAATGAACGCCTCATCTCCATTAGCTTCTCTCATTTAGAATCACACCAACCTCACAGCTCCTGTCACGTGAAATGATTGTGTGTGTGTGTCTGTGTGTGTGAGTGTGTGTGTGTGTGTGAGAGCAGCTCCTTCCAGTGCCCAATCAAGCAAATCATCAGCTATAGAGCATTTGAATCAATTCGGCTGAAGAAGAACTTCTTGAAAATCAGCCGTGCCTTTGACTAAGAACACAAACAGAAATCAGGATGAATGAGCGGGGCCCGCCAATCACACTGATTATACCGACGCACTATCACAGTACTGACCGGAGTCTTTTGGAGCTCTCTGCAGCAGCTGGGCCGGGGGTGGACTTGCGTTTGCGGGGGCGGCCGGGCCCCCGGCGGGCAGGACTACGAGACGTCTCCTCTTTCCTGCAGTGAGGAAGACAGGGAGGAAGGAGTGAGGAGGAGGGAGCGAGGGATCAAAGATGAATTCCAGACAGCAGAAGGAAGCCTGTATCGGCTGCAGGTCAAACTGCATTAAGAATGAGCAGGCTGCAAGTCCTGATAAATCAGTAGGATGCAGCATCACGACAAAAATGTGAATGCTGGAATGCACATCTCGATCTAGACCAAAGGAAGTGTGTCTATGTGTGTGTGTGTGTGTGTGGTGTGTGTGCTCACTGGTGGTCGTGTTTCCTCTGTAGCTTGGCCAGTTCCCTCTGTTTCTCTTTGTAACGGCGCTGTAGCTCAGCCAGCTGGACACGCATGGCCAGCTCCTCCCCTCCCATCGTCTCCATGGAGCCCTTCACTGGGCACACCTGACACACACACACAAACACACACACAAAAACAAAAAGCAGGGGAATTTCAGCGCTGAACAGACTGAATTGTACAACACTCATTGCATATGTAAAGTTGCCAGCTTGTGTTTGGGCAGCTTAATGATTTGATGGATTTTCCTTAAACAGGACGCTCACGAGTTTGATCTCTTCAGCTTTTTTATGTGTGTGTAGCAGCTGAATTTATGCAGTAAGACAATGGTTTGTGGGAGATCCCCCTGCTGCTTCATGCAGAGAAAAATGCAATAACTGGCATTACCGGGAAGGGAGAATAAACATTTCAGTTTTATCATTATTTTAGAGCTTTGAATGTTTTGTGGTTTTAACATGAAATGAGATTAAATGGATTATAGATTCAGTTGTGTTTACTCTTATTTTCAATTTAATGAAAATTAAATATCTTACAAAGAAAAGAATTTGAAATAACCAAACGTCAGAAATATTGACTTTTCTGTCGAAGCCAGATTTGTATCTTTAAAATTTGAATTGCAGCAATGTGGAGATCACATCAGGTTCTTAATAGCAGGAAAAACACTTGCGCTGAAAAGAAAATCTTGAATTCTAAATATTTGAACTTCAAAATGTTCAAAATACGAGACCCACCCAAAAGAATAATCTAATTCATGAGTGAAAAACTGTCATTTGAAGGACAGTATTGTATTTAATAAGAATCAAGGTTGTAAAATTTCTACACTTTTAAATTCTAAGAGCTTTAAAGCAACAAAACTTGCTTTTTTATTTTATTATCTGTATGTTTCCCTCTGGATGGTGCTGAAAAGTACAAAAGCTTTTGGAAAAAAAAAATCCTCTGCAAGCAAAAGTGCAGCAAGCAGTGGTGATTGAGTTGCATAGAGCGGTGGCTTATGAAAGCAAAGCAGTGAAACAGTGAAACAAGACATTTTTTATCGGTATGTCAAATTTTGATCCCTGGTCAGTGACTTCCTTTAAACCTGCAGTGTGCTGTTATCTCATCATCCTGCTCTTTTAAAGTGAAATTAAAGCACTTGTGATAAATATTGGACAAAAAAGGTAAAGACAGGATTTTGTTGTAAATTCACGTTTCAGGTATCAAAAATTACGACAGAGAGCTTTTTATGGTTGTAAAGAACCATAACTGTTTATTTAAGTTTTATTTCATAACCAGTAAAAAAAAAAAACTCCTGAGAGGAGCTTTAATTATCTGCATCAACATCAAGATAACAGCTCCTTTAGAAGATACTGCTGCCCTTTTACATGTCCTCATGCATATCAAGCACGGCAGTTATTGATAGTGATTGTTGATTATGAAAACTGTTTTGTGCCTCTACAGAATTCTGCAGCACGAACATTGAAGGGAAAAGGAGTCGAATGCCCTGATGATCTGCTGCACACCTGCTGCCTCCCTGTTGGTACCCGAGCCAAGGTCAGGGGAATTTTTTTTTTATCAGATAATGATCAAAATATTTTCACAAAACATTTGTGTACTTCTGTGTTTAATCTGTGCTGAACTGTTTTTTTAAACAAATAAGATGTTTGTCCGTTGTCCATCTCCGCAGCATCTTCCACATGAATACCTCCCATTTGCATAAAACAAAACACGCTCTGAATGAAGCCTCACCGGCTCATGGCGAGGCGTCCAGCTGCACTTCCTACGCAGGTTCAGCCTCTTCCTGATTGGACACTGCTGATCCATGCCCACATCCGCAGCCCCTCCTCCCCCCATCTCCAGGGCACGGGCTGCCGCCAACGTCGCCAGACTGTGGAGGTCAAAGGTCAGCATGTCCTCACCTGCACGGGGAAGAGGGGATGTTTGAGGTTTAGATTTGCGCGTCACACGGCGGCTGACGCGGCCGCTGTAAACCACGTTGTGAGCTGAACAGATTTATTTGCAGGGTGATGAAATGGTGCCTTGAAAAGTGTTGATATTTATGATATTAGCTGTGTAGTTTATTTGATGTATACTTGTGTTGCTGCTTAATCTTACAGACAAACACACAAATACACACACACATATGAACAAGGGGGGAGCGCTGAACAACGATCTCTACATCTGTCACTGTCATTAACTCTGTCATTGTCACAGCGGCAGCAGATGAAACAGAATATTCATGAGACAGTCCACACACACTCTCTCACACACACACACACCTATGCAAATAAAACACTCTGAATACACACAAGAACCTGCGATATTTTTGCTGAGCTGTGCAGACATGAGTGAGCTGCATGAGTGTGTGTGTGTGTGTGAGGAAGAATTGGAGAGAAGGGCAACTGGCAGGAGGAGAGGGAGGAGGAAGAAGAGGTGTGCAACATGGTGAGAAGAAAAGAGGGAGGGGGGGTGAAGGGGTGGAGAAGCAATAAGAGGCAAAGTGTTTATTGAGCTATCTATTTATTCTCCTACATCTCCTCATTATGGACATGGACAGAATCCAATTTCCCCTCCGAGGAGTGAAGGAGAGGAGAGGAGGTAGAGGAAAGGAAAGGAGGAGAGGAAAGGAAAGAGGGGAGGAGACTGGATCACTGTCTCTGTGCACTGGAGCTGCAAGGCCTACGCTGACATCTGACATTATTAAAACCCATGTGTGAGTTTGTGGGAGTGTGTGTGTGGGAGACAGAGACGTAAACACAGCAAACACAGAAGAAGAAGAAAGCAGGAAGGATGGAGAGAAAAAGGAAAGAACAGAGAGAACCCAGAGATGTGAGAACGACAGGGGGGAGAAGAAAGTGAGCAGGAAGCGGCGGAGAGACGCGTCTTTGTCCTGTCCCGGCTCGCAGAGGTCAATGCCGTCTCATCTGTCAGACCTCCTGAGCCAATGGCACACTCCGGTTACTCTGACAGGATGACATCATCCCTGACATCACCACGCCTAGTTTAGTATCCTGGAGGATGGCCGCAATCGATACACACCTTCCGCCACACAGTAATAACACCGCGCTGTGTCCCTCAAGGGGGATGTAATAAGAGGCAGCGCGGGGGATTTGAAGGGGGAAAACAAAAACAGGGGAGGAAAATTAAAAACCATTACAGTTCATACGGGTGTAGTCATCATTAGAGGCCATTAAGGAAGTTTATGAGCTGAAATTTTAATATAAAGAAAATGTGAGGGAATAAAAGAATCTATGACACAAACAGCCCCTCTGCCCGTGTGTAAGTAGAAGTAATGGTGCTAATTTATACAGGAGGGGGACGTCTCTCTTGATTCCTTAATCTGTAATTGCAATCTCAGAGGAGCGGCTGAGATATCCTTCCGCGTCAAGGAGCGGCATAAATGCATCTGTCTGGGATCGGTTTCATCTCCCAAACACATTCACAGCGTCAAAAAAAAAAAAAAAAAAAAAGCATCAGTGGTATTAATAATGTTCCATGCAGAGAGGCCGGAGCGCGTTTTTAAATAAATGTGTTGCAATTTAGAGAACGTTTTCCAAGCCGCGACAGGACTTATTGATTTCACACCTATTACACATGCTAACCACGTGTGCACACATGTAAACAAATGCACGCTCACACACATGCACAGCGACTTATGATTTTTACACTTATTAATTCCGTCAACAAGGCTTGCAGAGGCAGGATTTACACACAAGATTACATTGGTTTAATAATAAAAAAAAATCAGAGAAGAAGAAGAAGAAGAAGAGGAAGAAGCAGGTGAGGGGAAAATAACAAAGAGGGAGGAGGGGGGGAGAGGAGGGAGGAGGCAGCCCGCTCGCTCGAGAGACACATAGACACTGATGGAGGAGAACAGGGATTCATCTGGGATTACTTAACAGCTTACACACACACTCGCCGGCCGTGCATGCACGCACACAAACACAGGCGAGCGAACACACACAGATGCTGGCATAAATAAAAACACTTTCTCTCAGAGGGACGAGGGGAAAATAGAAGCGCTTACAGGAGAAGTGTTTTAAAGGAAAGGGTCTAATTAGCAAAGCAAGACGCCAGAGCCTGAGGGACACACCGGGCAGAGTGTGGCTCCGTGTGTGTGTGTGTGTGTGTGTGTGTGTTTCTGTCCAGACTTGTGTCTGAAGCTCAGCGTGTTTGTCCATCTATGGGTCCCCATAAACACTCACACACACACACAAACACACCCATCCCTGGGGTAAAAACATGTTCCGAGTCTAAGCCGAGGACGGAAGCAGGACAGTTAGAGGGGAGAAATGTGTGTCAGCGTGTGTGTGTGTGTGTGTGTGTCTGTGTGTGTTTGAGTGTTTCTCCACATCTTGGTTGCACACATCTGCAAGACCTGTTTTTTCATGGTTCATTGAGAGTGTTAGTGTTTGTTTAGGGAGGAATGATGTAGTGTTTTGTCCTTAATGTGATTATTTAGGGCAATCTGTGCTGAGTTGATTTTTTATGATCCAACCTGTTCATCAAAAGGATTCATTTTCAAACAAACTCACCCTCCTCGTCTTTCTCCTTTCCCTCCCTTCTCCTCTGCTGGATCTCCAGTTCAGCAAGTTCTCCCAGTATCTCCATACCATGGTGTGGTGGGGGGCTCGGGACCCGGGCAGCAGGTACAGGTGGGTACAAGGCATCTCTGGTGGCGCACAGAGCCGCAGCAATCAGGAGCTCCAGGCTCCACATGTAGGCCCCCTGCAGCTGAGCTGCTGCGCCCGAGGAGGGAGGGAGAGCAAGGTCGGTGGAAGGGGAAGAAGCAGGAGAGCCAGGGATAAGCTCCACTACGTCCTCTCCTGGAGTAATCCCACTGGTCTCCTCTTCCTCCTCTTCCTCCTCATCCTCAACCACCTCTACATTCTCTCCTTCCTCCTCCTCCCTCTGCTCCTCCTCTACAGGCACAGAGACTTTACATTCTGTTGGTTCAGGCCTTGTTTCCTCCTCCTCCATTTCCTCTTTTCCATCTCTCCTGTCATCCTCCTGCTCTTTGGATATTTGGGGCTCCTCCAGGCTGGCCTTCTGGCCAGGGCAGCCTGGAGAGAGCGCTACTTTTAGGGCTTTGCCTGTCGCTGTGACCAGGCAGGCTTGATCTTGGGGAGGGAGAGGAGTCGGGGAAGGGCATGGCGGCAATCCAGAAATCCTGCTCTTCTCAGGCTCAGAGAAGGAGCATCCTTTTACTTCCAGCGTCCTTTCTTCCTTCTCCTCCTCTGAAACTCCGCTCTGGGATTCCACCACTTCACAGTCTCTCTCATCCTCTTCCTCCCGCCTCTCGTCTTTTTTGGAGAGAGGCTGGATGTGGCGCAGGTGTGGGAGGGACTTGGAGTCGGGCTGTGCTGGCTCTGCCTCTACTGTGGCTTCAGCCAATCGAGCCTCAGGAGGCGAAGGCCCGGCTTTGTAACCCATGGTGATTGGAGGGTAGGTGTAAACAGGTGGTAGGTCTGGAGGAAAAAAAGGGGATGAAGGTTAAATCAACAGAAAACATTACCAAAATTCTGCTCAAAAACACTGATTTCAAAGAGAGAAAAAAAAAGATCCCTTGAGTCAGGCTTTTAAAATTCATCACCTTTCTTCTCAGGCAGACAGGATGGAGCACACTATTACAGCTGGCATAATACACTGACAGCAGGGCTCCTGTGTACAGTAGTTTACTGTGTATGAGTCTGTGTGTGTGTGTGTGTGTGATTGAGTGTATAGATCTTTGTCCTATATTGATGACACCCTGCCGTTCTCCTGTGATTGCAGTCGGCCCTGTCGTCTCCCCAGCACTCTTATTATTGATGGTATCCCTCCGCCCCCCCCTGACAACGCAGCCAGATGAATGCATATCCTTCCGCCTGCACTTCTCAAGGACCTTCTGAAGGATAAGGAGCGTCTGTCTGAAGATTTCACTGACCTTCCTCTGGTAACTCTCTCGCTCACACACACACATACATACACACTGAGTGCCCATATGCTTTCTGTGACCTTAATGGCTGACCTGCGCGCCGTCCCTCTTTAGCTTGTGCAGATAAAAACCGCACACCCACATACACACATACACACTCAAGGACACACAGAGCGAGGGATCAGCCATGCTTCAAACAATTTTTGCAAAATCAAAAGAATACCACGCTTCAAAGACCAGCAGCCACTCCATCTCTCTGCCTCTCTCTTTCTGTCCCATTTTCGCTCCAAATTCGTTTGCTTTATAAAATCCTGGCAAAAATCGGCTCTAAATTCAGAAAATAATGATAAACTGACCTGGTTCCAGGGATTGTGGGTAGTCCTGAGGTGGCTGCCCCTCCCCTCTCTCACTCCCCCTCTCTAGCCCTTTAGACAGGTGTGACGGAGCAGGGCTGAGAGCGGGGGAGCGTGGTGCTGCTGCAGCCGGGCTTGGCGCAGGGGTGAGAGGGTTAGGCGGATGAGATCGCCTGGACGGGGAGTGGTAGCAGGGCGACTGGCGGCTGCTGGGACACATCCCAGGAGACGGCGTGGGCGTCTTGGGTGGGGGAGGCGTGTGGGAGAAGGGTTTGGCAACATGAGAGGAGGTGGTGGACGAAGAAGAGGAAGAAGAAGTTCTGTTTGCTGAGGAGTCGTGAGGAGAGTCCTCTATAGTGATGGCATGTTCCTCATGTTTTCTCTGTCGGGGTGAAATAAGACAACAGTTTAAAGACATAACCTTTTTTTCTTTATAGAAAACATTCTATAAAATATAAACCAACAAGGTTCTTTTTATCTTTCTTAAAGCATGGCCATCCCACCCAGTTTGTTTGTTAAAACAAACATTATAAAAACTTGTATTATGTCTCAGACACCATTGATAAATCATTAGTACTTTAAAAAAAGTGGGGAACAAAAAGCAAAAAGTAAAAACCTAGATCTGCTTTCACCACAGGAACTTTTCACTAAAACTAGAATCTCATGGAAGAACTTTTTGGGTTCCCAGGGACTTTTTTCCCCCGAAAAGTCACGTCTCTAAGCTCAGTAGCTTTTAAATGTTAAGGGACTTTTGGGAAAGCATCGAAGCGCTGAATATTTTAGATTTGAGCCCAGGAGTGGCTTTTCAGATATCACACAAAATGGCCCAATCTTAACATTGAGATGAAAATGAGTTAGAGGAACCTTTTAGTCATTTGAAAAGCAGCTCCAAGGACTAAGAGACTCATGTTCTTTTGGTGGGAATGTGGCTGAGGTCAGCCACACTGTTTGATCGCCAAATGATCTGGCATCAGAGAGCGTGAAAGCACCACACCGAGCCTTTTTTACTGAAACCTTTTGCCATCTTAAAGGGGAACTTGTTGGCTTTGAAATTTTTTTGCAGGGTGTGATTTTTTTCTTTTGGCATTGTGAAATCAGAGTTACTGCTCTGACACACTCAAACATATGATTACTACTGATTTTTTTCCCTCCTCACTACACAAAACAAGGAAGTTCCCAATATTTCCACACTTCCTCCTTTTCATTTTGCCTGCTGTTTCACAATAATATCTTCACAGTATTTCACAAGTTGAGACCAAAGTGTAACCGTTCTCCAAGTAAGAATCGGATACAACAGAAATAGTTTTACCTGTCCTAAAGAGTGCCGCTGCATGTGCTCCATGGCCCGCTGCTGCTGCTGGTGTTGATGCTGCAGGGTGTACAGCTCCTGCTGACGTAGGAATGAGGAGCGGGAGTATACGGGGTGATGCTGCAGGTGGGAGGGAGGGCCTCTGCCTCCATACACAGGGGGCCATAAACCTGATTGCTCCAGGACATCTGGAGAAGGAAGCAGAGAAATACAGACATTTTTTTTAGTATTTCCTTCATTTGAATAAATGAAAAAATAGGATATTTTGTTGTTAACTTTAAGGGGCAAAGACAAGGAAGACAAGGTCACAGGAACAGTTAACAGTTTCAGGACAGGTTTTTCTAGACACTCCTGGATAACCTGCAAATGTAAATATTTTTTAATTCAGTGGAGTTTGTGCACCTTTACTGAAGATACAACAGCTGTCAGCAGTAAGAGCTCTATTTCTAATAAGAGTGGTGTTGTCTGGGCAAGGAGACACATTTTTTCAGGCCCAACTGCAGCCATATATGACTTTTGTTACACACATGGGTACACAGAAACACACACACATCCACACATCCCTCCTTGGCTGCCTTGTCGCTGGGAACCTTTGTTCTGTGAGATTAGCCTGAGTGGGCTAATGTTTCCCAGGGGAAGGGTTCAGTGGATGCACTTCCCCTCTCTGCAGGAACTCCCACGGAGCGAGGCGAGAGAGGGAGGCGGGAGATAATTAAATTTCACAGCCTGTTTGCAAAGCAGCGTTGACACACGCGCACGCACACATGCATGCACGCACGCACGTACAATACACACACACACACACACACACACACAAAACACACTTTTCTCTCTCCCTCTCTTTTTCAATATTCAAGATGTGCAACACAACCCCTAACACTGAGTGAAATCTCATGTTGTTCTAGACATGAACACAGCTAACTTAAGACAACCACACATTTACACACAGAGTCCAGTCCAAACACACCAGTGCTCCACCACAAAGGAGATAAACAGCAGTTCAAGTGGTCTGCATAGCGCTTGGCACATGGAGAGGGGGGGCGATGGAATAGCTGCTCCCATTAACGAAGCCATAAAACACGGTCCCACTGACAGAGGGACTTAGTTGAGCATTATATTATGATTAGCCAATGATACTAAAACTCTGGGAGAGGGATGGCAGCGGCTCTGATGGTACAAATGGAGAGAAAAGGCAGAGGGGCAGTGAAGGAAGCAATGAGTGTGTGCTTTGCTGGGTGTGTGTGTGTGTGTTCCTGTTGTAAAAGGTGCTCAGCGTACCAAGGGGATGATGAGGCCCAGCTTCTGTAGGAAGAACAACCAGTGGGGAGTTGGGGTCTTGGGTGAGCGAGCCCAGGACAGGTTGCAAGGGGCTGGGCAGACCTGGAGGGAAGCCAGGGGTCATTCCTACATGACTCAGACCTGGAAAGAAAAAATACATACATATATATATATATGTGATGTTCAGTCATGCCTGAAAACAAACTGGTGGGTTGTTACTCTGAGTGCACTCATGGATTGCTCCTATTGGTCAAAATAGTTGTCAGTTGATCATTCATACGTCAGGTTACCTCTGAGCCAAACGGTGGTTCATTTATTTCCTGCTCAGCCAGTGTTGGCTTTTCTGAAACCTTTCTTTGTTGTAGGCTGATTTGAATATTTAACTGTACTTAGAATGAAGTGTGTCAACACACAGTCTCAGTAACATTTTGAAGCCTCATGATAACGATTGCCATGTTGGAACTCGAGACTCCAGCTAACTTTTAGATATTCTACTCACAGGCCAAAGCATCTTAGGATTCTGGCAACAATCATACCAGCTGTCAGTCAAACTAACTGCACCCCTGATTACAGATAATCATACTTAACTGTTAGCTGTCAATATAATTAAAATGGCTTAATCAAGCTGCAACCACCAGGCTTGAAAAATGAAACCAACGTAATGCACGTAAAGCATTGAAAGAGTCATTAGCTCCTATGTTTAAAAAAAATAAAGGGGGGAAAACATGTTTACAGCTTGATACAGGAAACAATTTTGACCCATATTCGTACACTGCTTGGTAGAGTCACAGTTGTCATGGGGTGAAGTAACACAGACAATCCTCCTTTAATCTGTAATTTTAAAATGGCTTTGATTGGGGTTACTTTAGCTTTTGAAGCTAGCCTCTAGAGGACATTTGAGGAATGGCAGCTTTTAAAACTTTTGCACTGGCTTCCCTTTTTAACGCCAGAGGCTACCGCTTTGGTTTGTTCAAGGAAAATGATCCCAACAATCTAAATATTTGGTAATAAAGTGACACTGTTTTGTCCAAGCACCCTTCCATTATGAATCTGATCAAAAACAAAAAACTAGCAATGACATGGAAGTTTTAAAGCTGAGGTTTATATTTAATGTATAAAGAAAAATTATGTAACCTTCTTATCCTTTTTTTCTCACCGTATGAATGCCCCATCCAAAGGGAGGGACTCCCTGTCCTTTGCATCCAGTGATGGTGAGCTGGATGAGCATGCACAGAAGGGTCTGTCCCCAACTGACTGGCACTTCCAGGAACCAAAAGGTGAGAGGTCAGGTCACCATGGCAGCTACTGGAGGGGTGAATTCTGGCAAACTCCACACGATCCTTATTATCCCTGTAGTGGCGATAGGCAGGATGAACTTTGTCATTATCTTGATTATCCCTCTCATTGTCATCATCACCATCATTATGATCATTATCTTCATCCTTGTCATCTTCATTACCACCACTACCATTATGATCATCGAGAAAAGGAAATATGATGGCAACAGGAACAGCCATCATCTTGCGCCTGGTCTATGAGTAATCATTATATGTTTTCTTCCCTAATATGACTACATAATAAGAGCCAGATACATCAGAGACATCTGTATTAGTGCCCCGTAACATTAATGCACTACATCTCGTCTTAGAGAGAAGGAGAGAGAGAGAGAGCAGAAATACCACATCAAAGGGTGAGGAGAGTAAATAGAGTGAGGGGATGAGAGAGAGTGGAAGAAGAGGCGCAGACTGGGAGAGAATAAAAGAAGCGCAGCTTATCAGATGAGAGGAAGAGGAAGAATGAAAAGATGCTGCTGTATATGTGCGTCTCTTTACGTGTGCGCTGATGTTTGTGAGTTAAGGTGTACCTGATGATCATTTCTCTGTCTCTGTCCAGGTGATGAAGGCTGATCTGCTCCTCGGTCATCCTCTTCCTCTCCTCTGCCTCTCGGCCAAGAGGGTACATGGGGCGTGACACACCTGTGCATAGGAATACTTTACTCATTATCTCACAAAGAAAATCTCTTTTTGGGCTGATAAGTGAAATTAAACCTTTGTCAGCAGGGGTGTATTCAAGCTGCTATTTGAGGTGGCATGCCTCTTTTTCATGAATGGCCACCCGATTAAAAAATATGATTGGCTAATTGCCTGATCAGGAGAGGTTTTCATTAGATGCTTCTTGGACAAAGTTGGGTTGGTGAACACTATTCAAGCCAAAAATCGAAGCTGTAGCTTTGCTTTCTCTGAGCTCATGAACAGCATTAGCATGACTCAGAGAAATGAGCACACATGATGTCTGACCTTTCATGCTGGGCAGCACCCGGCCCTGTCTGCTGTGTCCGGGGGTGTTGTCTGGGGAACGATGAGGAGGCCTGGCCACAGCAACCGCAATTCCCACCGGAGGCTGTCTCACCTCTCCCTCGCCCGCCTCCCCCGCTTCTTTCCCACCTCTATCCCCCCTCTCTCCCTCGTTAGTGGAGCCTCGGCGAGGAGGGAGGGAATGTTTGGGAAGATCTTGTGGGGAGGTGTTGCTTTTTGCCCCTCCTCTGTCCACCTTCTCTGATCGCTCTCCGCCCTGCTTGAGGCAGCCCAGACCTCCGAAGGGGCCTCGTTGTGGCAGAAGCAAAGGCTGCTGGGAGCTGTAGTTCATAAGGTTCTTCATGGCACTACCTTCATCTTCAGTGGTGTGTGAAGAGGAGCGAAATTGAAGAGGAGGGGGCTGGCTGTGGTCACTGCTTGGAGCTCTGCTGCTGAGTCCTCTTGCTTCACCATCTGATGCATGATGGGAGCTTTTCCTCTGGTCCTCTTGGTAGGCTCCTCGAGCCCCCCAAGAAGGTGCATCACGTGCCCTCTCTTCTATACTTGCTCCATGCTGCTGATGCCTAATCCTTGCAACCTTCTGGCCCTCTCTTTGAGTTGGTGCTCCTGATGCCAGCCTTCCATCAGGATTAGGCCCTGAGTGGGAACAGTCCCTGAAGGGAGGGGTGCTCGTGTCAGGGCCATTTTTGTTTGTACTGTGTCCAGCACCTGTGTGGGTCCCTTGAGCATCAAGAGGGAGTGACGGTCGGTAAACATCATCCACAACCTCGACATCTCTGTAAGATGTGTCTCTGCTGCAGGACCGCAGCTCAGGCTGTGAGCTCATGTTGGAGCTGGATTTGTGGGGATGCTGCGGCTGCTGGTTCCAGTCAGGAGGTTTGTCTGCCTTTCCATACCCCAGCTGCTGCTGGTGTGTCTGGGATTTGTCTTTCTTTTGGCAACTACTGAGTTTGCTGAGATGATTAGAGGGACTTTCAAAAGATCCCTCTCCACTCTTGTCATTCCCCTTTCCCCCACCTCCTCCTGCTCCTTGACAGTCAGTCGCCGCCACATCTCCCAGTGGGCCCACTGAGGGAATGTAAGTCGGGCCGATAACTTTCCCCTCCCTGCTGGACCCTCCAGGGGTGGATGCCGGATCTTTGGAGGGTGTGAGTGTAAGGGGAGATGGAGGACAGTAAAAATCATGGTGAGGGTGGTGATGTGCAGGGTGAAGCCAACCTCCTGCAACTGCAGAGCCCATGTGCAGGGCATGAGGAGGAGGTGGAGGGGGAGGAGGCATGGAGTATGAGGGCACAGAGAGTGTTGTTGGAGGTGCCAGTATAGCTGTAACCGCAGCCGCACCCCTTCTCATACATTCATTTGAAGAAGATGAGGATTCACTGATTCTCATCTCCCCATTTATGGCTCCATCCTTGGAGCACCGCCTGCCTCCAGATGTGGGTCTACCCATTCCTCCTCCATTGCAGCTTGTCAGTGCCCCCACCTTTCCCCCAGAGCCTGTCTCTGGACCTGAACCACCTGACAGTTTGCAGGAACTCATGTGTTTTGTCTCCTGATTGCCTGAGTCACTGTCTCGGTACTCCTTGTGTCGCTCCAAAGAGTGTCTGTGCTCTTCTTCCCGGCCCTGTGAAGCGAGGTGAGGGAGGAGGGCATGGTGCGGGTGGGGGTAAGCTTGGTGGCTGAGACTGGATGGAGTGGTGACAGCAGGGGTTGTCTGATGGAGATGGTGATGATGGAGCTGATGCTGTTTGTCTTTGCTCTCCTGGTGCCGCTCCTTGCTGCTTGATCGCTCCTTCATTTTTGACACAGTCGAAGCTCCTTTCTCCACCACGTCCTTGGTGCTCTTCCCTCCTCTTTCGCTGTCCGTCTCTCGGCTGCAGGAGCCCAGTGGGTGGCCCGGGGCTGCCCTCGAAAGCGGAGGAAGGCTGTGGCTGGTGGAGAGCAGAGGGGGCTGGGGAGGAAGGCCTCGTAGGTAGAAGTGATCTGGAAGGAGAGGAGAGGGCTTGAAATGGGCTGCTTCAGTTAAAGATTTGAAGAGAAGTGTTAAAGCCATGACATTTTATGAAAATGACTCCATTCAGGAGTGTTTCTGTGATGTAGAGAGGAGAAGAAATGAGAAGTTGCCAACTTGGAAAAGTCAATTCCCAAGTTACCAGCTGTTCGTCCTCCTGTGGTGAGTGCTGATGAAGCAGTTTCACGAGTATATGGAGGTTTTTTCACACCTACCTTTCTGAGTTTCATAGAAGCGATGCTGTCCGTAGAGACCGTTGCTATGGTGATCCAGAGGACTCATGGGGAGAAAAGGAGAAGCAAGACTTCCTGAATAGCTGGGGTACCCTGTCAGAGAGAGAGAGGGGAAGAATTGATGTTTCTCCGCAGCGCTGACATTCAGCAGCCCTCTAAACAAACAGTTTATCTGGACACTCTATCATGAAACAGGGCCGTTTTAGGAAAACAGAGAGAAAATATGGCCAGTTTGTGCTACTTTCCCCGTAAATGCGCTTTTTGCACAAACACGCCACATGAGTTGACATTATTTACAGTGGACAAAGTGGTGACAAAAACCACAGCCGACAGCTACTGCCAAGTGTTTGCAGCTTTTAACCTGATGGAATTTGCTCTTCTACTAAACACATTTTCCCAAACCCAAGACAAATAGTAAGAAGCATCGCAACCCCCCCCCCCCCCTTTCAAAACACACACACACACACACTCCTCCCAGGAGGTCACTGGGAGGTGAATGGTTGTTACACTCTGTTCCTCGTCTTCAAGGACGTTGAACTGCACCGTGGGATAGAGGAGGTTTTGGTGGTTGTGTTGAAGGGGGCGGATTGATGTAGAGATGGGTGAGGGTCAGTGTGTGTGTGTGTGTGTGTGTGTGTGTGTGTGTGTGTGTGGGTGTGGGGAGAGGGGGGTGTCGTTCAGGGGAAAAACAGCAAAACAGTCGCACATAAGCACTCACACAAACGCACAACACAGGAGGCACACAAGTCCACATTAAGGGGCCAAAAGGCTTGGATTCTCTGTGTATGTGTGTGTGTGTGTGTGTTTGTGTGTGTGTGTGTGTGTGTTCTCCAGCAGCTGGTTTCATGCCCCACAGAGTGTCCTTGCCGGCCCGTTAATTGGCAGCCGTTAAAAGTTTAACGGTGGTGGCCAAAGTAAACAGCACTCCATAAAAACTCATCCTACGCATTCCACAGTCGCACTGCAAAACCACCAACACCCCCTCACTGCTCCCAGCATGTGTGTGTGTGTGTGTGTGTGTGTGTGTGTGTGTGTGTGTGTGTGTGTGTGTGTGTGTGTGTATGCACGGAGAGGCGGGGGGCTTAGTGTGACTGCGTGTTCATGCTGTAATGTAAATGCACAAACATGTACACTCCTCTGTGCTTGTGTGTGTGTGTGTGTGTGTGTGTGTGTGTGTGTGTGTGTGTGTGTGTGTGTGTGTGTGTGTGTGTGTGTGATTACTCCGACTGGTTAACAACCAGTGAATCTAAATGGCAACAATTAGCCAAAAGGCTCTATCAGCCATCTAGAGCCAATCCCCCGGGTAATGATGAGTGATAAAACTCATGGGAGATGGAGGGGAGGGAGGGAGGAAAAGGGGAACAAAGACGACAGAGGGACAGAAAAGGGAAGGAGAGAAGGAAAGGAGGAAAGGGAAGAGGAGAGGAGAAAAATAATGTAAAGATAGAAGAAGTAAAGACGGCAGCACAAGAACAGGGCTGTCAATATGAAAAGCCCCCAATCTGGTGCTGCAATGAGGCGTATGGTGAGGGGAGAGGGGTGTGTGTGTGTGTGTGTGCGCAATGGAGGGGAGAGGGGTTGCAAGATGAAGGAGGAAGTGAAAGGGAAGTGGAGAGCTTTGAGATGGATGAGATGAGAGGAAAGAGGAAAGAAGGAGGTAAGGAGAGGAATGAGAGCATATGAGAGGGGGTAACAAAAAACAAGGACAGGTGCGGACGAGGGAGAGTGAGCAAGAGAGTGATGGGATAGGTGTGAGTGTGTGAGAGAGGGAGAGAGAGAGAGAGAGAGAGAGTGAGAAAGAGGAAAAGAAAGAAGACTTTGTGTGTGCACAAGGGAATATGTGCTGCTTTTCAAACAACTGTGCATTTCCTCGTGAATATGTCTCATCTGTGACAATGTGTGTGTGTATGTGTGTGTGTGTATGTGTGTGTGTCAGCCAGGTTTTCTTCTCTCTGTTGCTGGCTACGCTCCACTCTCTGGACCGTAGCCAGCTGGCAGACCGCCTACCGGAGCTCCCTGGCTTGAATTCTTAAAAACAATCATTTGTAGTGTGTGCGTGTGTGCATGCATGTGAGTGTATATGTGTATATGTGTGTGTGTGTGTGTATGAGTGCGCGTGTGTGTTCAGACATCAAAGCTAAGCCACACAGACGCAAAATCTGTCTGATGGTCGCACACACTCTCCCTGCACACACACATTCTTGCTCTTTTTTTCCTGATGTGGTTCGTTCTCGCGCTCACAGCGAAGTCCTGCCCCTCCGACTCTTTCTATGAATCTGATTTAAGGCAGTCACTCCGGGCGACATTAGTGCTCATTCTTGGGGCTTAACTGTTGCTATTTATTGCTGGATGAGCGGTAAATGAGGCAGTTGTTCAAACAAAACTCTTGTCTCCTTTCAAGCTTAAATGCTGCATCAGGAGACATTTCTCAGAAGGAAGTGTTATGAGGCTGATTCACAGATTTGGGCCAGAGAGTAGAAATGCTGCTGCTGTCCCTGTACACTTTATATCCTGATATGTCTTCTTTATGGACAAGTTCTGACAGATTAAAGGACAAAAACTATATCATTAAAGGGTATATGACGACATTAGAAGTGATCTTGAAATAGTTTCACTTTTATACATTTGCCTTTAAAAAATCCAAGGTTTAGACTAAGATTATTAGCTGAAATTGGTTATTTCTAAATGTTATTTCTCAGTCTATGTGTTTGACTGGGACAGCATGCAGACCCAAGCTCCCCATGATGGCGCTATGCTGGCTAGCAAAGTTTAGCGGTAAGGAGCTGAATTTTGAATTGATTTTGTAGTAATGGAGGACACTGGAGCTGGACTGTCAAAAAGTAAAAAGGGAAAAAGTGCACAAAAAAAGCTAAACCTTATACGTTACTGCGGTATCTTGCGTGTTGTTGCATTTCAAACAACAGCGCTACGTAACTACAAATGAACATATCACCTTGTCGCTTTGCATCCAGAAAAAAGTTGTCTTAAAGGCACGGTTGGTAGTCACGGAAAACTAGCATGAATTTGAATGTAGCATCTCCTCAGGACTCTTTTAGCCCCCTCCCCTTACACACCAAAACAATGTCCCCGCTCACATGAATGAGCACCAGAGATTCACAACCATAGCTGTTTTTTGGGGTTTTTTTTGTTTTGTTTTTTTTGTTTTTTAACCTGGCTGGTAGAAATGTTTAATTTTGGTGTGTGTGAATGTGGCCCAAGCCGAATCAGTTTTTAGCTTTTCAGCATGGGCCCCATTTCACAGGGCTGGGTGTTGTTGTTTGGTCTTATTGGCTAACACTGAATTTTAAGACTTAGGTCTGTCGCTAGAGCTGATTCGTCTGTTGAATCAATCAGCTGTTTTAGCGTATTACTCTTCACTTCTACGGGCACATGATGTTGCTATATTACACTTCAGGTTGTGCTGATGTTGTGAATATTAGCACAGCTGCCTTGAGTCGATCATCAAATCCCGACAGAGTTGATTTCAAGTATCACAGCACGACATGGAGTGTGGTTGGTGGATGGTGACAGTTCAATCAGTGATCAAAGTCGTAAAAGCTGCCCTCTTGGTCCTGTCAGGTGGACTCTCTTCATTCACCTTGTTTGGTTTCTTTCTTCTCCTTTTTCACCAACACCTGCACTCTCCACACACCGACTCACTAACACCCCTGATTCAACAGATATTCACATCTCGCAGTACTATTTGGGATTTTTTTGAAAATGAATCACTTATTTTAAGTGTTATTTCAGCATCTCTGAGCCAGTCATTACAGCATTTTATCAATGTTAAGAAACAGTCTGAATGATTTGCATTTAACTTCTTTGTCTGACGTGTGATCGTGTTGCACATTTTGGGAGAAAACTGGTGAATCGTGAAATTCTGTTTTCAACCGTTTTTCAGTTAGTTGAGAAATACAGCCTGTTGCGGAAGCTGTGTCTGTCTTTTTGGAGGTTATCTCTTAAGAACCATCTTGCCGTCAAAAAAGAAATCATCTTCTACACATACACTCGATCACTCTCACACACACACCTGAAAGGGACAGATAACTAGTCAAGCCTCTTTTCTTTGACCACAAACGGTTAACAGTCGAAAGATGCATGCATGATGCGTGTGGATGCGCACATTTTTGAGTGTGTGTGTGTGTCTGATCAGGAAGGGGGCCGTTGGAGGTCGGTTAGCCCAGAAGGGGCCCCTGAGGGTGGGGCTGTGGTCAGAGGGGTAGGGGTTGGAGAGGATGGTGGAAATGGGGGTAAGTTTCAGTCTGTGTGAGTGTGTGTGTGTGTTTGTGTCTGTAAAAGGGGGTGCAGGAGCTCATGAAACTTAAAACTCACCCTTAAAAGAGAGTCACAGCAAAGAGATGGTTGAGTGAACAGAGAGCTGGAAGCTGGAGTGTGTGGCTGAATTCATGCCATCCATGTTGTTATGTTTTTGTTTGTGTGTGTGTGCGCGTGTGTGTGTTTGTGTGTTTATAATTTAAGTTAGTAAGAGAGGAAGCAGAAGGTTTCTGTCCTGCACCAGTTTCAAAAAGCAACTCGAGCTCTGAGCCAAAGTCTAACCACAAACATAAAGCCACATGCTTGCTGACACACAGAGGCAGGAGAGCTGTGAGTGTGTGTGTGTGTTTCTATAAGTAGCATCATCTGAGGCATCACTGCTGCGTGTGTTTGGCCTCAGCTCAGCGTTGGTTAAACCACTTAATGGCTCCATCTCGATCTAATCCCAAACCAAGACCCTGGATTAACCAGAGACCCAAGTACTCTGCGCTGCATCCTGTATGCATGTGTGTATGTGTGTGTGTGTATCATACCTTCATGTGAATGGGGGAACCAGATTGGGGAAGCCCTCGAATGGGGTCCAGCCCTGTAGGAGGGGGAAGAAGGGGAAGCAGCAGGTCCGGAGGGGTGAGGGGGGTGAGAGGCCGGGGACCCCAGACTGCTGGCCAGGAAGGAACCCATGAAGGAAGCACCTGAGGGAGACAGGGGATGAGGGTTAGAGGAGGGGGGGTCACTGTGCTCTGAAGTAGGAGGGTTTAAGGAGGTAGAAAAAATGCGCACCACACCACAGAAGAAGAAGTCAGGAGAAGGGCGGCCAAACTTCCTGAAAACTACCAAAATCAACAAAAGAAACCCTTTGATGCTTCCCCGCCTGTCAGATTTAATAACTTATTTCAAACTTTGTGCTTCTGCCAATGTTTGTGGTTTCCATTTGTGTGCTGATGAATGTGTCAACTGTTGTTTGCAAACACACCATTTAAAAAAACCCATCAGGCTCTGGACATGATCATCTTCAGCCCCAAAATACAAAACACGGCAACGGTGACGCAGATTTTCCCTCCACATCGGGACTAAAACTTGAACACTGATTCAGTATTCTCTAAATTTAACACGTTACTCACAGGAAAAACAGTAAAAGAATGGAATAGCTGGATTCAGTTCAAACACCACTGAGTCAGCCTCGCTGTCAGGGTACAGTAAAAAGGAAACTACATAACCCACACTGCCACTCCCTCCAAGCTTTATTCATCCTGCAGCAAAAAGTGTCCCAATTCTGATCATACTTTCTACTCGTGAGTGACACATAACAGATTATTCTCTTCTGGGAATAGCTGCGAGGAGTTCCGATTCTGCATAAACTCGGACATGAGCCATGTGACAGACACACTGCTTGCATTGACCGCCTAAATTAGAACTCATTATTTTCAGTGTGAGAATGGTGGCATTGGTTTTGTGCCAGTTTGAGATGTAACCTTTAAAAAGTCTCCAGTGGCCCTCATGTAGTGTAGTAGTGTTAGTCGATGTGCACAATATTTGCTAAGAGTCCGATGAGAAAAACTTCAGAAAAAAGAGGCCTCAGAATGTAACTTTCTATCACGACGTCAGCCTGTTCCAGTGTATGATACACAAATTTTCATGTTTCACAATGTCACACAGAAGCCAATTCAGTGCAGACTTTCCAAAGTTGAAAACAAAGCACATGGCACCGTAAAAGCCACTGGAATCACTCCTCTATCTTGACTTTGAGTGTAGTTGCTCCGTTTGTGATTACACCACTTGGTTGTTGTATGAATAATACTAGTTGCAGCTTAACCTGGACTCATGTTTCCACAACCTTCCATACCGTCTTCAAGTCTGAGGCACTAAATCCCAGACACTGGCCTCATCCCTATATTTGAAGCCTTTTCCGTGTCCCTGGTTAAAGGGGCTGTGAGGACTATCTGGAAAAGTTGGTGTTTTTCCTGGATAAAGACACTGTTTCCCATGAGCACTTGCAGTAGCTGTTGTGAGGACATGACTCTTGCTGAGGCGTTGTTTTAAAGCAAATGAAAGGAGATTGGATCTTCTTTTTTAACTCCTTTCTTTAATCAAGACAAATTTTTAACTGATACAATGCAACAAGGTAATGTATTTATTAACAGTTACTTAGCGCTGTTGTTTCAAACGTGACAACAAGCAAACTTTGTAAACTCAGTTTGTAGCATAGTTTAGTAGCTGCCGATATGTAGCGCTACTCATAGCCTGGTGCTCTGAGATGTGTCCATAACTTGTAAGTGAATCCTCATTATGTCTTACCAGTGCTCATCTACAAAGCAAATAACTGCTACATGTGGGTTGGAATGAACATTATCACAAACAGCTTAGCCTGTGTTTTAGCCTTTAACTCGTGTTTTAGCCTTTAGCATTTAGCTTGTGCTCCATCACTCTCCCATTTAGCTTTCTTCTGCTCTGACGTCCTGACGACTCTGTGATTACGGAGTTACAGAATCGTTTCATTTCTGTGATGAAAAGAACACATGACTAATCATCTCCGTAACTCTATGAATCCTTCAGTCTGAGGGCCTTGAATGCTCAAGCCTCCTTTAACGTGAACTCCAAACCCTTAAAGACCCATGGCATGATTGTACCTTGGCTGGGTTAGCTGAAAGGTCTCACAATGAATTTTCAAATCTTAATTTCTTTTTTGTCTGAATTTAAAATCTCTGGTATGAATGATACTGATACTATGAGTCAGCAAGCTTTTGAGTAAGTTTCCAAAAACATGCTGCATCAAAGTTTTATTAAGCCTCTAAAAGTGAGGTAGTGGGCCACATCCAATCTTGATTCTTTTTCTTATATTAAATATTCTCCAGGTCACATCCTGGTGAAGAGATGACCAGTCGGATTCAAGGACATCACGCAACGGCGAGGTGAGGAACCATCATTGGAAATGCAGTTCCACCTCTTTGGCTAAGAGCAAACTCAGATGTTCAGTGTCATCCCGAGCACACACACGCACACACACAAACACACTCGCTTTAGTTTGGCTCTGCTTGAATGTTTCTTCACTTATCAGCGTGCTCTCATTTAGTGGAACAACCCGAACAGTTGTAGGGGAAGGAGGAAACAAATCCACGGGGAGCCAGGTAATTAGTCACTGGATAGAGAGAGAGAGAGAGAGAGAGAGAGAGAGGGTGGTGGGTTGAGTCGTTCCCCATAAATGCCGCCTCGCATCAGAGACAATTACCACAACCACAACAGTCCGTATGTGACTTACACACACACACACACACACACACACACACACACACACACACACACACACACACACACGTACGTTACCCTTACTTTAACCACGACCCGACGCCCTAACAACCACAACCACAAGAGCCTTCGACTGTCTGCCAATCCGTCTCACACACACACAGTAGAACGAGATGAAGTAGGGGTGTGTACTCAGAAAAGTGTGTGAGCGAGATTGTGTGTGTGTATGTGTGTGTGTTTATACAGCTGGATCTAAAGCATCAAAAAGAAGAGATCTCTCAATCTTCTGCTTCTGATATTTTCACTCTCGGCAGTCATAATAAATTTTGAGGAAGTCAAAAAAAAAAAAGATCATTCTGAACGTTCCCTTCTAGACATTTATTTTCTCTTTCTGTATCCACCTCTCTCTCTCTCTCTCTCTTAGACAGGATATTTTTACAGCGTTTTTTTCCTTCGTCTTTTTTTTTTCCTCTAAATCCTCTCCTCTTGTTCGTCGGTGGATCAGTGGCCTTTCAGCCAGTCATAATAAAACACAGCTCATATAAGACTCAGGCTGGTTTCACAAGCCCCCCTGGCAGTGCAGACTTTCTCTCTCTCTCTCTCTCTTTCTCTCTCTCTCTCACACACACACATACACAGATACACACATCAAGTCTGATAGACATACACACACAAACACACTGCTCACTGTACCAGACAATAGGAAAAAAAAAGAGTTTTCAGCTGAGCAGCCATGCATTCTTTAAATTACTCCAGCATCTCAAAGTGCCTCAAACAGGCCGTAAAAGTTGACTCTTATCGAAAAAGACATCCAGAGAAATTAGTTACACTGATTTCAAACACAGTGATATTGATAAGTGAGTGAAGGGTATAAATTTTCTGGATTCCTTGTTGATTTTTCTTCCATAGCTGTTCTGAAATCTCCACCCTTCCCCCCAATTTCCCCATCTTTTTCCCATTTACTTTTTGCCTTTCCTTTCCTCCTCTTTCCTGTCACCTCCTCTCCCGCCCCTCGCTGTCTGTTTTCTGTTGGCGATTCGAAGAGAAAATCATATTTGTCCGCTCCCTCTGGCCGGCTGATATGGAAAAACCATCTCGGAGAGGCCAGCCGCTAACGTAAACCTTATTTCTGTCCCTGAAAATTTTTTTTGTTTCTCTTCCTGCCCTCCGTCGCTGCCTTTGTTTCATCCCGATCCACACATTCCCTTTTCCATCTGTCGCTGCTGCATCCTCTTCCCTTAGAAACAGAAATGATGAATGCAAACACACAAATTACAAACATTTGATGAGATGTATCAGAGGAAAAAGAGAGAAAACAAACAACAAACTGACTGCACTCATCGGCGTGTTTGATTTTCTGCATAATCTTTGTCAGAAATTCACCCCTGACCCAGCTGACATTGTGATTATGCTGCTTATTTCGACACATGCATATGTTATTTACCATCAATACCGGCTGCTGTCTGAGAAAACAGCTCCATTCAGTCTCCATAGTGGTAATTAAAGTGGAAAATGTGCTCGTATGTCTCCCATTTTTCCCAGTTGGCATCAGGACTCGGAAAAGTGTGTCAACACACAAGCAGCGAATCCTCCAATGTTGACAATCCAAGGTAATAAAAGTCCAAATGATGACTTTCTATTCACACTAATACAGTCAGCTGTACTTACAGTGAGCAAAATCTGCTTTAGTTTATTCATGATTGACTGTAATGTGATTTGCTGAAGGGGGAAATCCACTCAAAACACTTAAACACTCTTTTTTTTAAAAAAAAAAAGAAAGCGAGTACTGGAAACGTGCCTCGCTTTTCTGGGCAGGTTTCTCTACTTGGCATATTTTTGGTATTCTCAGGGATAACAGGGCCAAACATACATTTTAGGATGTCGTGGTGTTTCCACAGAGAGAGTTTGATAGCAGCAAATCTGGAGATTCAACAGTATAAACGTCAGGATTTGGTGTCAGCGCATCAGATTTTAACAGCCGGAGCTTCAGAGACGCCATTTTACAGAGATGTTTTACAGTCAGAACAGGCAGGAAACTATCAGGGAGAGGAATAAAAATGTTAAATTATCCACAGAAAGTGGCTTTTATAAGAGAAAGCATCTGAAAATTACAGCCGTGAGGGGGCTGATTAAAATAAAACCAATAAAAAGAAAGGGAATATTTCTGAGAGAATATTTCATTTTAATGATAATAGAACAAATAGTGCTACACATTTTTTTTTCATTTTCACACATTTAACATTTTCAGTTAGAAATGGATCAGACAGGTCTGCTTTGAATTAATTGCATCTATTTTTGACAGTGAAAACTCTCATGCTGCATTTTTAATCTTTCCTGGCCCTTTTCACAAATGCAAAAATTCAAGAAAATTTCAGGACACCTGTTTTTGTTAACTTATTGAAAGTTATATACACCTGAATTTGCAGCAGAGATTCAGAAATTTCAACTATAAGTTGTAATGATAGGGGAAAAAAAGAGGTGAATTTATGAGATATGAGATAATATTTCAATCTACAAGAAGAAGTACATTTATGAGATTTTATTTATAAACGTTGAAAACTTCAAGAGTTCTTTGAAAATTCAACTTTACAAAGTTGTATTTTATGAGGAATAATCACAGGATATGATAAATCTACATTTAAAATAATAAATATGGGGATATCAGGAGGAGTCAGCTGGCTGCACTAACATGAGAAATGGTGATGTTACACTCTGCAGCTTGAGGACCAACTCTGATTGTTGTACAGTTCTTTCAGAAATGTAAAACTTTGTTGAAAATATTAACCATAATTTTTAAAACCTTAAACTTGTTCAACTTGTTTTTTCTCTCTCTTTAGTGTGGCCCATTGGACATGACGTAATAAGACGCTGGGGTATTCACCGTGTAATGTTTATTAGATAACAGAGAGAGCAGGGAAAGCAGGGGCTGAAGTTGTTTTTGTCTTTACATCAAGGTCAGTCGAAAGGATCACGAAGCAACTTCATTACGGGCACAACAATGGCACCAGCTCACACAGTCCCACTGAAAGTCTCATCTTTTCCCTGTTGTGTTCACACAGGTGCAAAAACTTAACAAGAAGGCGGGAAGAAAAAAAATCAGGTTATCCATGTTACTGTTCTAATGTTTAATCAACCCAAAAATGTCTGGAAATGTTTGGGAATTTATTGAATAATTGAATTCAGGTAAAGAAAAGACAAAAAATTGAAGCTTATCATCATACTGAACGGTTCTATCGTTCTTTCAATTCTGTATTTATTCAATCAATTTGTTTGTCGTGTGCAATTCTGGCAGGAGTATCTCCAAATGTGTGTGAAAAATCACCCTGCCTCCTTCTTTGTGTTTGTTCCCAGCAGAAATCTAGAGTGAAACAAAGCACAGACACAGATAAGAGGCCAGACCCTCCCAAGGTTTCTCACTAAAGAGAGAAAAGCAGGAGGAGGAGGAGGAGGATGAAGGAGAGGAGGGAGAAGAGGAAAGGTGGAGTTTAGTCCAAAAAGGAAGCAAAGAGATAAAATAGTGGAGTGATATTCTAAGCTGCGGCTCTGTGAATGGACTGCTTCTGATCAATAAACACATTCACACGAATACACACACACACACTCACACACACCTAGGAGGATGACGAGTCCAATCGAACTGCATCCGATTGAAGATCAATATCCTCTCGTGTTCTATTGTCACATTTGCCAATTAACAAAAGCCTCTGTCCACACACTGATATACTGAACTCTGTCACACACACACACACACACACACACACACACAGACACACACACAATGGAATTTACACACTTTTTCTCTTTCCAGGATTCTGCCCCTGGTAGTGATGACTGAAAAAGCCTTACAATGCAGCGTCAGAGTGTGTGTGAGTGTGTGTAAGTGTGTGTGTGTGTGTGTGTGTGTGTGTGTGTCAGAGGTTCTGACTCTCGTTAGCTTGGCTGTTACACTTATTGCCGTACACTTGGCAACCTCTCGTCAGTCCGACCCTTTCATAAGCCTCCAACCACCGAGGGCCCTGGCACTGAGCCTTCAATCTGTGTGTGTCTCACTGCGTGTGTGTGTGTGTGTGTGTGTGTGTGTGTGTGTGTGTGTGTGTGTGTGTGTGTGTCTGTGTCTGAGCTTGTGTATATTTATGTGTGTACCTCTGTGTGTGTGTGTAGGGGCAGGAGTCAACCCAGACCTTTCTGATCTGTTTTGACACCACGGAATTGCACAAGTGACAGGGCTACTCAAACAAGGCGGTGGTGGAAGGCGCTCAGACACACACATACAAACACACACACACACACACACACACACAAAGGTTCGTAAAAGCATTATGGCACTGGGGATACAAACACATTGAAAGTGTGAGTAAGCGGCCGAGCGGTGCTTACAAAGAAAACGTTCAGGGGGAGAAAAGGAGTTCTTTTGCTCGACTAGATCCAGATAGCATTTTCCTTCTGCTCTATCTTATTATTCATCAATTGACTCATTCATGTTAGAGAGAGCAGGGTGTGCGAGCAAAGCATGGCATGTCGCCTGGGATGAGCGGCTGCACTGAATCACATTACGGCAAGAAGAAGAGAGAGAGGGGACGGAGAAAGAGAGGGAGAAAGAGCGGAGAGGAAAAAATGAGATGAAAGAGCTACAAATGAGAGATTTCCCTGTGAGCCGCATAAATCAGCCGACTATGAACAGCACAGCTCAAAGCCTGACTCCCAGGCTGCGGACCAGAGCCTCACCATCCTCTCTCTCTCTCTCTCACACACACACACACACACACACACACACACACACACACACAAAAACACACACACACACACACTTTCTACTACCATCCCTCAGCATGCAGAAAGCTACTGTAGTTACATGCCAATCTCACTGCACCTACATGTGTGCATTTATCCCATCAAAAGCCTGAGAGGATGTTAGCATGTGTGTTATCTGTAAAGCAAGCAAAAGAGTTTTGTATGAAAACAGGGAAGAAAATGTGCAGCATTGCGCTTTGCGACTACAGAGCCTTAAAATAAAAATTAAAAAAAAACCTCTTGTAGTTTTCCGTCAATGGCCCAGAAACTGCTCCCGTAAACTCTGAGTGAAAAGGAAAAAGTTCCTGTACTTGACCACAGACTTTTTGGAAGCAACACGCCCACCCACGCACCCTCACGGCAGCAGGAAGGACCATATATGGTCATGGAGGGCAGAAACTTACAACACATGTAGGATTCTTAGGAAGCAGGAAGGAGGGGTGGGTGGGGAGTTGGGGGGCTGTTGGATAAGTTTTTCCATGTTTTACAAAAGAAAACAGGAGGAATTCTGGGGAAAAGAGGTCATACGAGAGTGGTGCTGCCGCCTGGGTCAGAATGAAACACAAATGCTCGCATACGCACACACACGTGAAGTCGGGATAATTAAAAGCATAAGGTGGGTGATATTTCAGGAAAGCCTGCGGTGAGGGCAAAGTAATGCAATTCTGAATGGTGTGTTTGAGTGTGTGTGTGTGCGTGTGTGTGTGTGTGTGTGTGTGTGTATACTGGCAACTGATAGGACAGATGCACAGGATAAACATGTACACTTCAGTTCTTCAATGATCTTTTATCGAGTGATTCTGTTGCTCATTCAAACATATTTGCATTTTCAGGAGCCAATCAGTGAGGGGTTACCTCAAAATGTCTGAGTGAGCAGAGACCAAAAACAGAGTTTAAAGAAACAAACAGTATCCTAGCATTCAACTTGCCATTGTTCTTACAGTCCTCCAATACATCATACGATAACCACTCCATGATGATGTTGATGTTGTTTTATGCCATGAATGGACGCAAAAACAAACTTCTTTTTTCTCGCTTTGTCACAGGACTACGGAGGCCTCACATGGACAACAAACCAAGCTGCCAGTTAGAGTCTGAAAAAAATAATAATAAAATAATACAGCAGCAGAAAATGCAGTCCCTGAATTTGTTACAGCAGAGATTAGCATGATAACAGCTTGCTAGCTTGCTTGGTAAGAGGATTAAAAAATATATTTTGGATTTGTAGGCATATTGATTTGTTTGTACAAACAGCTGGGTTGAATTTTGTTTGTTACATTTGTCTTGATTACGTTTCAGGTTAAGATTTTGCATAAATTTGCATTATCTTAGTATGCACACTGACAGGTAGATAAGTTGTAGCTTTTTGCCAGGACGGTGTCCTACCTCAGCTGCACCTGGGTTGATTGAAAAGCTCCAATGTGACTACCACCACCAACTTTGTGCTTCATAAGTCTTCTTCAGAAATTTATGAAGTCACTGAGATTACATGTCCCAGTGTCCCACTTCTCATTCATACTGTTGTGTAAACTCAATGTCTTCATTCCCCAGAGTGTTATCCTCTTATCTTATCTTGTCTTATCTTATAGTATCTACAGCAAATTATATAATATTATGCAGACTTATTGATAAACATAGCTTACCAGTCATTAACACACGTCCAACTAAAGGTGTTACACCACCGAAATGGAAAAATATGTAAAAATTAACAATTTCAACACTCAGCACCTTTAGACAGTTGATTCGTGATTCTCAACGTAAACGCCCACAATTACCTAACTATCCAATCACATCGTTCAACACAAACCGCCCATTTTAAACGCACTTCCAATAAAGATGTCCGAGTGTGGCATCTCTGTAAGCCTGTTGCTGGATAGAAGAGCTAAGAGGAACGCTGCTTTTATCTCTTTCAAACTTCACCCGTCTGTTCTGACGGGTTTGACAACTGAAGCTTTTCCTCCGTAGTCCACGTCAGGAGGAGAAATAGTCAAAAGGAGTATTTAGTACTGTTTGAACCGCGCCAGAGTTTATTACTACGACGGAGTGTGACCGCGACAGAGCTCGACAGAGCAAACGTCGAAGCTGCAGGCCTCTCCATCGAACAGAAACCTATTACGGTAAGAAGCTATTCGTTAAAACATGTTGTGTAAACTGTCTCTCGGTGGAGCGTTATTGAACTGTAAAAAGAGGCGCTGTCATCTCTGTTTGTGTTTCTCATGGCTGGTTCACAGCCAGGGGTGAAACCCGGAGCGGATTGCTTTAGATTATGTTTTAGCGACCTGGAACGGACTGGTTGGTAGAGCTTCGGAAAAACAGGCACGGATTTTTTTTTTGGTACTTTATGACTAACGCATATATTACTTTTCTGTTTGCCAGCTACACCTTATGAAAGCTAAATTAATTTGTGGTCTACCTGTGGCTTGTGCATGACTGTTGTCAGCCTTATTAGTTGACAACAGAATTTCCATGACCATAGACAAGCAAAATACTAATATCTTTTATATTGTTGGACTGAAAATCTTGGTCACATGTTGTGTCCAAGCTGTGGCAGTCATCATCAGCCAATAGAACTGCAGCTCTGAGCTATGCCTTCTGCCATGATTCTGTGATTCTCTACTACCTGGATCCAGAAAAACACAGACAATATTTTTTTGACATTTTGATTTCAAAATAGGAATCAATTTGATTGTAGCTGTGTTTGGTTAAACTAGTACAAAACCACTCAACTGGGGCAATGTGTAACCTTCAGACGTGCTGGTGTTATCCTGAAAGGTTAGCATCAAAAGATGACAGTGCTAGCTTTACTGATGTTAGCCACACAGTAAGCTAATTTTGCAGTGTTTACCTGCAGATGCCCCCCCTATGTTTTGCGATCGATGTTTTTATCAGTTGTTCTTGATCTTTCATACTACTCCATACTAGTTTTGTAGTTTTGCTAAGTCTGGGTATCTGATTTTAATTTAAAAAAACATGACATACACTGTGCCTTTTCTTGAAGAGTAGCCATTTTTTAGGGGTTCATCTAACAGTACCTCTTTTATTAACAGGATACCTGAAAAACACAAATATGATGTGATTAAAAAGTTTTGATAACTTCTGGGTACCAAATCTGATTGAGATATCTCATGGACACTTTATGGACACCCTGTATTTAACAAATTATGCTCAGATTGTATTTAGTGGGAGGTGGGAGTTTGAGGTGTTATTTTAATGACAAGGAAATAGTTTGTTTGGGAGCAACCCAAGAACAGATGTTAACTAACAGTAACAGGTCTCCACTCCTGTCCTGTATTCTCCTACAATATGATACAATACTTGAAATCTTGGTTTATATGTGTTTGAGCCATCTCAATGCTAAGTTTAGATTTAGTTGATGTTCAAAAGATTGTACAAATAAATTATAGATACACAAGACAGTCTGAAATGTAATCTGGCAGGATTTGACTTAATTTTGCAAACACTGAAACTCTTGATTGTTTTTTTTCTTGTCTTCCGTGGAGGTTTCTGATTTGGCCTCAGATTTGGAGCAGCGCTGCAGCTTCAGCTAAAGTTAGCTCAAACTCCAGTGGAAACAAACACACCTACGCAGCAACAGCGAAGCAGTAGGGCGGTTACTGCACAGAGAACAAAATCCAGCAAGCAGACCCATGTTTCACTGTATCCATGTCAGCTACAATCCAGCCTGCTTTAGTGTCCTTGAGCAGAACACTAGATCCTACCAGCAACCCCAAGGAAAAGTGAATTTCTGACCACAGTATGCCACAGTAAGCCATCCACAGCGCTTCCCTCAATCCCACACTGCGCAGTCACATCTCGCTATGACTGGAGCAGGATGTGTGTGTGTGTGTGTGTATGCGTCTATGTATAACTGTGTCAGTGTGTGTGTGTTGAACCACGCCGCTGTGTATCACCCTCCATCATCGTGAGCTGAGGGGTTGTGGTTCCTAGAGAAGCACTTTACTTAAATTAGACCCTCAACGGCTCGACATGCAGGTGTCAGCGTGTGGAAATGTGTGTGTGTGTGTGTGTGTGCGCGCGTGTGTGGGCGTCAGACAGTCAGCGTGTGCCTGTGTGTGTATGTGAGACTGAACAAGAGAGAAGAGCGGGATCAGCAGACAGCGAACACGAGAGAGCGAGAGAAGGAGGAGGAGGAGAGAGAGGGTGAGAGAGGGAGAGAACGGGAGCGTGAGAGAGAGAAGGAGGGAGAGATGTAAGAGAGAAAACAGGTGAGAATAACCCAGTGTGACCTTATTTCAGCATGGCTTTTCCATTCTTTATATTCCCTCATTGCTGTAATATTTACACAGGAATAAAAGATTATTGGAGAGATCCACAGAGAGGAAATAAAGAGGGGGGAGAGAGGAGAGAAAAGAGAAATAAACCGAATGAAGAACTGGTTCAGGGAGGAGAGGAATAAGGATATGAAAGCTGCAACAAGCAATTATTTTTCTCTATAAATCTACCTGATATTCTCTCAAATATTTAGTTAATAATCACAAAATGAAACGTCAAAAATGAAGACACAGTATGTCCATCAAAATTTCTCAGTGCCCAAGGTGATGTTTTCAGATTTGATGTTTTTTTTTAGTCTGACACTGCAAAGATCCTCTATTGACAATGATACAAAAAGAGAGGGAAATCACAACTGATGAGCTGTAACCAGCAACTTTTTTTGTATTGCAGGAAATTGTTCAGTTTTTCGATAAGTTATTAAAATAGAAGCATTTAGTTAGTGTCGTTCAATCATTTCAGCTCTAAACTCGGTGAAAAAAGATGAGACAGCATCTAAAAAATGTAGCTGTTGTAGGGAGAAAAAAATGGCGGGGGAAAACAAAGATTTGAGGATGGACAATAAAGTGCATTGGCACATGTCATTTTAAATATGTCATATTTACACTGTACACATTCTTTTTAAATCAGCATCTATGTATTATATCCTCGTGCAACCGAAAAAGAAGTTTACGTTATTTTGTAACGTTAAACTACAAATTTAATCTCATAAAAAAACACCCCAATTAAAACAGTGTCACACATGCACTCCTGACATTTTCCAGACTTTTATTGACCTCTTAGGAGAATATTTCCAAATTTGTTTGTGTCACATGTTCCCCACAGGGTGCAGGCTGTCCTCTAACATAAAATAGTGAGGTCAGCAAGGGGTGGAACGGGGTCTCAGGGGGGCAGGATATGACGGAAACCAGTGACCGCTGAGACCACAGCGGAATATTTACAACACGACATTGAATGAAACAACAAAGACCTAAACTGTGATGACACTTTATGTTTTTGATTCTCCTTCTTCAGACTTGGATGTTTCCATTCATTCCATTACGTGTCACTCTTCTGGGTTCACAATATAAACATCACTTGCGTTATTTCAGCTACGTTTTGGCAGCAGCTCACCTCAATGTCACATGGGAATTTCTTAAAGAGAACTATTGAGGGGGGTAGGGGATTCAGTAATGATACTGAAAACATAGATACAGTAGTTACACTTAATATTTTACAGTATATTACTGCCACCCTGCTGAGAGTCTTGTACTGTAAAATTTACAGCAATCTTTTTACAGTGTATGAGTTTCATGCACATGTGAACACATTTGTAGATGCAATGCAGACACCAAATTGTGCTAAATTACCTGAAAATTGGGTCAAATATTGTTGAATCTTGGGTTAGGGCAGCATAACGCCTGTCTGTGCTGCTCAACGTTTGGCACGTCAAGCTCTATATCCAAAGGGTTGTTCTGTTTAAGAAAACTGAAAGCATTTACCCAGTTTTTCTTTACGCATTTATCCTTTCCAGTAAAATTCTTAATAATTTAGCTTTGACAATAAAATTAACATCCATGCAAGAGCTTATTTGATTCAAGACAAACAGCCAAAAATGAAACAAGCGCAAGAGCAGATGAAACAGACCAGAAAAATACTGAGACGTTCTAATGAAGCAAGACGTACAAACAAACTCTTTCACACGCACACGCACACACACACGGGAAGAAGTGCACAGAAATGAAAAAAGCAGAGATAAGTGCACACTCTCACACTCACAGACACACACACATGGCACATTCCTATATTATGCATGCACATTCTTCCAAACATTACAAAAACACACATCAAAACTAGCGGGAAAGACAGTAGGCGGTTATTAAAGAGACAAAAGAGAGAAGTAGAGAGACGGAGAAGAGACACTTTAGCTGCAATCAAAGACGGAGAAAATAAGAATCGGAGGGGAAAGATAGAGAGAGAGAAAAGTGGAAGTAAAAAGACATATGCACAAAAAGAAAATGAAGGAGAGTTTGCTTCTAATCAGCACGGATACAAAATTTAGACAGGCACACACAGAGGCACAGCGGTCCCAGTAGGATTAGGACCTCAGAGCAGGAGCAGTGTATGTGTGTGTGTGTATGTGTGTGTGTGTGTGTGTGTGTGTGTACTTGTGTGTGTGTGTGTACTTGTGTGTGTGTGTGTGTGTGTGTGCACTTGTGTGTGTGTGTGTGTGTGCGGTGTGCACATCCCACGAGACTGATTAGCCATGAATGACTGATGACGGATCTTTGTTTTTTTCCCCCTTCTCTTTCTCTCGTGCTCTCCTTCCTTGTTTTCTTTCCTCACTACTCTCTGCTCGGGCAAGAGCATGGGAGGGGATACTCACACACACACACAAACACACACAAACATACAAAGCTGCACACAGCTCCATGTATATTCAACGAAGGCTCTTGAATATACTTAATGCTTTCATGTGTGTCACTGTGTAACGATCCATGCTGTTCCACACAGCTGCTTCACTTTTTTTCCCGTCTCTCTTACCCCCCATACACAGACGCACACACACACACACTCATATTAAACTATGTCCTATTTAAGAGCACATTAGCTTTCTCTTTCTCCAAATACTCAATCTTCCTGGTGAGAACGACAGGAGTAGTGTGGCTCACAAGTCAACTCAATGGCTGTCGGCTTCAGGAGGCCGTCCGTCCACTCCGCCTTCTCCAACCTCACCTCCATATGAACCTACATCCCCCTCCATCCATCTGAGCCCCTGACAGCAAAACAAACTGGACATAGACCTGCCTGAAAGGACGCCATTACAATATGAAAGAGGCAAACAGAGCTGAAAGGAGAACTGAAAAACACAACAGCTGAGAGGGGAAAAAAAGAGCCACGGTTGAGTCGAACGAGTCAGCTCGAGTGACGATGAGTCAGGCGTAAATGTGACCCAGGGTTCCATCTCAGGTGTCAGGAACAGCAGTGATAAGGGTTGCTGTGGTTCTGGGGGTGCGGACCTGTGAACGCAGAGAGGCTGTGACATCATGTCTGCCCCTCCCCTCCTGCTAAGTGATGTCACCTCTCTGTCATGTTGTGTAAATGGGGGATCGCCTTGACCCCTCTGAAGACGTAGAGTCATAAAATAAGAGGGGATTATAGTGTCTGCAAACACACAGGCTTAATGCTTACATCCCCCCCTTTTCATGTATTTGTATCGAATTCATTCAGAGCAGGAACATATTCTAAGAAAAAAACTTCAATTAATCGCTAACACACACACACACACACACACACACACACACTGATGCACCCAAAAATACCTACATTTTCACTTGGTCAATTCCCCAGCACTTCCATCATTAAACCCATTAACGGAAGCCAAACTTCAAACACGCACTCATTCATGCACATTTACGCAGAAAAATCCACACCGTCAAATCCACACCGTCAAATCCAAAATTCAGGAGTCACATATTTACAACAACCATCTGCAATCAAGATGAACAGACGTGCATTGATGCAGTTTTGTGGATACAAATTCCTATTCTTTCTTTCATTTATCCTGCTACGTCTCTCCACAGTTGTTCCGTATGTTCTTGCTGTAGCAGCCACATAAGCACAACACACTCTTGATAATTGAGCCTTTCATGAACACACACAATCTGTCAAACAGACTCAAAATTCCTGCTTAAATCTTCCTTCTCTTGAATCTAAGTTAATCCTGAATCCAGGCCAAAACAGCTGCATTTTCACATTACACGCCCTCATAATGAGTCCTTAAATAATAACAAACACACGTTTTTCTTTTGTGTGAACACTTTTTATCTTTTTTTCATTCCAGTGTTCAGTACGTTTGTTTGATAAATCTTAATATGAGTGTTCACATAAAACCACCTGATCATGAATGAGAAAGAAAAATAAAGCACAAACATTATTACACTCATGCATACACAAAAACCTGATTTCATTTAACATCATCTGCCCTTGTATTTGTACAAAAGTGTGCAACAATGATGGCAAACTAGATAAGGTGGATTGAATCTTTCTGATTAAAAATTTAGCGTCTTCAGTTTACATGTTGATCCTTTCCATTCTAATGTTTGCACTCCAGAGGCAACAAACGTACCTGTAGGCAATGCAACATCAGAGCAGTACAACCCACGTTGCAGCCTTGACATCATGTCATTATTGCAACATGGCCCAATAAAGGAGATAGAGGTTGAGCGTACGTTATGTGGATAAATAGGTTTTGCCTTGTTGTTAATATGAATAAATGTCCAGAGAGACTCTTGTTTCATTCTCTGACAAGTTTCACATACAAGTTTTTCATACAAGAGTGTATAAAAGGCTATTTAATGGAAAAAGAAACTTTTCCAACCTTTTTTTACTAATTAAAAATCCAATCAGATCAACAGTTTAATTCCAAGCAAGTGTTCATATGAGTTATTGGGCCATAATTCCAAACCTAATCTGATTAAAAGTGGTTAGTGTAAACTCACTAAAGTGCAGTTGTACAATCCTCTGTGCAACATCTCTCCTGTGTATTTTATTTATTAACTCAATTTTCAGTAATTTTATCTTAAAACCCTTTATTTCATAAACACAGTGAGAATTGAGAAATCTGCACCTCTTTCCCTTTTGCATTATTTTTTGTCCTTTTTGTCACAATGTAGTCAGTTGCCGCAGCATCTTCCAGCTTCTTGCTGCCATTTTGCTGGACGGTAATAGCACCTTGCTTTTGAACTCCCTGATGCGGATGATAAATCAAAGGTACAATGCGTTTTGTATCAAACAGAATTAAAATATTCCTGCAGTACTTCGAGTTTCAGCTACAAAATATGAGCTAAGCATGCAGGCGCAGCTGAACCGCAACACAAAAGCTGACAGATGCACATTTTTGAAGAGTGCACTGGCCACAGACCTGTGCACTGTGGAAGACTTTACATTTTTTAAAAAGACTTTAAAATGTTTTGAAGTGCAAAAAAAGTTTAATTTTTAACATTCAACGGCTATAAACGTAATTAATTGTGATTAATTCTTGAAATTTAATGATTAACCATGATTTGTAACACCACTTTATCCACTGAGATATGCACACAACCATGTTTCAACAAACTCATTCTCACTGTCTTCACATGTTCTGTGCTATTTCAATAATTTTGTTGATGAAATCCACAGAGCTTTCACAAATTCACACAAAAAAATGATAGAACCTTTTGATTAAAAAAAAAAAACACACACAAATCTGTGCTGATAAAAACAGTATTGCACTGGAGAATACATGCTTTTAGGACATGAATTGTATGCATTTGTCTTATGTATCCAGTTGTATGTATCAATGTACTCACATGTAACGCTTTGTGATGAATCTTTCAGTAAACGCATATCCAGACACGCGCACCCCACAGATTTATGAAAACACAAAAACTTGCTTTCTTTTCAAATATTACTGAATGAAAGACACATGATATTGACCATGACATGATGGTCACCATGAAAAAGAAGCTGCATAGACACATAACTGGTCATTAAGCTCAGCATGTAGAGAACACACACACACACACCCACAACCACACACACACTTGTGCACCCAAGAATACCGTCTTATTTTCCTCAAATCTTGCCACTTTCCTGTATTTGTTTCATGCACGCTAGTCTCAGCAGTCGCATATTCACAAAAGCACACCTCATATTGAATCCTTAAATGAACACACACACACACACACACACACACACACACACACACACACACACACACACACACACACACACACACACACACACACCCAGCAGCCCCTCCTCCTGCACAGAGTAAGAAGCTGTTTTAGCCTTGTGTTTTGCGGGCTGTTTAAAATGTCATTTTTCTCTCGTTTCTCTGACTTCAAAAGGCGCCGCGCTGAGCTCTCACTCCCTCTTGCCAAATCCTCCAATCGTTTCTGATTTAGTGAGTTGGCCGTGGGCCGAGCAGCACCGGACGGGCCCGTTAACAACCGGCCGAGTGGAAGGGGGAGAGGGGGAGGTAAGAAAAGAGAGAGGACTCTATGGGGGGAGAAACAAATGAGGCAATGTAGGAAAAGGAGAGGAAGCAGGCTGAAATTGAGACAGAAATAGGAGGAGTGTTGAGAGGGGCGAGGAGGAGACGGGTGCATGGGGAGTTGCAGAGAGATGGGGCTGGATATGAGAGGAGGGGGGAATCGATTGAGGGGAGAGTGAAGGGGAGAGAAGGAGGAGGAGGGGAGGAACATGGCTGTGAGGAGGAAGGAGGGCCACTCGAAAGGAACAGAGAAGGGGAAGTGAAAGAGGAAAGCAGAAGGAGAGGAGGAAGAGGGAGGGAGAGCATGTGGTCAGAGAGGGGCAAGGAAGACGAGTAGGGTGCAGGGGAGGCCTGGCCTTGTGACGGACAGCAGAAGAAGAGGAAGAAGAAAAGAGAGAGAGGGAAAAGGGAGCACATGGACACAGGAAGTCTGGCGCTCTCCATTTACATGCCAAGTCATCAGATGGTGGTGTGTGTTCACACCCTGGAGATGTCGCAACCAAACGCACCCGGCTCCCTTCAAATCACCGCTACCGACAATAAGCAGCTGTTCACATGTTGGACGAGAGCTGGAGACGAGACAAAAGTCTTCTGTCAGTGCAGCAAATGTGCTTCAGAACAGACACACACTTCACTCCAAACTCCAACATCAAAAAGAGTTCCGCTTAATGAATTCACTTTCTTTCTTTTTTTTATATCTGTGGCCTTTCAGACGCCTCGGTCACAGTCAGTGCGGGGTCAAACTGATTAGAAGCATTCATATATTTAAATGATGAGCCATAAGTTTGCTGGAAATATCAAAGAATACACAAGAGTCTAATTTGTAATGGAAATTATTTTAATGACTTTGCTTAATGACTTAATGACTTAATGCCTTTAATGCGTCAACAATTTCCTGCAGTCGGACTCATTTAACTGGTCTCCCTGGCCATGCTGCATATTTCATTTTACGTCCACATAAGTGCAGTAGTGATGTGGGTGTTAAATCAGTTTCCAGTGTTTATACAGAAAACATTTGTTTTCATGGAATCTGTTCATAGTGTTTGTGCCTAAAGCATGCCTTTGAATAAATATTAGTAATAATGCATGCCACAAATCACTGCGCAACACACACTTAAAAAATAATAAGACAAATATAATTCAAATGTAATCTATTACCAAATGGCACAGCCAGACTAAATTAGTGTGTTGCTGTATTAGTGAATGTAAGATGAGACATTTCCCAATCAGAAACTGTTAAAAAAATAAAAAGTTGGTGAACTTCACAAAACTATTTGGGTGCTTGAGGATTTTTTTGGGCATTAGGTCATATTTTGGTATGAAAGTATGACTTCAATTAACAGGTTTAACTTAAAGCTACCTTAAGGAAATTTGTATTTGTGCCATTTTTGCTAACCTTATCCCGTAAATGTGAGGGTATTATTTAACCTAAAACCTTGTACTGCGTTGTTGTAACAGTCAAATGTGCCTCTCATAGTGAATATTTACTTTGCAGAATGTAAATGAGGGCTGTTTCTTTGGTGTGCTGTCAGCGAGGTCTGACACCTACCCCCTTATGCCGCTTTAGGCATTTAAAATTACATTACATTACGTGGTTTTCTTTGCTTTTGTGGGTCATAATAAGGGTTCAGTATCAGTTTCAATCGGTTTCACCTCCAGTTAAAAACTCCTCACAGTAGCTTTAAAAGTTTTGGACACTTTTTTTAAATTAAGTTCAAGACTGATACATATGTAATGGGTTTCTTCTTGCTGTGCACAATTCATTGCAGTTTACCTTTACTGTAAACTTGCAATAAACACAGGCGTAGGTTTAGAGCAGAAGCTACAGTCAGTCTTTATCTCACTGATTGAAGAGTTGACTCCTCATCCTGTTCCAAGTTGGTGAATGTCACCCCTCCCTCTCTCTCTCTCTCTCTCCACATTTCTTTTTTCTTCAAATTTTCTTCCATTTTTTTTTTTTTTTTTTTTTCTTCAAACCAGAACGCCTCAACGCAATTTTTAAAAAAGGAGAAAAATCCCTCCTCTTTCAGAGGCTGGAGTCCTTGAAGTGGGTGGTCTAGTTTCAGATTCTAACCATGGCCTTTTGTTACGTCTCATTTCTCCATTCTCTTTTGTTCTGTTTTATTAGCTGCCGTATCCTCTCAATAAGGGCAAAAACTGATTTAAAAAAAATGCAATTAACACATAGAAAAACTCAGAATGTATTAAACAAAATGATAAAACTCTGAGATGCAATGCATTCTTATTAAGTATGTGTACATTTTGACCAGTTTCACGAGATTCTGCATCAAAGAAGCGTAAAAGCATTTCTTTATTGCCAGGTGAAACTTAAGCTTCCCATTGGGAGTAATTAGTGCAAAAATTCCATTATCAAAAATGTGATGATTAATTAAAGCTTTTTTTCTTTAGATTTATTTGTATTCAGGAAACATGTTGCAAACAGGTAGAACAGTGGCCCCCAACCTTTTTTGCACCACGGACCGGTTTGATGTCAGTCAATATTTTGACAGACCTGTCTGTAAAGGTGTAGCTGATAAAGACAACAAAGTAAAATTATAAGGGGTTGGGGACCACTGACCTAGAAGACAAAATAAATAAAAGATAAAGCAAAAAAAAAACAAAAAACATTGAACTATAAAGTATATCTGTTAGTTTTTTTTATCTCAATAATTATTAAAAGTCTTGACAGCGACTTCACTCTTTTCTCTTTGCATCCCAATCAGATCTCACCAGTCCCCAGCCTCCACCAGATGCCTCCTCCTCACATGGGGTCGTCTTGCACGCTGCACCAGAGGATGTGCCCCCCTGTGCCCTCGCTGGGTACTGTGCTGCTGAGGTGAGGAGGGGGGAGGGGCTGGGTCTGTCTGAGGCTCATCCACTGCTGACTCATCCCACACACAAATATACACACAAAGACGCACACATCTCCCCTCTCTCGCACGCTCTCTCTCTCTCTCTCCCTCCTGCTTTCACTCTCTCACTCTCTCGAGAGGCAGGGAGGCGGCAGGCTGAGGAGTCGGGGATGGCGGCCAGTGGGTGCCGTCAGGCGGTGGTAATCTGACCGGATTACCAACCAGGTGGAAACATTCAGCCTCTCGACTCCCCGTGCTCCTCCCTGTCCTCCTCCTCATCCTCACCCCCCTCCATCCATCCATCATTTACGTTCTCCTGTTCTCATTTCATATCTCTTTTTCTTCTCTTCACTGTTACACTTAACACATTGAGCACCATTTCTCGCTACACTTGTGTGCCTCTATAACACCACAAACAGCTGAAACACATGCACACATAATCACTGTTTTCTCTCTGCGTTATGCAACTTGATTGTGTGTGTAGGTGTGTGTGTGTAGGTGTGTGTGTGTAGGTGTGTGTGTGCAGGTAGGGGAGTGAAGGGGGTGTGTCTGGATTGTGCTGCCATGACGATCAAAGCCCAGGCCGAAAAACTTCCAAGAGCTGAGAGACATGACTGACAGGATCATAATGAATGAACAGAGCCGCTGCATGCAACACACACACACACACAAACACACGCATACATTCACACATCATCTGCAAAGAAACAGAATCGAACTGCAGAATCTTCATGAACAGAAGCGAACGAAGAGTCAGAAGTCACAGAGGTTTAAAGATGTAGAAGGCAAAGGAAGGCCAAAGAGAGAAAAGAAGTGTCAGAAATGTTGTTTAGTCTAACCAAAACATCCTGAATGTGGTTTTTAGAAGCAGAAAACAGAAGCAACCAGAGAGAAAACCTTTTCAAGGCTTGTGTGTGGTTAAGTGTGCAGCTGTGAATGTGTGCACACGTGTTACATGAACGTAGACCCTTCCGTCTGTATTACTAGGTCACACACAAACACACTCCCTCACACATACACGGCCATGTAAACAAAAACCGTCTGCTGTCTGGGAAGTAACACACCTGTTCAATGACAAGCTCTGCCACGCCCTCCATAATACTGCACACCTGTGCTACTGCAGGCTAAACCTATCCCTAATCTCACAAACACACACACACACACACTTGCACAACGACTGCCCAGGGGCTAACATCACAGAAAAAGGGGAAGAAAGAGGGAGAGAGTGTAATGAAAGCAAAGGGAGGGGAAAAGAGAGACAAAGGCTTTCCCACTGCTCCTATCAGTAATCTAAACGTCTGTGTAATATCATTGTGGGGTTTTATCAAACAGGGGCTGAGTCTTATGGCGTTGGTATGCGCCTGTCATTCCATCACCTTGTCAAGCGCAACCATATTCAAGCAGACGCCATGCTGATCTAAATAAGAGGCTTCGGCAAATTGATGGATTGCACGTTTTCCGGGAAATGAAGAAACAGGCGGAATGAGAGTCTTTTTTTTTTTTTTGGTTTGACTTTCTGTAAGCGATACACTTGCTTCTGTCTTGTGAGACTGTAGAAAATGTGTGTTTTGTGTGTGTGTGTCTCTTTCCAAAGATCTGAAACATACCCCCCATTGTAACCCCCCCTCCTGCCCTGGTATGGCCAACCCCACATCATATCTACCCCCTGTGCTGAGGCCTAGGGCCAGGCATACAGCTTTCTGAATCTCTAAGGGGGGCAAGCACAAAGGTAACCCCCATCCTAACCTCCCAGCAAACACACACACACACACACACAGTCTCACACACACTGAAACGTATCCCAACCCCCATCCCAAAACAACAATCCTCTATGCCCATCATGTCAGTCAAAACCCCATCAGGGACATGCATGGAGAGTCTGGATATCTGGAATCTCAATACAGTGTCATGCACCTTGAGACCCAGCGAGAGGCCCTCTTGAATATATTTCAATAGCATTATCATCCGACATTACTGCGATTTTTTTTCCCTTTTAGCGTTACAGAATCATTTTTAAATTTGGGCACAGTGCATATCAGAGAAAAAGAATCAGTCAAAGTGGAGGATTATTTGTTTAAACTGATATGCAAGTTAGACTGTGTGTATATCAGCATCTTAAAGAATATATTGTTGGTGTACTTTAGTTTTAGTTTACCTCAAAGACAGCATACAGTTAAATGTCCCATGAATTATGCAAAATTATTTATCAGTCATTTAAAAAATAAAGGCTTTGAATTAATTTATAATTAATTTAAATCTAAAGTAATGTAAAACTGTAATTGTATGAATTATTTAACGCACAATAAACCTTAATAATATAAATAAAGTATGAAATAATACTCCATAAAGTAGATGTAGCTGTAAAACATTTATTGTAAATATACATAATAGATTATGACCAATTTAGAGACATAATGTTTTCCTTAAATTTTAAAATGAATATAGTTTTTATTTTTATTTAATTTTTTTTTTTTTTTTTTTCTTTTTTTTTACCGTAAGTCTTGTGTTTTGAAGTGAATTTTACAGAATAAAAGCATATTGGATACTTAGAAAAATATAATAATAAAACTACAGCTTGCGACTTTATTTTTGGAGTCGCCAGGAGTGAAGGAACATTTCTACAGACTAAATAAGCTCGTAAAAGCATATATTTTTTAACTGGTCGATCAGTTTTGTTAAAAAACCTCCGGCAGCCTATGGATCCAGTTCAGTTTTTTTTCCACCAAACATGGAGCCAAGGTTGACGTCCTCCCCGGAAATTATCAAATTTGGTCAAAATGTTTATGTTGACATGCTACACTGGACCCCTAAATCGTTTGTGATATTGTGTAAAAGTAATTAACATGCAAAAGAGTGAAGACAGAGGATGTTTTTTGCAAACACAACAAACGATAACATTCATAGTGCTGCATCTAAGCGTCTATTTAAAGAGACCGCCGCGATAACAAACGATAATTAATGAGATTTCTCATCGGGCACGTTTACATACAGTCACCCAGCTATTCCTGTGTATAGCTTCTGAATGAATCCGAGCCAATGCTTTCTTTCCTCCTCCTACACACACACACACACACACACACACACACACACACACACACACACAGCACACACCTTCCCCCGCCCCCCTCTATTGAGACAGGATACCAAAGCTACTTGTTAAATCTAATGCATGCACTGTCAACCCATTCGCACCCCGTCACGTCCCCGCTCAATATAGAAACCGGATTTTCTGGTATTACCCGCACCTCCATTAGCCAGAGATCCACTTCCTCTTCAAAACCACCAAGACCCCCAATTTGGGACCAGTAAGAACCAGCACCACCAGCAGCACCAACATGCACATAAGAGCCTCAGAGACATTTTGGAAACAAGGGACGTGCTCAGCTTAATGGCTTTAATTTATTGTTTAATGGGAAATATAAGCAGTGGAATTACCTAATTCTAATTAATTACATCAAATGGCAATGATTAGTACTTTACTAATTGATGAAACCATATTAATCTATGACAAGATTACGTCAATAGAAACGTCTAATAATCCCTGAACGATAAAGGAGAACAATACTGGAAAATGTCGAAATTATGGAGGTTGTTCCTCTCAGAACAACAAAGAAGGCAGTGTAATGTGTTAATCTTCAAATTTGTTTCAAGTTTAGCCTTTGCGCGAGACTGAAAAACCAAACTTCTAAATTATTATTATTATTACTATGTTTTAGCTACAACAAAAGACGAAAGAGAGAAAGTGTGGCGTAAACAGTTCATTAAATCAAGGAAAACATAAAAACTTTCATCTGCTTATTTCCTCACGTCCACAAAGTCCGAGCAATATCCTTCCACAGTTAATGTAAGCCCGTCCCAAAGAGCTTCAGGGTTTCCCAACTTTTTAATATGCACAACATATGCTTCAAACAAAAGAGAGTAACTGGATGTTTTTGAACGCACACTTGTCATTCACACGCTTTATAAGAGCTGCATTCAAAACTGACCTGAGTGCGGACCCATGGAGAGGTGGGATGAGTAGTATTTCCCAGGCTGGAAATGAGCGGGGTGCTGCACGGAGCCGTGGCCGCCTGGCGTCATCCGAGACGGGGCGCTGTGAACCAGCGCGCTCCGCTCCGCCAGGAGGTGGTGCGGAGGAGCGAAATCTCGGCTTTCCATCCCGGTTTTAGAAGCGATAAATCCCAAATCCCAAAGTAAAATCCGGAGGCACCGAAGGTCTCAGGCACCCAGATGCAAATAATCCCTTTTATGAACTTCGGGCTCCCCTCGCATTGAGCGGAGTTTTGGCTTTGCAGGGTAGAAACTGAGTCCCCGTCATGTCCTACAAAAGAGAGAGCAGGAGACGCGTCAAAGCGCTGACAATAATGAGCCAGGCAGGGATGTAGAGCTGAAGAAAAGGCTGGAGTGAGAGACAGCCGCTGTTCATGTTTAGACAAACAACAAAAGCAATTCATATAACACCCGAAAAAAAACGCTCGAATGACCAATTCTGCATACAACTCTCGCTACTTTTACTTCATTTTAAGGTTTCATTATCGCGAGTTAGTGCAGCACACGAAGCTTTCTAAAGTCTCTCCTGTAGATAAGGGTGGTTAAACGGACTTCATATGGATTTACCCTTACATATCGCTATATAGAAGCCTCCGCAATCTCCCTTTCCTCCTCCTCCTCTTCATCCTGTGACCAAACACGATGCAAATAACGCACACGGGAGCTTTTCTTTATCAGCGCAAAGAATGGAGAGGAAAGGGGGGAGATTTGGCTCAGGTACAAACAAATGGTGCATATACAGTACAAGAGTTCACAGCGGTAAAAAATCCTCTCTCGATGAAGGACGAGTTGTTAAGTCTTTAGAGGGAACAAGGGCTGGTCATAAACAAGCTGGACCTCGAGGGCTCGTGCACTAAAAACGGGAAAAGAGCTTTTGCTTAAGACTTTTGAGCGAGAATGCACGAGAGTGGAAATAAGCCCCAAATTTTTTAACAAGAGTGAGCCACACTTTTATTTACTGGTGGTTGTTTGTGGGGATTTTTACATTTCTTTTGATACTCACTTTTTATACAATCTAATGCAATTTACGACAATGTAAGCACATGGCGTGTCACTGCACCTGAAAGTGTACCAACTCTTTATTTCTCTAATTCAAGCAAAACGCAAGAAACGTGCGTGACTGATAGGAGATGTGCGTGCACACACGCACATTCCTGCCTTTGATCAATAGTGTCTTAAAAACGACGACAATAAATTAAAACTGACTTTTCTGATCTAAATTTCTTGTCTCTTCTCCAAACGTGTTTACCTTTTTATTTTGCAGCAGTGCCCTTTTGCACCCAGGATTCTCATTTATGCTATTTTTTTATGAAAACGTCCCACAAAATGTTATTTCTATCCACTCCTCGCTTTCCTGGCTTCGTGGCAATGGCAAACCCCATGCATCTCTCCTACATTTACAGTATATGTAGGCTACACTGTAATCACAAACACAAATCACATCACCTTTCTGCTCCAGAGCGAAAGAGCGAGGCAATAAACAGTGAAATAGACTCGGAAAATCATCGACTTTATATGTATGCCTTATAGCTCAGGTCATTTACTTAAATAGGGCTCCGTGACGCTAGATAGGGAGAGAAAGGTGGAAGAGAGAGGCAAAACACACACACACACACACACGCACACACACACACACACACACACACACACACACACACACACACACACACACACACACACACACCTCAGCAGTCCATCTATTAGGCCTTTCAATGCATGGCACGTCCATCTAGCGCTGTGTAGATGCTGATAGCACCTCCCAGGAATCAACGATAAAGGAACAAAGAAAATATCAAATACTCTGTTGGACCAGAGGCTTATGAAGTGCAAGAAAATATTGCTTGTATGAGCTTGGATTCTGTACGCACACACACAGGGACTCTAACTTTTAGGAATTGTGTTTGGAGGGGGAATCTTCAAAGTTCATTTACTCTGGCACAGCCGGAAAATGTGAGTGTTGTGCTGTGCGTAAAACACTCAAATATTAAATGCATCCAAGAGATTCCCCTGTTTGGTCCCCAAAGAGTGTGTGCATTTTGTGATAATTTAATTTCTATTTTGAATTTGGGGAAAAAAATAATAGTCCATTGTTTTGATTTACCTAGAAGTGAAAATAAGTAAATCAGTGTTTAAAACAAAATAAAGCAAAAAAAAGGGAGAGAAGTGCAGGCTGCTGCACGCGCACTAGGAAGGCAAAATGGACTCTCTCCTGTCCCCTCGGCTGTGAGAAACAATGGCCCTTCTCTACGGGACATCAATCATACCCCACTCTCGGCTGACATTTGTCTATACATTTTCAAATTTTCAGCCCGTAAACACACGTCCTTCGTGTTTACATTCCACGTCAACAGAGAGCCACTCAGGCCACATTTAACAAACCTGCACCTAAATCCTGTGTTATCGCGCGCCACGCAAACACAACGCCGTGAGCAGTTCGTGCGTAACAGTTTGCCAGAAAAAAAAGTGTCATTTATGTAGCCTTTCTGTTGTAATGTGTGTGTATGTGTGCGCAGTCTTCCTTCGCGATCACACTCCTTCACACACACACACACACATCCCAAACTTACGCACACACCACCACCATCACTGCCCTGCAAAGGGTCAAACTATCGCCGCATGAAATCCCCCAACAAAAGTATCCAATACTGCTCAAAAAGGCATTACATGAGCTCAACACAAAAGGCAGAAAATCCACAAACAATTGCGTTTTTCGAATATCGTACAATAGAAGTTTCTTATATTTAGGCGCGTATTGTCCCTTTGGGGGGGTTAAATCTGTTGAAACATAAATGTGTGCGCTTTTGGACAAAAGATAAAGGGGAATTAAAAGGCATTCACTTCACAAGTGGCTCAGGTTCAGAGGCCAGCTCATTGCCTTCAACAATTTAGCAATAAAGTAAAGTCACAGAGAATAACTGGGGCACTAAATCCAGGTGTTCAGAGGCCGGCTAAACGGGAGAGACAAGCCTGGCCGAGCCGAAGACAGTCCGGCGTCTGCACAGCCGTCATACCGAGAGAGAGAGAGGGAGAGACAGAGGGGAGGGAGCACTGCAGTTTGCAATAAAACTGCCTCAGTCTTTTCTCCCTCTCTAACGCACACTCACGAGCTCTCACACAATGGGAAAGTAACAAAGAATAATCTACAATTTATCATCTATAAGAGTACAGGCTTGAGAAAGCGAAGTGAAAAGCGAGGCGGTTTGGATGGAGCATGAATTAGAAACACACAAGTAATTTGGCTGTGAAGAGAGGTCAAATCAGAAAGTGACACACACACTCGCTCACACACACACACACACACACACACACACACACACACACACACACACACACACATCGCTTAACAGCTAAAAGCTCCAGACTGGACAAAACAGTGGAATAAATCTCTCAAAATACCGTAATACTCAGAAAAAGGCTTCTATAACAAATAAAAAAAAATCATCATGAATGATGAAGATTTGTCCAAATGTAATTTTTCAGTCAGCTATAAAAGAGTCGCAACATTCTCTAATTTCAGATTTCATCCTCTAAATGAATGACAGCGAATTAAAGTGCAGAAGGCTTTAAAAAAATAGCACCAGCTTTAAAATAAACGAGCAAATATAGATCATATTCTCTGCATGCAGCACTTGATTTAAAAATCGACATTCAGCACAATCACTTGGGATTTTAAAAACACAGCTGTAACACAATTTGCTACTCACTGGTAAGTTGTATCCATTGCGCGGCGAGTGTTGTAGAATGAAAGAGAAAGTAGAAAAATATTCAAAGTGTAAAATCCTCGAGTCGCAGAGGTGAAACATGTGGGATTGATTACATCCTATGCTGCTGCAGACAGAGCTGTGCACTCAGTTGAGGTATGGGAGAGACGCAGCGTAGAAGTTCAGGCTTGTAGTGAATCGAGGCTCGTTCATGCAGCCGGAGACTCAGACACGCCGGGAGGAGGAGGTGGAGGGAGGGGTGTGTGCGCGGGGAGGGGTGAACGCGCAGGCCTATTGGTTTGAGAACGACAATGTGAAAGCGTGCCCGTGAGGCGCCCCCCTCCACCACCACCGCCGCCGCCACCCCATCACCCTACCCTTTCCTACACACACCCCTACCTCCTCCTCCTCCCCCCGTTGGCGATAAACACACGCTCCCATTGGCCAACACACCGAGCCAATCCGGAAGCTGCCGGAGTCGCGGAGGAAAATCGGCGGGCGTTTGATTTGCAGCCCTTCGGCGCGCTGCGTGCACAAGCAAATGCGAGGAGACAGGCGGCACAGCTCGGCGGAGAAGAGCCGGAGCCGTGCAGCGCTGCCTCCACTTTCTGATCACTGGTGGAGAGCAAACAGCATCTAGCTTATTCCGTGTGATCCCACCGCAGCTCAGTTCAAATGTGCTCTGAGTGGAGCGTTATTTTGCTCTGTGACAGCGATGATGTGATAGTTTTATTGATGCTCCTTCAGGGAAAATTCGACCCAGCGCATGTGTTTTGCTAAATAAATCCTTATTTGCAAAAATCTGTAAGGCATTTATTGGACATGCGTGCTGTGTTTGCAGTGAAAAACATTTTTGCACACTTCAGGGGAGTCAGTGGCTTATCACATGTTAGAATGCAGGTCTACTGAGGTATTTGTGCTGGATCTATTGCACGTAATTAAATCTTAGACTCAGCTTTGTCCATGACGCCATATAATGCTACATTATCAACAAAATTATTAGCTTAATGGAATCTGTCTGAAAAATAATGGGAAAATTGTTGATAAATAAAGGGCTTCTGTTTACAGGAGAATATATAAATAAATCAGACTTAAATTAATACCAGGATCCAGTATGTTACAAGTTTTTTCCATTTTATGACCGTGTGTCTGTTTACCTGTCTCCGTCTGACACACGCATACACATATCCACACATGGGCAAATTGAATCACTGAGTAATTTGAAAACATTACTGTCTCCGGGGTTAGCCTCGCGCACGGTTCACTAATTTAGCCAATTAAAAGTGGAAGGATATGGGCTTGTGTGTTTCCATGTCGAAATATATGAGCTGCTATAGGCTAATATTGCCATCCAGGTTTGTTTATATGAGGAAGCAAGGGGTTAAAACTAAGGGCTTCGGCTCCGCGAGGCTCCCGATTGGCTGGCACGTTGCCAGAGTGCTGTCAATCACCGAGTGTAAACAAGGCTCTGATTGGCTGCTGGCCAGTCCGCACTGGGCTGCCTGAAAAAAGCAATTACTGCCCCTGCGGTTTCAAGGCGGCCCCGCGCTGAACGATGAAAGGAGATAAGGAGGGGCGGTTTCAAGGCGGCCCCCACGGCGAACTCCGTTGGCCTCAGAGCAAAAGGAGAGTCAAGAGTGACTAAATCAAAGGGAATACGGTAAAAGGGGGGAAATTACACGTTGTATTAAACGCAGAGGCTAGATTCAAGGAATGGTGCAATAACAACTTTGTGTTTAGAAAATGGAGGAGAGAAACTGCACGAGGACAGGAGAGAAGCTCCAACGCATCTTCGAGGGAGGTTTTTTTTTTGTTACAAGAATGGAGAAAAGTTTTTGTCAACCAAAGAGGAGTTTGAAAGAGAGCCATAGGTTTGTCTGCATTGAAAACTGATATTTTCTCACATACATGGTAAAACAGACCATACAGGCTGTGAGGATTTGAGTCGTGTTTCAGTGCCTTAAACGTCTGAAACTTTTGTGCAATGAGTTTAATAATCAACTCATTATTTTCTCTTCAATTTCCGCTAATTAACAGTTTCTGTAAACGTTAGTAGTCAAATTGAGTTTAAGAGAGTTTTTATATATATATTTTTTCAGTAGCACTACAGAAAATTAACATCTAGAAATGTAGGGTACATGACAACATTTTTTAGAAATATCAAAATTTTTGTTTAGAAAAGTTAAACATGTTTTTTTTCCCCTTTCTTTATTAGTGCACCTGATGAGAGGTCAGAAGCTTGATGTTGTATTTAAGTAGTGTGGCCAGTGTTCAGGACAGTTTTCATAAAATGTTAGGAAATAAACTCGAAAAAAGTGAAGCCGTTTGAAACAGTTAGGCCTATATAAAATGTTCAAACTTTATCGAGCATTTTTTTTTTCAAACCTAGCACTGCACTTAATGCAATTATGTGACAGCGTAAATGTAGGCTCCTAGTTGCGTTAAAAACTAATAGCATCTATTTCATTTAGTTGACTATGTCCAGAATTCACAGAAGTCATCAAAAATAAATAAATAAAATAAAAAAAAGTTTCACACATATATTCTCAATACAGTAAAATCGAGAGTGGTGCTTTGCTTCGGTCCAGCCCCTAACAAAACAGACAAAGGAGAACAGAGCTGGTCTACAGCAACAACATGCCTAAACTCTGTAAATGTACGTGTTAGTGGGAGACTTTTTCATCTTTCACGGTTTAATTATTGATTAATTTATACATCCAAAGAAATTACGCACAGTCAGGAAATGTTTCACGGCTGTTTTTAGATAATCGTTGCTCTCTTCTCTTCTCCATACAGCAACCTGCATTCCTAAAACCAACAGAGCTCTGCTATGGGCTTCAGCCACCACGTGTCCATACACAAGCGCGCGCACACACATACACACACCCACATACACAGTCGTATGGACTGTAGACGCTTAATAACTATGATTTTAAAAAAGCTAGTTATCTTTTAATTATAACTTAGCTTTTTTTACTGCCAGAGAGACATCCCAGAGTATCCTCTGTGGATATTGTAGCTAATTTTGAGGTGATATGAAGTGAAACAAACTCAACCTATTGCACAATACACGACAGTCAAATGCGATGATATTTACACTAACAACTTAAATCAGGCATTTTAGGCAAATACTGTAAAACCGATTAAATGCACCGTGTTTCACACGGATCTTTAAGGAGAGTCACAATGTACTGTCAAGTAAGTTTGCACAAAATAATACATCAAGTTCATAATCCAATGGCCAGAAATGCAATATAAAAAAAGTGATGAAATCGCCCAACAATAGGCAACAGTGTTTTCAGGAATTTGCGTCAACCCTAGATTGAAAAAAAGATGGTGCCGTCACTTTTTATGATTCCAGCTGCTCAAGATAAAATAAAACCAGGATAAATGTTCATATAACGTCAATATAAAGTAACTCAAATGCACACATTTATTTATTAATGCCGTAATTTCCCTGTTCTCTCCACAAACAGTGTTGCCCTCAGCACTAATGACAGAGGGACAATAAAGAATCCTGTTCCGCAGCTCACAAAAGGGGTCCGCCACTTAAAACAGAAATCTGCATTTAATTTATTTAGTGACAAGGAAAAGCCTTTTATAGCCTGATTTTTATTGGTTCCTTTTCACTTAAAAGGTGGGGGCTGGGTGTGCGTGCGTGGATGAGTGCGCACGGAGGGGGAGAGAAAGCAAAACACACACACACACACACACACACACACACACACACACACACACACGCACGCACGCACGCACACACACACACACACACACACACACACACACACACACACACACCCCTGCCTCCTCTGGTCCGTGTGCCAGCGCGAGCTACCCTATACGACGGGGGGGCGCGCAGATAATTAATGCGGATTGACTGATTGCTCTTGAAACAGACCGGTCCTGCGCGCGGATTGTCCTCGAGCAATGAAGCGTTCCTGACTGACACTTTCCACCTTCTCTTCTTCGCTTCCTCCTTCCCTTTCTTTTTTTCCCTCCTCCCTTTTTCTTAGCTCACACGAGAACGGTGCGCGAGACTCTTCCTCTGGCGCGAGGAGACACGCAGCCCTGCCGTTTCTGGGCCGTATGGACCGGTCAGCTTTTCTTCTCTGGAGACGTGGAGTGAATGATGAATAAAAAAATTGATTCTAACGTTTTGAAATAATTGCTGTAGCGCACAATGTATGTTGTAGGTTTACGACTCCCAAGCTTGACTTTATAAATTTTGCTTATTTCGAGTTGACACGCGCCTCTGTAGGAGTTACGAAGAGTTATGCGTCCTTTCAAAAAGGTGAATAAGCCATTTTCCGCACATTTAAAAGTGCATTTCAAGTGGACGCCATACCCTCCCCTGCATCTCCAACATTAATTGAATAAACTTTTGAACGTCTAAGCAGGACCACATGAAAAAAATAAAAAACATAATTCACAGTCAACGGGAAACACATTGGCAAGGCTGCTTTTAAATGAGCTCCAAATGGAGAGCTGTCTCCACAGGAGGCCCTCCATACAGGGGCAAGCATCCTATTCTCACCAGATATTTCTGATCGCCCTTTAATGATGCGAATTTCCCAAACAGAGGAAAATGCATGGAGACGCCCCGGCTATAAAGGTGGTGCAACCCCACGAGACAATAGAGCCATAGATATCAGAATAGAAAAGCACGCGAGTTGTAGCTGCAGCCAAGCTGTATGGAAAACAAGGCTGTTCTGTGCGCTCTGGGCGTGTAGTAGTGGTGATGTGGGAGCATTTTTTGGGGGGCCAGAACACTGTAAATATGGACCTCGACAAACAACGATGGCAGCTATAACCACACAGAGGAAGAAGACAGAGACATGATGGAGTCAGAAGTCGGCTGGACACACAAACAACGTGACCTTTTAATCTCTGTATATGCGCAGGGACAGGCAGCTATTTCTGATCATCCTGGTAGATCTTCTCGGGAGAAGCTCGGGTCAGGAAACGCTAAAAGGTTGACATAAGAAATTAAAACAACTTAAGAGCCTCTGAAAGAAACATCAGGACTAAAAGCTCCATAACCGTTTCATGAAGACGATGCTGATGGTGCAGCAGAGGACGAAGATGATGGCACCAAATGAGTGCCTGTCACACAGCCACACTTCCGGCTGTAACCACCAGCGGGCCTGTATGGGTGACATGAAAGCGCCACTATCTATTTATACGCCATCAGCACGCGCAGGTGGAGGCTTTAATTATCATTACCATTTGAACGTAAACAGCCGTAGCGTGCCGTCCCGCGCTGTTTGCACTCTGAGCTTTATGTGTGGTTTATATTCAGGAGGGGAGTAGAATATGATGTTAACAGCCAGTGAGCTGAGCAGCACGTGAAATGTTGATATTATACACGCAAATAATGGGATTAAATAAATCGTGTGCCTGATGTGTGACAGCATTTAGTGTCTCCCAAAATGTCCATCTCTGCCAGAATGTGCAGCGCGCGCACAGAGGGAGAGAGAGTGAGAGAAGGAAATGAAAGATAGCGTATCTTGGTTTTTTTTCCTGATGTATCAAAGATCACAAAACCTGACTCCTGAAATTGGAAAGGAAATCTTGGGAGTGTAATAATGCAGAAATAACAGTGCAACAACAATGCAATGCTCCTATCACTGCTGAACACCAGGGGTCAAGAGGTCAGCTGACCCCCAGCAACTCTACTCAAGAATCGTAACTGCCCCCCCCCCCCCAAGGAAAATAAAGTCTTATTTTGTAACAAAGCCCAGTGTATGATTGTATGTGCATGCGTGATGCACCAGGAAGAAAGGATGTCAGAAAGTTTGATACAGTTTTGAAAACTGAAACCTCTTCTAATTTTGAAACAGTTTAATTTTACAGTTCTTAAATTAAGAAAATTACCATCTATGTATGCAGATGATGTCCTACAAGAACTCATTCATAGTCAAATTTAGAGTTCATGCTTCTCATTGGGGTACAGCAGCGTGCAGAAGTGGCTGAAAAGGACTGAAAAACATTAGGTGCAAGATAAAGTCAAACTTGTATAAGCCACATAAATTACAAGAAAAATCTGATTGTGGCAGTGAACCTCATTGTTAGAAATCTTCAGATTGTGTTTGATAAAAACATCTCATAGATTTAATATGGTTCGATTTTTTCTTAGCGCCCAAAGCTGACAACAACTTGTTCCCAATAATCTCAATTTACCTTCTGTACAATTACGTAAAATTAATGAAATAAACACAGACTCACTATAAATGTTGGAGCAGCCTATCTAAGTAAAGCAAATATCTGATGAAAATCCGTCTTTAGTGAACACAGCAGCGTGTCAGTGTTAAGAAGTTATACATTGTCAAACATTACCTGGAAGTGGACTTAATGATTGACTCGAGTGGATACTACCTTAATTAATAAATAAAATAACATTTGTTGGATTTTAATCTACTCAAATCAACCCAAATCCAAGTTGTGTCACATACATTATTTAGGTCTTTGTATTCAATTTTTAGAACTGAAGCAGAAACGGGATAGAGAGCAGTTAAAGTCGTGCGTCACTGCATGGACAACAATATTAACGCAATGTGTGCTTGTTTGTGCATGTGCGCGCGTAGGGATGATCAGCAACTTTGTATCGTCGAACAGTGTAACTTAATCTAACACAAGTAAGCCTGACAGACTGTAACACCCAACAGCAGAGCCGCTCAGCTAAACTAAAGGGAGCTACACTTTACATGCTTCAATCGCCGCGAGTGTGTGTGTGTGTGTGTGTGTGTGTGTGTGTGTGTGTGTGTGTGTGTGTGTGTGTGTGTGTGTGTGTGTGTGTGTGTGTGTGTGTGAGCAGATAGTTTGGCATATACGATTCCAAGAGGGCCCAACTGATTAAACTTTTTAAAAAATATAATAAAAGTAACCGTTAAAGAAAATAATGTCGTTTTCACCCAAGCGCGTGCGTGCGGCCAGTGTGTACCGTGTTTAAATCAAAACCATCCTCATTGAATTCACTTTGATAAATGTGGGGTGCATAAGATTAAGTACGCAGACTTTTTTGAGTTTTGTTCAAAAATTAAAGACTAAGTTGCCAGAACTCTTTCCTAAAACTCATTAGAACACATATACAAATAGCCCAAAGAGCATGATCATGGGATTAAAGAGAGGAGCTACGTTAAGAAAAAAAACAGGCTTCTCAAATACAACATACAATTCAAAGGCAGTAATTTTCAAGTCCTCGCTGAATAAATTACAATGACAGTTTGTTTATGTAAAACCAAACACATACCTATCAAAGGATCTTCTCCATCAAATTGTAGCGATGGATTTAGCTCAAATTTTAACCCCCCCAAAAAGTCTCTTTCCTCCCAAGACTTGTCAACCCGGGGGTAAAAACACACTCTCTCCACGCTGCATCCGGACCTTTCACATGTAAAGACTTAAATAGCTCTCTGCTTCCTCACACCTTAGCTCTCTGCTGGATTTATCCACTCAGGGGTTTTCCCGACTACAAGCTCCGGATCCTGTAGATGCGAGTCTCCATGAGGCTGTATAACTGCACATTTATGTCTGGATGACGCTCTCTCTCTCTCTCTCTCTCTCTCTCTCTCTCTCTCCCTCCCTCTCTCTTACTCTACTTCCCACAATGCAGCTGAAGCGCTCACATTAAACTGGGAAGTGATGGAGAAACTTCTTCTCCTCTCTATCTACTCTCCCTGTCTTTCTAACTCTTCAAGGGAGCTTTCTTGCATTTCCATTTTTTTCCCAAATCAGGGGAGGGGGCAGAGGGACAGGACATCACCAATAAAGCTTAATACACACACTGAAGAATACACCCATTCGCATATAAACCCTCTAACATTTGCAGTATAAACTTAAAGTAGGACTCAGACGCGTTTAGGCACAGACGCACACACGCACCTCCCCAAAATGTTTTAATCTTTTTCATTGTGATTGTGTTGAACTGAATCTATGCATAGAAGAGGTAGAGGTGGGTAAAACGAGGCCTTTTACGTGCATCGTTCTGATTCGTGATATTTGCACCGATTTCTTTCTTCCAGTGGACGTCGAGGTTTCCTGGAGAGATAGTTTGAGTATCTCCCAAGTTTTTTTGAATACTTAAAAAAGAGCAAACGTTTCTTCCTACAAATCATATGATGTTTGTTTAAATTTGTGCCTTTTGGATGCCATTTTTGCTCAGAGGTCAAAGTTTACCCACCTTTTCAAACTTCACCAGCAGCAGCATTTATGCCTGCTATATTTAGCTGCCTTACTGAGTTTCTGAGAATTTTTTGTTCATGGGATGACTGGCCGGCCGACACACGGGATCAATTGTAAGAGAGCACCATAAACATTTAGCACAGGCGTTAAAGAGTCCACGGTGTGTTTTTTTTCAGCGCGTTTCGCCCAGCAGCCACTGATCAAGTCCAAACGATCCGGACAAGCCTGTGCGTAAAAGTTAATTTATCTCCGGCGATCGCTCCGCAGAAAGCGAAGCTTAGCGTGCCTCGATGTTTCGCTCTCGAATAAAGAAACAAAAGAAGTGACTCAAAGCAGTCAGTGCAGTAAAAACACATAAACATGCACATTTTCCATTCTTGTTTTTACTGGATATGCGTAAAACAAACGCGCCGCAGGAAGAATCTGCAGTTTGGAAATTATTACAAAAGCGCGGGGGTTGTTTGGAGTGTCCTTCCTTCCTTCCCAATCGGCACCTCAGCTTCGGCTTTCTCCTATTCTCGCCTCTCTTCTCCCCCCTCCCTGCAGCCCCCACAGGCTGCCCTCGTGGGTCAGCGCTTCAGGAGCACCACGTCACCATGTTAACCCCTGCATCGCCGCGTCTGGACGCAGAAGCTGGGGCCGAGTGCCCTGTGGGGTTCTGAAGAATGGGAGTGGAGGTGGAGGAAGAGAAGGGGGGTGGATTCCTAAATTGGGGTGCGGGGACCACAGGGCGCCCCTGAGAGGCGGGTCCAGGAGGTCTGAGGGAAAATGAGGAACAGGTTTCTGTCAATTTATTTCAATTCGGTGGAAATGCAGCCTGCTATAGCTTCTATTAGAATATCTGGGGTAATTAGTCTGCAGGGGTTTATTCATTGTTGTTTTATCGAGAACTCCTAAAAAGTACAAAACAGCCCACAGAAACTACAATTTTAACTGATTGTGTCACTTTCAAATCTTATGAAAATACGAGATAGAAACAGGAGAGTAAACATTCAATCTTTTTCCCTTTTCAGTTAATAAAAATGTTAAAATAATTCCACTGTCAAAACAGAAAAGTTCCCAGCCATCCAGATGTTGTCAATGATTCATATCCCTGATTTAATTTTTAAACAAAACACTGTGAATTATTTTAGTTTGAGCACACAGAATCTTTTCCCTCAACCTGTTATTTATATTCAGAGGGTCAGCAGGCTGACATCAGACATTTCATCCAACAACAAGAAATATGCTTTACCAGCCCCAACAGGCAAATCCACTTAAACAAACTCACAAAGTTCAAACTGAGCGATTCTGCCCCCCCCCCCCCCCCCCCCCCCCAAAAAAAAAAAAAAAAAGAAAAAAAATTCATCACAGTGATGAAAAATAGAAACTGTTCTCAAGAACCAAAAGAAACAATACACACATAAAACCTTTCAGTTTGGTTTTGGCTACTGCATTCAAAAGGATTTATGGGAAGGGGAAGTAGGAGGGTCACGGCAGGCCACGCCCATTCAGGAACGTGACCTTTATTTGTCTGTAAAATGGCCTGCTGTTGCATTGTGGGTTTTGCAGTGAGTCAAACCCTAAATTATACTTTCACTGAAGTCAGGCAAAAGTAGAATATTTATTGTTGCTTTAATCTAGATCTCAAAGTTATAATCTCCTTAAACTGACAACCATAGTGCAATGAATTTCAAGGTACTGACAGAAATTTTTCGTTCACTTTTGACTCCTTTAAACACCAATTTCCCATATTTCTTTGCATCTTAGCGCTAAAGACCTTAACAGCTTTGCAAAGACTTCCTGTATCCTCTGACTTCCATAAGAACAGTTTGAGGTTTTCTGATTAGAATGTAAAAGGTCTGTTAAATGATTAATCTGGAATTAACATTAATTGCTATTTGTTTCTTGTTTTTTTGTTGTTGTTTTTTTGTAGTTCATCACAGTTCATCACATTTAAGTTGTAGTTTGAAATTGCATTACCTGACTTTTCTGAACAGTTTTTTAAGTCCAAACACTCTCCCATAAGTGTCTGAATTCTAAAATCAAATGAATGTAATAAAATAAACTTTATGACATAGATTTAGATTTGTCACTGAAATAAATGCTGCACTGTTACACCAGTGTGGTCTAAAAACCATGACTTGGAGCTGGGGGACAGCTTCATTGTGTTTAATCTGCTGAGAGAGAAAATAAAACATTAACAAGAAGAGAAAAAAAACATTGATTTGAAAAAAAAAGTCAATGCCTTAAACCTTTGCATCGACTGAATTTGAGATAATGTGTTTCTATAGATTTGGATTATTTCAACAAAAATTCAAATCATTTTTAGATTAGGTAACTTGAATATACATTTAAGTTATGACTTTAAGAGATAAACGTTTAAACATAGAACTTATATTTGGCTGAATTTCATCATTATTCACTTATATTGTTACTTAAAGTTAAATTATTTTTGTTTGTGAGGAAAAAAACTGGCGTTAAAAGCAATATTCACACCCCGAAATGAAGCTCTGCCAGGATCTGTGACGCATTCACTTGCATCAGTCTGTTTTACTGCACCTGTATGCTTCGCTCTTGGGTGGAGGCTCAGTCTAGAAGTACTCAAGTGATGTTTTTATTCAACACAAAGGGTTTCTCACTTTTTACTTGTTGACTGAGAGTTCTTTCATGTGAAATGCAGCCATTCAGAGGTGCTGTGGTGTTGCCATTTTCCTTAGCGGGAAGCATGAAGACACTACGGCTGCTGAACTACGGCATGCTTAACAAAAAAACACATTTTAAAACAAATAGTTAGCTGCTGCCTTTTATTGCATTTTGATGAACAAGTTGATACTGACATCTCTAAAATATAGACATCGCAGCACGTTGTGACACTAAAACTTGTTTAACACCCCCTAGCGTGCATTATGTCCCCAAAACAAGCCTAACAAATGTCTAAATCATCCAGAACAAGGATGGCAGTTAATGCTAAGTTTTTTGTCTTGGTGGAAAAGTTGTTTTACGATGCATGTAGGAAAAGAACACAGATAAACTATTTTGCTTCTGGTGTTTTTGCTTTCGTAACTGTGACCTTCCTGGTTCTCGTCTTTCAACCGCAGCCTCTGCTGTAAACACAAACCGGCCTTCCATGCACCGGTTAAAGAAACGCCGTCCACACACTCACTCATCTATCTACTTCAGCCCTGATGAAGGACAGTTCTGCTGCGCTTAAACTGTCGCCTGCAGCCTGAAACACGACCCTCCGTTTCTCTCATTAGAAGGAGCCCAAACATGGACGGTAAAGGGCTGAAACTCCTCTCTGTTCTGCACTCTGCCTGTGTCGGCTAAACACACCTTGGTGAGATACCGTCGAAGGTATCAGGTGGTTCAGATTCCTTCTAATGAAGTGAGTTTGCTGCTGTAGTACCCTTTGGAACAGAGTTCTGTCTCTGTGATGAATTGTTTTTTTTTGTTTTCCTGTGGGATCATAAAAAAATTAAATAATTAGATTTTCCAAGTTGTTTACCAAAAATTTGTTCTCTTTGTGGTTATGCTGTAAACACATTTACACAGGAAACATCTGTAATAGTCATTACAAAACCCAGCAGCTGCAAAAAAAAAAAAGACAATACTCATCCTGTGGAACATTTGGTGTGTGTGTTTCCAACAAGCTCCTTAAGCTGTGAATGGCGCTGTGCACATATGGCGGTTATTGATAAACGTGGACAAATGTTGGAGATTCTGGATGCTTCTCATTTATCGTGGTGTAATACAGTTGCTCACTTTTAACCCGCTTCAGACACTGCTTGTGTGTGTGTGTGTGTGTGTGTGTGTGTGTGTGTGTGTGCGTGTGTGGACTCCTGATATGTGTTTGTGTGTGTGACAGCTGTGATAGGTTAAGAATCAGACGCTAAACCTGTCTCTGGTTCCAATTTGAGGGCCGCCTCCTCTTTTGGGCAAATGGAAAACACTTCAAGGTGCCACCGGACCTGAAGATGGTGCCGCTTTTTAGCAGTTTGCGTGGTCATGTGACTTTTCAAGAACGGACGTTGTTTGCCCTGGAGGCTGCACACACACACACACACACACACACACACACACACACACACACACATTAAGCAGCCTGCATGGAAACACACACACATTTGCAGAGGCCTAGTGACCTCGTAGGTGAACATAGCTGCATAACTGAAACAGCTATAAAGGGGTGAGCGAAGATAGCAAAGCATTCTGGGAAATGGCCCTGGATTCTTTCATCTGGGTTCTTATATTGTAATGCATATCACTCATAAAAGGCTGTTACATCAGCGGACACACAGTGCTTCCTTTATCTTGAACAGCCATGTAGGTCTTCATCCCTCTCTGTGAGTTATGGCGTGTGTGTGTGTGTGTGTGCATATTCTACGAGGCAGCATTAAACCGTAGCGCGCTAAAGTGACAAACAGAGACATCTCTTAAAAGTCATGCCCCTCCACACCACAGTGTGTCCATCCTCCCCTCTCTAAGCTTTTCTTTTTTTATTGCAGCTGCTAATTCTGCAGCCAGATCAGAAACAAAGCTAGCTTTATGACCTTCCCCGCTCCTCGCTGTCTGCTGACGCGCTGCTTGTTCTCTGTCACCCCCCCAGCCCTTGTTCTTCGTCCAATCTTTCACTAAAAACTTATTTTCTTCCTTTTATAATTTTCGTCCACCCCCCTCTTTTCCTTCCACATCTGCAGCAGCATCACGCGGCCCTGGCATGGCCGACCGGAGTCATGTGATCCCCGCATAGAGGAGAAAAGGGAAGTGCGTCTGAACTGAGTTTGCAGGCCAAGATTTGGGGTCAAAGGTCAACTCTGCACTGATTAAATCAGCTTGAAGCCTCTACTTGTTATTCCTTTTTGCTTTTTCTGCCTCCAGTTTGACTCACTGTCTCCCTTTGAAGAGGTTTACGCTGAACCAGTGATGGAGTTTTCTCTCTTTAAGAAACGTTCTTTTATTTCAGTCTGAAAAACTGTAGACCCTTTTTAGATATGTTGATTGAGCACGCTCAGAAATGCACATGGACATGGAGTAAACTTACTCATTCATTGCCATTAGCCTCTTTCACCGCCTACAAAATCTTCCAAAGTTGCTTGTTCACATGTCCTGGTTGGCTGGGTGGGTTTAATCTCAGGAGCCAGGATGTAACATCGTGGTTTGAAAACAAATCTCCTTCCTCAGCCTCAGATTTTTTTTTTTTATTCATCCTGCTGTGTGCTGTTCCTCCAGTCTCAGCCCAACACCTGATGTAAACTTCATCAATCTTTCCTGAATATTTCCAACTCAACTTAAGGGGATTTTTTTTTCCAGGAGACTGATGGGAAAAAAATCTTTTAAGTGAAGGAGAAAATTTTGCCAGTGTAGCCAAGACACAAAATTTCAGGAAGTCATCAGGACTTTCATGCACATGTGATGAATACAACTGTTGTAAAAAAAAAAAAAAACATCCATGTTGATAAACTCTCAAGATTTTGTTAATTAAGACAACTGGAAAAATAAGTTGCTGCAAATAGATGAAGCTGCTCAGATGTAAAAGTTTAGAGTCTCTTTGGGCTACAACAAAATAAATATGGGTGACATTCAGAACTGTTTACTAATTAGACCACTTCTAAAGAGTGTGAGACACAGTGACTGACACCTGTCTGGCTGTGCACATAACCACAGGGTGTGTCACAGCAGGACTTGTACAGTCCTGTGTGTGTGTGTGTGTGTGTGTGTGTGTGTGTGTGTGTGTGTGTGTGTGTGTGTGTGTGTGTGTGTGTGTCTGTGTGTATGCAGTGGCGTGCACAAACTTTTTGAAGAACAGGGGCCAAAAGTAAAAAAATAAGACATACAGCGTGTTCTCGCCACTGAAGAGGACACTAAGTTCCGCATGTTTTCTAGTGTTTGTTTTTAAGCGTTTTGGCTCCCAAGCAGGGACTGTAGCACACGTTCTTCAACAATACTGTGTATGAGTCAGAGTCAGGAAGGCGCAGTCCTTTTCGTCTTTAAATTCTGAGTCTTCAAAAGCTTCGTAACAAAGCTCCCCCCATAAACGCGCCTTCATACTTTCATATTGAGCCTGCAAAGGCATTATCTTCATGTCCCAGTGTGTGATTTAACATTGAGTTACAGCTCTGCTCTGTCCATGGTTAACCTGTCTCACCTCTGTGACACCACTGTCACAACCTTTGATGCCAGCACAGCCGTGGGACAGCTTGGTCCCTCCATCCCTCCTCTGCCGCAGGAGATTGAAGACATTATAGCTTCTTGCTTATATTTCAGGAAGCTCCATGTGTGAATGCAAAGCAGCTGAAATGTCCCTGACCGCCCTTTTGGGTAAAATTTTTGCAAGAAATGGAGGTGCCGTACGTACTCTAAAATTTCCCCTGGGCCAGTGACATCTGAACAATCGGCACACATAACAAAGAGTTCTTGGTCTCTTTCTTTTTGCCTTTCGGTATGTTCATTCCCACCTATAGGAAAGTACTGATACAGTATAGGAAGTACTGATAAAAGGGTAAAAGGCTATTTTGAATATCCCTACATCTTGTAAACAATACATGGGGACAACAGTGCTATGTCCCATGTTGATTTTACATGAAGTCCTGCCTTCAGAGCCTGGAAGTAGCAACTTTGGAAAATTCAGGTGTGAACTGTCCCGATGTCTGGCTGTTACTGTTTAGTTCAAACAGTTGTTTCCAAACTGTAAACGAACTGTAAGATGTTAGCTCCGTTAGCTTGTGATGCTCAGAGCCGAAGCTTCATGCAGCTGGTAATCGCTCAGCAATGGTCAGTGGAAAATTAAGGCCCTGTTTACACGACAACGGTTTTAGCACAAAACGCAAAAGTATTGTTGCATTTCGGCTTCTTGTTTACACGGAAACAACACATGCACATTATACTTTCATTGTGGGAACTTGCCATGCATGAACCAAACAACAGCAACAGCAATCTGCTACCTGCCTTTCATCAACATGTGCATCTGTTGCACCACTTCTGCAACCAGCGAAGACACATTCAAATAATCAGCCCACCTCTACTTCGGCAGAGGGCTACCAAAAGACTCTACAGTTACAGTGGGGGAAATAAGTATTTGATCCCCTGCTGATACTAATATACTTTTTCACTTGATAAAATGCACAACAATTTATAACTTTTATACTGTGTGTTTTTATTCCTTTTCAACTGATATTCTGTCTATACTTATGACCAGTAAACAACCATAAAAATTAGAGTGTGTTAATTTCCCAGGGCAGTGGGCAAACTTACAAATTCAGCAGGGGATCAAATACTTATTTCCCCCACTGTATATCGCCAACCACAGGCCTGACATGTATACTACAGCATTTACAGTCCTTAAATGTTTCTGTGTAAATGCTTTTTTTCCTCAGTTTTTTGGGATGTTTTTGAGGGAAATGCTGTGAACAGTTATCATGTAAACGGGGCCTCAAGCTTTTGAGCTCTGAACTCTTTTTTTCCAAATTCTGACTTTTTGTTGAATTCTTAGTTTGAAGTCAGACTTCAGAAGAAACATTTTCCAGCTTCAAAATAATTGCATTACATTGCCTTAATCTGCTTTCATAATTGAAAGGAAAAGATTTGCGTGCTTTCTAATAATCCTATGAGGGAGTCACGGTTGACTGCTGTGTGATTTTACAAGAAATTTCTGAGAATTCCTATTCTAATATAATGTTAACAAAAAACGTATTACAGTTTTTTTTTCTCTTTGTTTCTTTGTAATTCTATGTGTCTATTTTTAAAAACCAGTGCTGGATTTGATGTGCTAAATGTGTTCCCTGCTCTTAAAATGTCTTTACAACATGTCTTACAAACTGCGTGTCGCTGATCTTTCTCAGAGATGGCGTTACACTCCTACACTGCCGACCTTTTCTTTCACGTTCAACCACAAAAAGAATCAGAGTTCATAGAACAGGTTTTTGTGTGTGTGTGTGTGTGTGTGTGTGTGTGTGTGTGTGTGTATTTCTTTGGCAAACAGGTCGCTTCAGGTCAGGTGCAATAATGCAGCTACAAACTCCTACAGGTGAAGTATCAGGGCCTGTTTTCTAATCTGACATCTTCTTTCTTTCCAGCAACAGCAGCTCGTGCGCACAGTCGCTACTGCTCATGGTGAGGCTGGAACCATGAGTTGAAAGTTAGGAAAATGAAAGTAGCTGCTGAAAGGCCTCTGAGCAATATTTGGAGGAAAAATTGGATAGTTTATGTGATCATATTTTTTATAATCATACTGCTCGGTGTCTGGTTTTATTTCAACCAAATGTGGTTGTAAGAAAACCCCAAATTGCTCTTTGGTTTCTGTCGCTCAGAGCTAATCTATGCAGCAGATAATTTTCTTCTGATTGGTTTTGATCATCGTCAAAACAAATATGAGCCTTTATTGACTTTTGCTGGTGGAGAACCTTACCTATATGTACTTTTTACTGCTACAACCATCCATAAAGTCAGATGTGTTTATGTGGCATATTGTGGCTTGACTGTCCATAAAGCACATGCATTAAAGCATCTCACTCCTCCTCTTCTCTTCTTCTTCTTCCCCAGCTGGCTTCTTCCATCCTGCAGCAACAAGTGGCCTTTCCCCCAGATGAATTCTTCCACGTAATGCAGTCCAGAGGAGGTTTTGGGTATGACAGGTACATTAACCGACTAAAACAAGTGCACAGCTAATATGCGCACTTCTTTTTTCCTCTTCTCCTCCCTCCTCCTCCTCCTTTCTTGATCAACCTGAGCGAGCGGGCTGCTCGAATAAAATTTTAGTGCCGTGGTAATGTTGCGGAGCAGCATGGCGCCACAGCTAATGGGGGATCATATCTACATCCATGTTAAACCCGGGCGTCTGTCATCATGTTGTGCTCGCTTTGCACAGGGAAACGACAAGGCCCTGAAAGTTCAAATGTCTGCACATAAATGGAATTACAACAATGAGATATCTCTGCATCCTGGAGGTTATGGGGGGGTACAAGAAGGGTTTTATCTACTGTGGAACACAGTGGCTGTGAACTTGATTAGATTTAAGAAAAAAAATCAAAATACAGACAGAAAAAGGCCCTCATAATGTAAGCCGTGTGCTTATTTCTTGTTTAGATGCAGAACTTTCACACACTAGACTAAATGTTTTTTTCTAAAAACAGCAGTGAAAGTGTGTGAGAGTGTGTGTGCATCATGTGAGCGCAGCATTATTAGGCCTTTCTGGGGAGTTATCCATTAATTCGGGGTTAAAGTCCATTTGCATCGAGACAAAAGGGACATGGGCCATCCATCTCCACGCTGAGAGGAGGGGGGGTGGTAGAGGGAGGAAAAAGGGGGGAGGGGATGTGTGTGTCTGCGTTTGTGTGCGTGTATGTGTGTAAGTGTGTGAGGGAGGTGAAGCGTCCTCTTGCAGATAAATCTGTTGCCCTCAGGGGTGCGTTTACATAGGTGAGGACTGACTGTTCTGCAAGCCGAGAGTGATTTATCTGGAAATACCACCAGTAACACACACACTCTCTCCCCCTGTCTCTCTCTCTCACACACACATACACGCACACAAACACACCTACAGCTCTGCTCTCAATCAATTCTATCACTATGGATGAAGTAGCCTCTCACTTCCATGGTGCACGTGCAGAATAACTCACAGCTGCACACTTAAACACATGCATACAAACATTTGTGTACTAGCAAACAGATGACCAGAAAATACACACATACACACAATAAAAAGCAAATAAATCCATATATTTTCTTTAAAAGAAGAAAAAAATGTCTTCATTTTTTCTTTTCTTTTTTTTAAACTGCAGCTGCGAAGTCATCCTGCCTGTAGATCCTCCTCCCTCACACAGCCACAGAAAGGATTTCCTAGCAACGATTATAATGCGCGCGCGCATAACACACACTCACATACACAAACACGCGGACACACAGCACAACGCGCTGGGGCTCCCTCCAGCTATCAGCGTGGGCTTCCCCCTCCTTCTCCCTCCCTCCTCTTCTTCGTCTTCTCCCTCACTGCTTCTCCGCCGTAAAGAGAAGGAGAGAGAGATAGGAAAAAGAGAGAGAGGGGGAGAGAGAGAGAGTGAGAGATCCCCTCTCCACAGCTCTCCCCTGGAAGCCCCAGCTGCTGGCTAGACTGCGCGGTTACAACGAACGGAATGGCGCGGTTTGGTTGTGGAGAGGGACCGTTTTGCGCCAAATCGCCACGAAGCGGAGGACTGGACGAAGCCATAATAACAGGGAGAAGGAGAGAGCATGGTTGCAGGTTCTTTTCACGCGTAGGTCGCGGAAGAAACTGGAAAAAGCTCCATGTTTTCGCCGAGAGAAACACCGAGAGAGAATGGGGGATGGGGAAGCTAGAAGAGCCACGGACCTCCGCGAAGTGCGCGTTTTATTCGGTGCGTAATGACACGGCGCGTCTTTCCGATGGTTGTACCGACGTGCTGTCGACGAGAAAGAGGGAGAAGGGAGGGGAGGGGGGTCTACGTGTGAGGCTATACCGGCGAGTACCGAGCACGGTTTTAAATCCAGATACTACAACCGACACGGGAGCAGAGGCTACAGCCCCATTGCGCGTAACACGACGCACATGGCACGCCTCCCCCCCTACTCCTCACTCCCTCCTCCTCCTCCTCCTTCTGCTCGCTGACAGGGAGGTGTTTGCTGCAGGGCGCCATTTTCAAAAGCCTTCTTTGCATACAAGATTTCTTTTGCTGCAGGAGGGCTTCAGCCGCGCTCCGTCTCGTGTTTCACACAGTTCTGACCGAGAAGACTAAAAAGAAGAAGAGGGACAAAAGAGGAGAAAACTGGAAAATGGGACTTTAACTTCTTCTTCTTTTTTTTGTTACAATTATTTTTTTGTATAAAAGGTGAGACCTTTATGATTTATTTTGTAAGTTAGTGACAGCAAGCACATGCAGCTGTATTAGCAGAAAAACGTCTGGGATGTTAGTTTAATAATTTGTTTGACATTTTCCAACAATATTTGTTTGTCTTTGGTCGATTTTATAAGGTTAAACAATAAGCAAAAAAAAAAAACGTACAAGAATCGGTTAGTGTAAAATTATTTAATCACATAAATGTTTGTTTTAATGAGCACAAAAATAAAATTAATAGGTCATAAACATGCTGAAGACAGTCATAAATTAAACGACGAAAATTAAATAAATATAAATGCCAAGATTGAATCTGATGATATATTTGAAAAGGAAGTCAGTTATTTATTCTTATGTTTTAAAAGTGTAACTCCGAAATTTAATTTATTCCAAAATAAAAAAAAATCACAACATTAACGGTTATTTATTTGTTCTCAAAAACATTGTGGTGCGCTCAGGGCGTAAAAAACAAACCATAGAAACCTAAAAATCGATCACTGTTAAGGGGAGGGGGCGCGAGCCACAAACGCCACGGTGAGGTTGTGTGTGTATTAGTGTGGGTGTGTATGCGTGTTTAGATTATAGGAGTCATCCTACTTCTAAATTTAGAATTAATCACAGCGTTGAATTGAATTTTGTAGGACACTAAAGTTACTTTAACGAACCTGAGGTAATCAGACTCCGTTATTTTGAACAGTTTGGCGGTGATCTCCGTATCAATTCGAACTCTTTCATAGCAATGCGAGCCATTTCCTCTGGTTTCTTGCAGCGTGTTGTTTATTTTTTTATATATAACATTCAAGCTTCAGAGAACTCTACACTCTTTCTCTCTCTCTCTCTCCGTGTGTGTGTGTGTATGTATGTGTGTGTGTGTGTGTGTGTGTGTGTGTGTGTGTGTGTGTGTGTGTGTGTGTGTGTGTGTGTGTGTGTGTTGAGCAGCTCTTCTCTCCATTATTCTTCACTGTAACTGGTCTGCTCACTTTGAAGAACACGCTTTTAGTTCTCCCAATGATCTCAGCTCGAGCATCAGCAGCTCATTAAAACACAGACATATTATCACTATTATTTTATTCAAACTTTTACTCTTTGAGTGTAAACATTTCTCATAAAAAGCAGCTTTGTGTTTTCTTCACTCTGTGTGTCGGTTTCACTGTAAACACACTCCATCACTCGCTTCTTCTTTCTAAAATACTGTCTCATAATTCAGATCGATCAACAACACGTGCTTGCGCTTGAGCGTGTCGACTGAGACAAGGTGCTATTATTAGGAAAACGCAACGTTTTATGCATGTGTGTGAGAGTTTGTGTGTGTGTGTGTGTGTGTGTGTGTGTGTGTGTGTGTGACAGAGTTGTTTGGGCTGCTGCAGTGAACGAGGAGTGTGTGTGTGTATGTGTGTGTGAGGTTAATTCAAAGTGACTGTGGCAGGACGGAGAGCTAGTCTGTGGCAGCACGATGAGGCGATAATAATAATAGCAACAATAACAACAAGAAGAAAACACAAACTCTGGATTTTACCGTAACAGCTGGCGTAGAGCGCAACCATAAACGAGCAATTACGGTTTTTAAATTCATATTTTATTTTTCAAAATAAATTTCTTTTTCCATTAGCTGCGTTAAAGTTTAATATACAACCACAACATATACGTTTATTTTATAATATCCATACACAAGTTTAAGAACAAAATGCATGCATATATTACGGATTGTACGGTAAATAATTATATTAAAATAAATATCACATTGATAAAATTATTAAACAACGTGAAGTTATTTAAAGAAACATTATATGGATAATTAAGGAAAAAGGAATAGCTTCTCTTATTATCTCTGTTTCTCTGGTCAAATAAATTGTATTATTTATACGTATATACAACTATTGGATAAAATAAATTAATAAAATGAATTAATTTTAATAGTCTTTTCAGAACAATATATTTTATACAACGTTAAACAGAAATATATATGAGCTTGTTTAAAAACAAATTGGTGAATAAACACATTCAAGGATATAGTACCATTTTTATTTATTTATTTTTTTAATGTTCTTTAGTCTTTATGAATCTATGTCTAAGCTCTGCAGACTGGAAGTTTGTGCTTGACTCAGTCTTAACCGAAAATGGCTAATTATAAATAAAATCCAGAAAAATCAACACGTTTTTTCGGCTTCTTCTTTTATTGTATTAAAAGAAAAAAAAAACTAAATTTGTCGGTCTCGTCTTCATAATCATTTATTTCAAGAAGTTGGCTAAAATTTGTTTTATAATTTGATTTTTTCATATTTACACTAAATCTAGGAAGCTCTCGTTGTTTTGATGATTTCACCGTCTGATGAAATAGACCGTCATTTGTATCATAAAATCTTTAATACTCAGCAGTTGGAGTTTTTCATTTTTCGGTTGTTGCCAATTTGCGTTTAAAACGACTCTTTTGCGTGCATGTGTTTCTTGCGGGGAAGTGTAATTGTTTTATGCCTACTTGATTGTTTAGAAATTTGCAAGGCAAACAGGCCGTGTATGTGTGTGTTGGCGCTCTTGTGTATCTAGGTGTGTTATCTATTCAAACTTCAAGAAAGCTGCTGCTGTAAACTTTTGTTGAACACTGCACGAACTAAAAGAGTAGGCCTTGTAAAGGACGAGAAATGATTTTTAAGAACACATCGTGCAGATATTTTTTAATTAGCTGCACCATCTTTGATTTTTTTTTTTTAATTAGCTAGAGCTGTGGGGCGCGCGGAGCTGGTGTGACGCAGTTTTTAAAAAAAGAAGAAGAAGACGCGACGAACTGAAAGTTTTTAGTCTTTTGGCTAATAAGCAGGACTATGTGACGTCACATGTCGACTCACCAGCCCACTCCGATGGGCGTCATGCAGACCATCCATATCTCCATAATTACATCGCAGACGATTAAGACGCAAATTAACTAAGTGGTCTGCGCGTGAAAGGGAACAGAACAGGGTGCAGCACGTGCTGCGTGTCCGATAGTTCAAACAAGCATTCGCAAGGACGATCACACAACTCAGGTATGCAGGTAAACCCTCATTTGTGGCTTAATTTACCAACTAATTTTTACCAAAAAAAACCCACAAAAAAAACAGGGTTCTAGATTTTACGGAGTGCACTTGTTGATGCTCTCCTCAACATGTAGTTCTTTTTTTCTGATGTTTGTTCATATAATAATAAAATTCTATCTCCTCCATTAATTATCCACCTCATCCAGTGGAAAAAAAGGACCAGAAAAAGCTTTTCCGTCCAATCACAGGCACTTAGTGAACACAATAGGTGAATCTGCAGCTCCTCTTTACATCAGAGATGCCTTTTTTTTTGCTACCAGTTGATTGTTTGGTAAGACAGAAGCAGTGTAGAGGAGAGTGCAAGTGATTTTTGTGGACCCCCTCCTCCCTCCCAAGCCCACTCCCCACCCCCACCCTGGGATGGCCAGAGTGAGAACCCCCCCCCACACACACACACACTCCTATAGTGAGAAAGGCACCCAGCTACGAAACACAATACAAACTCAATTAAATGCAGTCTCCACAGCGATTTACTGCAATGAATGATAAATTGCTCGTCGTTCTCACACTGTAGGATCTCTGAAATTGCAATAATGGGCAGAATCGTTATGTAAAATATGCATAGGGCCCCCACATTTACCAAATTTAGTCCAGGAGGGGCAACTGGCTGTCTTTCCGTCTGTCCATGCCTTTTGTTAGTAAAATAACCGGGTTCAGGTCTAAAAGCGTGTGTTTAAGGTCAAACGGGCTAAATTGGCACATTGTTACTTGCACACAAACTAAAAATGAATCTGCGACTTTCACATATTGTGAGAATGCTGAATAATTTTGTGGCTGCCTGGCGTGAAATGAGTACATGCAGAAAGATGGTTTAGCAGTAAACAGTGTAAACAGTAATTACAAACAGAGGAAGAGGAGGGAGGAAGGGTCTTTACCTGCAGCTTTGTGAGCTGAAGGAGAACAAAACCAGGCTAAAGTTATTTAGAAGCATATTTCTAAACTAGCAGACACTTCATAATTATTAATACTTGCTCTATAGTAGAGAAATATATGAGGAAGCTGCAAATAAGTCAGTGAGCCATCAAATCATTTTTATCACACCTTAATGTTTGATTCAAGTACCACAGGAAATATGAGGATTTTAAGATTTTAATAAGGTCCACCATAAAAAGATGGTATTTCCAATAATATTATATCCAAAAATGAACAAATGACAGATTTAATTATGCAATTATAATATATGACACTCTATATAGGTTATTTAAGCCTGAGGATGTTATGCATATTTTTTAACGATAAAACACCAAAATTGATTATAAAATCTGCTTTTTTTTATTAAAAACACTGAAATCAGACACAGAAAAATCACCCTAGAAGCGTATTGGTTTGAATTTACCAATTTGCACTGGTAGAAAACCAAAGAGGACAAGGGCTTATTTCACCAGAGAACCCACAGTAATACCAAAAAAATTACACAAAACGAACATTGTTGTTTGGTAAATAAGCCAAGTACTGTGTGTCTTTTACACTGACCACCAATTTAGAAACCACAGATTTATGGACACGAATGTCCAACACATGATTTGCACAAAATAAAATATAATCTTTATTAAGCATTAACTGAGCTCTCTGAAAACCTGAAAAAGGGTGGTTATAAGTCATATTTTATATATAACAATTAGTACACTTATTTAAGGCTCTGTTTTTTGTTTGTTTCCCTAAAATTACGGTGCATTTTTAGTTTGTTATTTTGGCTGAGTGCATAGTTATGAGATACGATAACATAGAACTTAATTTTTTCTTATCATTTCATGTAATCTCATAACTTTAACCTATGTGCATACCCTGGGTTCGGGTCTCCTGTTGCTTTGTTCTATTTTTTAAATAACGGTGTGTTTTTGGCCCGTTTTTACCACTGGGCGTGATGTTCAAAAAAAGAAATGTTGGGATTCAAACTTAATTCATTGAGCCAAACTGCTTTGGTATTAAAGGGTGAAATAAGAGTAACATAAAATAGCATCAGTAAACACAGAATTAACATATAAAATAAATCAAAATTTAACAAAGTATTAGGTAATTCACGGTTAAACAAAAATAAATGGTGCCTTAAAATGATAAATACAACAAGTACAGTACGTTAAGTAACAAAAGGTGCCACACTACTGGCTTTAGTGACAGTTGTAATGACGGAGAAATTTAAAAGAAATTCTTAGACTGGCTCAAATCTATTTTTGTATGACACAATAATTAAATTATTCAATCAATTCTATGCAATATTTTTGGAATTTTGCAAGTTAAGTCTTGTTATACTTGACAGGGAGGGGTGAAATTTAAATCTTTAATCCATTGTCCTCTGTGTAAAAACATCCGTTACTATTTGTGTTTTTTTTTTCTTACTGGACAGCACTCATAGTAAAACCTTTATTTCAGTTTTTTTTCTACATTCTTTTGAGTGTGCAGTTTCACATTAAGGGTCAAACCACCGAAACTCATTTTATGACTCATGATCACATCAACATCTCAGTCAGCTGAACCACACTAATAAACGCTTTGAGCCTCTCCTAAACGTCTTAAATCTGGATTACTTTTTGGTGATTATATCTCAGCTTCAGAGTCAACTCATTCTTGGAAACTTTCAGATCTGAAAGCGGAGACTTCACGTTGTGTGTTCCCCCCTCCCATCATCCTCTGCTCCCTTTGACACACTCGACACATAGTTCAATTCTCTCCTGACTGAGGGCATAATACAACAAGCCCACTATTCATTTGTGAGCAGATCTGCACATTCCTCTTCTTCTTCTCTCTCTCTCTCCCCACGATCACTCTGCCACGCTGAAACACTCATTTATTAAGGCAGAGAAATCAATGCAGAGTTACTGTATGCTCCTCCAGCTTCTTTTTGCGTTCCATTTTCCAGCACATGATGGGAGCAAAACGTGTTACAACTGGGAGCAAGGAGTGTGGAAAGACGAGCCACTTACACTTTGCAGGAATGTGTTTTAAAAAGCTGCGTGGAGCGGGAGTCAGATTGGGTTTATATTCTGGGAATTTCAAACCTTTGCGAGAGATTCACAAACAAATCAAATACTACAATTCTGAACAGATGTGACTAATGAAGCCGGACGTCAGTCTGCGTCTCAGGACAGCTAATGTTTAGCGTTTTGATCAGGATGTCTGCGTTTCTACAGCCAGCAGTGAGAGCTGTGTATCATGGAGGAATATTGATTTTGCAGTGTTGGCTTGAGAAAGACAGACACACTCTCTCTCTCTCTCTCCTCCTCCTCTTCCTCCTCCTTCTTCTTTCTCCTCTTTATTCCATTAATCTCTGGGAGCGGTGTAAGATACTGGAGGGTTAGTGTAACATTGTGCAGCTCTAATGTATTCCAGGCCTCACTTTGCCTGTGGCATCCATATGTTTAATTCCACTACAAATGTTTTGACAGCAAATGAAACTCGCTTCTTTTTGTGTGTGTGTGGAAAGAAACAGTTCAGAGTCTGCATCTAGAGGGCTTCTTTCTCTTTTCCCTGTGTGTGTGTGTGTGTGTGTGTGTGTGTGTGTGTGTGTGTGTGTGTGTGTGTGTGTGTGTGTGTGTGTGCCTCAAATAAAGCAGCACAGTGATGCTTTATTTAATTGCTTGTGGACCACCTGGAGTTTCAACATTTCCCGTGGCTGATTTCAGACTCCCTCAGGTCAGCTATATGTGTGAAGTCTAAAGCTGAAGAAAAGACGAATAAAATGTGTCATTTATGATGCCGAGCTAAAATAATTCTGCATGGATTATCTTCTTTTGAATTATTATTTTGGTTTTTCAAAAAGAAAGGTGTTTCGACTTGCTTGAAATTTTAAATAAAGTATTCAAAGATGACAGGACTGTTCTGGATTTATTTTTTTACAGTGTATTCTTACACAGAAAGACACCAAGCATATGACCTGCAGGTGTGTTTGCGTCAACATGCACACACACACTCGAAGCAGATCCCATGTGTGTAAGTAGGTAAGATTTGTTGACGAGGAAGGAAGGTGGCTTACGAGGTCATGAGGAGAGAGAAGAGGAGACAAAAGTGGACGAGGATAAGAGAGCGTGTGTGTGTGTGATGGTGGTAGCAGGGGGTTTCTAACGTGTGCTTCCGGTGCAGGATCACCCATTCATCATTCTCACATGGTGGGTTTACTTAACCAGTGATAGAGGGGTGAGGAGAATTAATGTGTGTGTGTGTGTGTATGAGAGGGAGAGAGAGTGTGTTGGAGGAGGGGCACGTCAATTGAGAACAGGACGGATGGCCAAACCAGATGTGAAGGTGTGTGTGTGTGCGCGTATTCCTGTATGTGCTTGTGTATGTGTGTTTATGTGGCAGGGTGTGTCACAGGGTCAGATTCGACCCCCTCCAACCTTCATAGCTGACATACATGTCATACACCACCTCCCTCTTTTTTCTCCTCCATCCTCACTCACATAAAATCACACACACACACATGCACAGCTGGGACTCTGCATTCCGCTATGGCTCACATGTAGATGCTACACACACACACAAATCAAAGCCGAAGGTGGAGCGGCACATAAGTTAAAGATGTCTTGTTTTGGATGATGTCAGTCTTTGATTGTGTGTGTGTGTGTGTGTGTTAGTTCAGAGTGAGGTCAGGTGACATAACGATGTCAAGCAAACAGCCGCTTCCATGACGACAACAAAATATGCAACAGGCTTCAGAGAGAAAAAGAAGAAGAGGAGGTGAGATCAGGAGTCCTCCTTCAAAATAAAACTTGTGCCGAGCTTTTCTCCACTATGTTTTGGTGCTTTTATTTTGCAAACCCAGGCCCTTCTGCTGACCTCTGACCTCTACCATCAGCTGGTTGTGCATTATGAGAAGTGACCTGAGGAGTCTCAAAAAGGATGATCGACAGCCTCCCCTACTGGCCACATACCAAATACACACACATAAGCACACACACATGCACTGGATCTGATCCTAGATCATCTGAATCTGATTACCTGAACCAATTAAAGGATCCGTTTGATTAAAAGTCAGCAGACGAGGTGAGATTTGATGGAGGGTGTGTGTTTTTTTAATTTCTAAAAGGGGGAAACGGTGAAGGGTGAGAGAGGGGACACCGAGGCGAGGTCGCTGCTGTAACCAGGGATTGAGAACACCTGTGGGATTCTGGGATACGTCATGTTTTAGACATGCATGAATAATACGCTCGTGCAGAGCGGACGTACATGCAAGGTCTGTCTCCGTCGTCCTGCTGGTCTGTGCTCCTTTTTCCTACAACACACACACACACACACACACACAGATGCAGACACGCACACTTTTCCTCTGACCTGGTTTAGGGTCACACAGAGGGGGACTGAAATGAGTTTCAAATGTTCACATTATTTATTATTGGGTATCATCTCACTGTACAAATCCCTTACAGATGTTAGCCTCTGGTGCATGTGTGTGTGTGTGTAAGTGCGTTTCTGTGTGTGTAACTCGTTGGAGGTGTGTGAGTGTGTGTTTCTACGGCAAGCTACGTAGTAATACTTTAAAAAGGAGGCTGGTATGTTAGCGATTGTGGAGGTCAGAGTGTATGCTGAGTGATGGTGCATCCTTTAAATGTGCATGTGTGTCCGTGTCTGTGCGTGTGTGTGTGTGTGTCAGAGAGAGGCTGAGGCTTTGAGTGACTGCGGGAGAAATGAGGGATGATCTTTATGTGGCAGCTTATTTGTTTTTAAATGCAGGAGGCTCAGAGGCCCCGAACTGAAGGCATCAAAGCGCGGGGCAAGAGGGGCGTCCGTCACCATACTGTCAGCCTACACACACACACACACACACACATACACATACACACACACACACACACACACACACACACACACACACACACACACACACACACACAACAGAAAGGCAATTAGAGAAGCTGCAATGTCTTGTGACTGGCGTTCTTGTGAGTGTTATTAGACGGTTATGAAATCTAGTTTTGGGGTCCCAAATGCAAACAAATAAGAACATTAAGTTTAATGTGTGAGTGTCACGTTCTTGTTTTTGTCCTTCAACAACAGATGTAACACGGCTGAATCAGATTTTTTTTTTTTTTATTTAGTCATCTCTGCAATGACTTCAATCAGTTTAAATATAAAGTGAAGAACAAAGAAAGTAAAGGTGGAACTGGAGGATATGAAAGGAAGTGCAGGGGTACTTAAACACCAAGAAAACTCAGCTTATTATCCTGAAGATTTAACCAACATAAGAAGGATTCATATGCTGACATCAAAATTTGTTATTGATGCTGTACAATCGACCGATTCTACTATTTGCAATTCTTTGTTAAGACAACTGTTAAGAGAATTTTGCAGAAATATAAGCAGATACAGAGAATAAAATTAACAGCTGATTGAACGTTTACTGCAACCGTTTCCTGTAAGTATTCCAATTTTCTCTTTGGTCTCTCCCTTTTTTTTGAATAATATGCTTATTATTTAAAGCCTGCAAAGAGGGATGTGAGGTCACGTTGGGAGACTGATTTCAAAAACTGAAAAAAGTGAATAAACCAAAAATAAAATGTATATGTACAATATATAATAATAGATTAATTTATATATTTGTAAAATATTTTAATTATGCAGCTGTTTTTGCACTAATAAATACATTTATTAAAAATTAAGCATTCTTAGCCAGCATTTAACTTCAGGTAATTTTGACTTAAAACTGTTATTATTTTTTCTCTTTTTTTCCATTCTTAAGAAGGAGTACAATTTGTGGGTTATCTGGAAAAATAGAAATAAGCATTAAAAAATGGAGGGGCTTATTTGTGTGTTGTCTGATGGAGGTGTGGTTGCGTTGGGGGATTAAAGCGCACACCCTCAGTATTTCTATAATCCTGGATGTAGCTTTTATAACGTCACAGACACGCTGTGCATATTTCTTTTTACTCCCAGGGATTAAAGGGTTAAGAAAATTCTTTAACTTCTTTGGCCAATAAAGCCCATAAAATCCTTGGGATTATGTCAATAAGAAATGATCAGAAAAATGAAAACAAGGCTGTTTTTTCTTGGTTGGTGTCAGTTTTTTTTTTGACCAGCAGCACATGTTAAAGGGACAGTGACACAAAACCAAAAATGAATGCAAAGTAAGAACTTCGTTAGGATTTGGACAAATATTATGGTAATAAATCATTCTTATATGATTTGTGCAGTATAGTTATTGCACAATCCAATCTTTAATGGTTCTTTAACAGTTTTTCCTCTCTCATTGCTTCACTACTTCTTGAGTTTTCATGGTGGCAACATCAGTCCTGCATTTAAAAAGGGAATTTTGTTTCCTTCAATTAATCAGATATCATGATTTGAAGCAGTTGAAGATTTTTTATAAACAGAGTCACTGTATTGTGATATTGTTTTTACCACGGGTTGTGCATACCTTATCCTATCAGATCATATTCAACAGATCTAGAAAGAACCATAGCATGTTGTGTATAACATCATATCTTGCCTTATTGTATCATATTGTATTGTATCACATTTCTTGAATAATTTCTGATCAGATCGTATCACACTGTAACTTTTTGTACAGTCGGTATACAATCATCAAGTTCTTATTATATTGTACGTTATTGGCCATCCCATGGATTTGTTAGTCATACCCATCATTCTTTATGGGGTTGTGCCCTATATTGTACTTATTATGTCATAGATTGTATCTAATCAAAACACAAGGGAGCTAATGTGACACAATGTAACATGATGTAACAAAGCAATGTAACGTAACACAAAGAAACAATGAAAAGTAACTCAATGTAACATAACTTTGTGTAGGGTACTGCATTAAATTTCAGTTCAGTGTATCCTTGTGGCTTGTGTCCTATCAGAAGAGTGTGTTGTTTCTATCGTATCGGGTTGTATTGTTACATATTGTCTCGTAACTTAACATAAGGTTTTATCTCGTAATATCTCGTAACATATTGCACCAAATATCAGATCAGGCTGGAGTGTCCCATTGTGTGTTGTATTACACTGAATCGTCTTATCATATCCTATTGTGTCACTCTAGAGTTGGGCGGTAATAAGGTAATAAGGTATACCGGCGGTGTCTTTCAAAAGCAACGGTATCAGCTTCAGTACCGTCATTAAAAAAATTTCAATGCACTTATATAAAAGATTAGGATTAAATATAATATATATATGTGTGCAGCGCATTCTGCACATAAACTGTTCTGGATGATTATGTTAATTTAATTGTTTGTTGTATTTGCCCTTTTTAAGCTGTTGCTAATAAAAGTTGTTAATATTGTGCATATTATGTTGTTATTGTTTCATTATTAGTGTTTGGTATTCTGTTTCTGAACAGTTTAGGCACAAGCCAACAGTTTGGTGATGCTGTCTGAGCCTTAAGTCATAAAATTTAATTAGTCACGGTAATACCGTATACCACGGTAAAATGTGGATACGGTATGAAGGTATCAAAATTTGCGTATCATATAAGGTTGTTTAGTTTTGAATCTTATAGAATATTTTAGTATCTTTTCAGTTTGTTTTATATCATACTGTTTCATATTGTTTTGTATACTATATGATAGCTTTGTTATTTGTTTAGTTTTTGAGTTTGCAATGTTCTTCATCGTTTGGAAAATTTAGGTAGGAGTTGTTAAATCAGTTATGTTTTGAGGTGTAAAAGTGGTTAAAGCCCTCTAAGTTTTTGTGGCTTTAAGTATTAAGAGAATAAAAAAAGAGTAAATAAACAAATAGAGCATGTTTAGTAGTGGTGGAGGTAAACTCAGATTCACATCTTTAAAGACGTCCCGATGTGAGTCTGAGGTCTGCTACTGATGAAGCTCTGTGTAAAGGTCAGCGGTGAGGAGGACTCGTTGGACACCCTGCTCGCCTGGGGACACAGGGTCAGCTCCATCGTGGGCAGAACGGGACTGCTGACCTTTCTGATGTCAGTGCAGGGGTCTGATCTGTGTGTGTGTGTGTGTGTGTGTGTGTGTGTGTGTGTCAGATTGGCCTGGGGGAAGATTGAAGGCAGGTCATATATAAATGTGGCCACATGTTGAGACTGGGGATACAAATCTTTTCTGCATTGAGGATTTTTTTTTGTTTTGTTTTGCAAATGCTTTCGAGTTGGATATCAGCAAATAAATACAGAACACACACATACAGAAGAGGGGGAGGTGGGGGAGGAGGGGTTTGGGGGGGCTTTGGTAGTTTGTAAAACACCTCGGGTTTCTGTTTTTGGCCCACACACTAGAGAGTCCTTGGCAGAAGCTAAATGGAGCAAAGTAAATAAAAGTGGCCATTATGTGCGGGCTCCAGTAAATAGCTGCTCTCTTGTCTCTCCGTGCTTCAAAAAGAGGGGCGGAAGATGCGATCACGAGGGAAGCCCGTGTCTTTTCTTCTCTAGCCACTATAGAGAGAGAGAGGAGGGGGCCCTCCACCTCTGCCTCCCCCTTCCTCCTCCTCCTCCTCCTCTTCTTCTTTTACTTCTTTCTCTCTTTGCTTCCTGTTTCTCTCCTCTTCTCCGTCCTTCTCTTCGCTCTTCGCCCGCCCAGTGCTTCTCAAACATGCGGGAAGGGAGAGATCAATGGTGTCCTCAGAGAGAGAGAGAGAGAGAAAGAGAGAGAGAATTACACAGCTGAATTTCGATGAGAATAGAAGAAAGGGAGAGGAAGGGAGAGAACAAGAAGAGGCGGGGAAGGCATGTGAAAAGAGAGAGAGGGATAGGAAGAGGGGATAGTATATCCTACAAAGGAGGGGAAAAAGAAAGGGAGGAATGTGGAAAAGTATGTGAAAGAGGGGACGAGTGGGAGCGAGCCCTGCAAGTCTTTATTAAAAGATTCAGCGACAAAACTGAATTAAAATCACTGGAAATGACTTTTGAGGAGCTGAATTCAAGATGTGTGTGTTTGTGTATGAGTGTGTGTGTGTGTGTGTGTGTGTGTGTGTGTGTGTGTGTTGCTTGACTGAGATAACATCCACGACTGTGAGCATCGGCCTGTAATTTGTGCTGACAAGTGAATGCCTGCGTCTTATTTGTAGGGATTGAAGAGATATTTCCTGTTTATTAGGGGAGATCTGCTGTGTTTTCATCAACACAAACACACAAACACACACACACACACACACACACACACACACTCAAGTGTCGAAAGACATGAGGAAACGGCGACAGAGGGAGATAGAAATACAGCAGCTGTTTGAGGAGTTTTTGTTATGAGTCAACATTTTTCTGTAGCCTTGTGATGCAATGAGGCTGGAGGTTAATGGGCACAGATAGCTGTGATAGCTACGACCTTTGACCTTTGCTTGAGACGCTTACTTCTGCACATAATCAACTTGTAACCAGACACATTATACACATCTGACTCTTTTAAACCCAGTTTTATTGACAAGCATCAAAACTGAAATTAAAACTTTAAGCAGGCTTAAAAATCCTTTAACACAACAAGGACAGTTATGGTCTCACAATCATGATTTGATTTGCTGCACATCACCGCACGCCCAAACCCGTGTTTTCTCTCCCTTTTAATCTTGTCCTAGGTCAGATATTTCGATTTATTAAAATAGCAAAAATAAATAAATAAAAATAAAAAAATTAGATTTGGAAAATAGCCTGAAGGCACTGGAGGGTAGGGGAGCAGAGTTGGGCATGTCTATCAACTGAGAGAAGACTCTAGTCCGATGCTACAATAACAAAACGCTGCTTTTACTGTTTTTTCCTTTTAACTCTTAGAACAGCCCAAACTGACCCCAGATTTTTATAGCATTAGAGATATATTTGGACATTTCAACAAAGAGAGCAGAGAAGTGACATGCAGCCATTGTGAGCATTTTAAATAAACTGGACAACACAGTCTCCTAAAGTGTTGGACAGGTGACAGGTCTTCTTGGCAAAGAATGGAGGGGGGGATCCCAACTGAGGTTATTTCTCATCGCTGAGCACGTCAAATCACTTAGTTCACATTCTTTCCCAGAGCTCTCTGCGCCTCCATGTGGTGGAATCCAAAAAGACTGTCAGAGAATTCCCAGAAATTAAAAGAAAAAAAAAAACATTTCCTGCAATGTCAAGTCAGTGTCTGTTTCTTGTCATGTCTCCTCCTTGTATGTTATCTTTTTGTGCTCCGGAAACATCTCGCTGTATGAGGCAGATTGAATGTGAAACACAAGTTCTTCAGTCTGGGCTTTATCACATGGGATGTGGCTATTTACTGGGTTAGTTGGGGGAGTTCAGGTCGCTGTCTCTTCTGTCTCTGACCACAGTAAATCAGCTCAGCATTAAAACAAGCAGGAATAATCTTAATATTGCCGTGTAAAGAGCTGGCTGTTCATGTGATAAGTGCCACTCCTAAAATCCTAATGATGCTGCTGGCACCAGAGGCCGTTTAAAGCAGCCCCCCTAATGAAAGGCCTGTTTTCAGGCTGCCAGGGAGAAGGAGCACTGGAGGAGACCTGAGGAGAACCTGAGGGAAGGGGGTGGGGGTGGGGGGCACCTCTCCTGGCTCTAAACTCGGCACATTACTTTGACGCCGTCAATTATAGGGAGATATACGGGCCGGCCCGTTTCCACCACTTTACTGAGTCCCCTTCAGTCACAGCCTGTAAATTATCGCTCCCCCGACCCAGGTTTGGAGTCACCACTGAGACCTTCCTCTGTCTGGGTCCGAATCTAAAAAGAATCCCCTTCCTCCCCTAAACCCCCACCATAAGAGAGCAAACCTGAGCCGTGGAGCACATGGCTGCACGCCCATGTGGATACGCTCACTCGCAAACACTGATTTAAACACACACAAATGCACACAAATGTTGGTATATGGTGCATAAATGTCCCCTGGAGCTGTAGATCATCGAAAACAGGTAGAGAGCTTAGCATGCACACACACACACACACACACACACACACACACACACACACACACACACACACACACACACACACACACACACACACACTCACGCAGGCAGTTTATCATGGAGGTGGGCAGGGATGTCAGCACTCCCATACACAGTAAGCCTTATTGCAGAGTTTAATAGAGGAAAGCCAGCATGAATCCCTACAGTCATTCTGTTCCACTCACTCCACACTCCCCCTAGTAAAGTGTGTGTGTGTGTCCTGAAATACTGTACACTATGTGCTTCAGCATGCACTGTGTGAGGTAAGATATGTCCCTGTTATACAAAAAGAAAAATACATTTAAACATTTTCTCAGGAAAACGTGACGTCTCTGCCTGTCGTTGATGCATGCTTCTCTGTATTAATGAAATTCTGACATTTCGGACAACTTTCAAATTGTCTGGAAAGCTGAATGAGTGCAGCACTGAAGTCCAGGGCAAATTTCGATGTCATATCATATTGTGTTGTGTCGTAATGTTGCAATTTGTGTAGCCCTGACTTGGAATGTGGTATTTTATCGTGTCATTTGATGTTGTTTCATGTCGTATCATGTGCTGTATTTTATCATATCATGTCATTAAATGTCAAATTGTTTCTTGTCGTAGCATATCGTTTCATATTGTGTCATATCGTTCCATATCGTGTCGTATCGTCATATCATCTTATTAAATGCTGTATTGATTTGTGTTGTCCGAAGCGACGCACAACGCAAATATCATGCTATTTCATGTTGCATTGTGCTGTATTGTTACACTCAATGCCATATTACTTCGTATTGTGGCATATCTTGTTATATCATGTTGTCTCGTGTCATATCATGACATATTGTGTTATATTGTTTAATATCATGACATATCGCGTCTTATCGTGACATATCGTGTCTTATCATGACATATCATGGCGTATTGTGCCATTTCAAAGCCGTGAATTATCATACAGTATTGTGTTGTGTTGTGGTGTTGCATTTTGTGTCGTTGTGTCATGGCCTGTGGAACTTTATCGTACCATGTCATTGAACTAAAGAGTTCTGGCATTGTGTCATCTTTCCTCTTTCCACTATTAAATTGTGAATTGTATAATACCACATTGCATTGCATTGCCTCCTTTGCACTTGTACTTGTACTTGTACTTGTGTGTGTGTGTGTGTGTGTGTGTGTGTGTGTGTGTGTGTGTGTGTGTGTGTGTGTGTGTGTGTGTGTGTGTGTGTGTGTGTGTCAGATTGGGAAACAGGTTGACTCATCAGTGTCACCTCTCCTCTGAGATGTAAAAACACTTTAAGTCATGAGTATTGAATCAAAGGGTTATTTAAGTCTTAGAACAACCATGAAAATAACCGATTTCACATAATATCACAACAAGAAACCAACTTACAATAAAAGTGTTCTTGTGAGTTTCTTTGGTTTTTTAGAAAGTTTTTGGTTGAATCTGATTGCTCAGTGTTTCTTTTTTTCCCTTTCAGAAAAACCATTTACTGTTTTCTGACCATGATTATTGTTTAAGTGGAAACAGCCTTTATTTACTTCTTCAGTTTTAGTAAAGTACACGTAATCATGTAATGTAGTGACAGTCAACATGGAAGCAAAGCAAAAGAAAAAAGGAAACCAATCAAATGCACCCATAATGCTTTGGGAGTGCTCATTCGTCATCATGAATGAGTTAAAATACTTGAATGACTGAATGATTGTATAGTTTTTTTTGTTTGGTTCATTTGTAAACAATCACAGTTTGGACGTTAACCAGTTTTGACCCAGAAGCTGCACAAACCGTCGAGATGTTAACACTTGAATATGCTGATGTGCGTAAGACTTGAACTCCTCCAGTGCGTAAACAGAATGATTCATGTGTGATATAAACACTCACAAACACGTCTCACATGTATTCATACGGGGCTGAGGAGTCCAGGTGGCACCGTGACATCTCTCTCTGTCTCTCTCTGAAACTCGCACGTCATCTTTAAAATTGATTTTACTTAGCGAGAAGCCTCGGGGTATCGACCATTAAGGCTGAAGTAAATTCTTTAGTTTAAAAACACACCTCCCTGTTTTTTTTCTTCTGCTTAGATAAGCAAACGTGGAGGATTTTCTTAAGACTGCTTTATCTGTGACTCTAGGTGCGATGTGATTGTGGATGGAGTCTAATGTGTGGTCCATTTGCTTCATTAATGGGGCCGACGCGAGCCGCTCAGCCAAGAAAACCCCTATTGTTCCCTTTTACCGTCCTGTTTTTAATGTGTAGCATTAGTCCAGCAGTTGTTAGTGCTTTGCTGATGGTCAAATGACAAAGTCTTAATAGAATATAGTGGGACCGGCAGGACAAAGGTGGGCAATGTTCAGCTGGATGCAGCCAATTTCTGTGTGAGAGGCCTGCCTAAAAACCCCATTCATGGGCTGTCTAATGCTGCTGCCGTAATTAAATGTGATTACTGGAGCAGAGGGCTCCTCTCTCTCGCTCTCTGAGGGCCACACACAGGCCTGCAGGCAGCGTGCATGCGCTCATTAAGGAGGCGCTAACAGATGTACACAAGCAACAACCACAGGCGTGCCTAAATCTCTAAGCTATGTCTCAACAGACAAACATTAACAAAGGGGGGGAAAAATGCATGCCCAAAATGTCAACTATGAAAATTAGGATTAGATTTGAGTTGCAAAAAGCTGAATAGTGGGGGATTTTCTTTCTACAGATCGGAATGTAATCCTTCAGCTTAATTTTTGAATTTAAGAGGAGTTGCAAGATTTCTTCCTGACAGTTTTTATCCTCCCGAAGTCCGAACCGCGCACAAAAACAAACACATTCCAAGCCGTAAATAAAAATCAGGCTCAACTATGACCTTCAGCGAGCGATAATCATAAAGCAAACAGGCAGAAATATAAACAAAAATCAATTATGGTTTCCATCAGTGCGCACACACACACTTCATCTGGCCGGCTCTCCGGTCCAGTTTCCTGGGCAGACACAGTCCCCCTGGTGCTCATGGGAAATCATGAGCATGCCAGGCCCCACAAAGGCGTCCTTTCAGTCGCCCGCATGCTTGACCTGTGCAGGGTCAGCGCTCTGCTTTGTGCCCCGTGACCCCTGAGTGACCTGGGGGTTATGTGGAGGGCCCCGGGGTCAGATTCAGATGCCTGCGTCTAATTTCGCTCCGACTGGGTTATCCGACCAAATCTGCCCGAAAATTTGCCCCCCAACCCCACCTCAAAACCCACTACTCATGACTGAGCCCCATAGAAGCACACAGGTACTCTGCCGTCTAATTGGACTACCATGGAGTGGTCTCTCATGTACATACACACACACACTCACACACACACACAAATGCTGGCCTGACCCCCTGTAACTGCACTAATACCCCATCCCATGGCCTTTGGTCTATCTTGAGGGATTAGGTGCAGAAAGACACACATACAAGCACAGATACATTCATGCACACACACACACACACACACGCAACCTCACACACACACTTCAGGGCGCAGCAGGCCTGGCTGAGGGTCTACCTTGAGGGATTAGGTGCAGAGAGACAGGACCCTCCAGCCAATCAACCGGTCTGTCACATTGATTTTGAGGGGTCACTGGTGCACAATGGCCAGGGTTTTCCTGTCTTAACCTCCCTGATCACACACATATGCACACACACACACTCACACACATGCACAATGAACTTTATTTATATCATTTACTTAGAAGGCAGAGCTAAATCAGAGCTTCATGACTGGGTTAAATGCAACAATTGTAAACAATTAGAGATAAAAACAGACGCATGGGAACAAAAAGACAGATACTTTGGTATAAACATCGCAGGGATTAAAGTTCAAGGCTATGACCGTTTTTTTTTTTGTTGATATTGTAAGAATGTGAAAATCATTCTGATAAGACTTCAAACAAAGGCAAAAACATGTCAATATAATATAAATTCTCACACCCCTCCTCCCAAATCTCCATCACACCCCTGCTTCTCGAAATCCTCAGTCCCCATGAGGAAAGCACACCCGGCTGAGGGAAATCTCCCACATCTCGCCCCCCTCCTCTGCACTTCCATTCCCTCGCTCCTTCTCCTCTTTCCTGGTCAAACAACACAATAGCTGTGTATCACAGAGGGCACCAGGCAGGAGGTTTGGGTGATGGAAATAAACTGAGATACACAGCCAGCAATGTTTTCAGGTGCTCATGCTGGCTTCTCTCTCTGACGTCATTGTGCATGTTTTACCCGTTCTGTTTTAAGCCTTTTTTTTTGTTTCCCTCCTCCCACACCTTTAGCCTTCTGTATCCCTCTGTTGCCCGTTTCCTTTTTCCTGCAGGGAATCTCCGAGGCATCTGGAAAAACAGGATTTATGCAAGTCTGTTGGTGTTGTTGAAACAGCAGGTCAGTGATGGAAAAGGTCCTGAAACGGAGTAAAAGCATCAAAACAATGATGCAAAAAGAGAAGGAGTTGAATAATATCTCATTAAAGTACATTTACAAGGCAAATGTTTACCACTGGGTCAAAAATAAATAAATAAATAAATAAATAAAAACCCAACATATTTTGGCCCCCCCTTTAATACAGTATCAATATCAAAATTCTGTTATTAGTCCATAAAGCACTCAAGGGTTCAGCTTCTCACTCCTCATTGCATTTCAGTCTTCCTCACACACTGCAGCACAAAAACGTTTAGGTCACCTGGGAAACTTTTTCTTTCTTTCTTTTTTAATGTATCAAGAGTCACAACACAGTCAGGTAAAAGGGCCTTTAGCTACTGTGGTCCTTCTCTCTGGAACTAACTGCCTTTTGACATTAGACCTATTAAAACTGTTTCTATTTTTAAAACCAAAACTGAAAACATTTTATTTCCCAAAGTATTTGATAGCTGTTTCTGATGTTTGTTTGATTGTTTGGGTTTTTCATTCTTAACATTTGTGCTATTATTTTTCTCTGTTTTTATAGTCGGTGTCAAACACTTAGCTTGCCTTTTAATGAACTGTGGTTTTCAAAAAAAATTGCTAATGTTTTTTTTTCTTTCTGAAGTATCTTAAAGTAACCACTTACTGATATAAAATGGGGAGGAGGTTAAGTAGAGTAACTTAAATTGATACAAAAAGAAATGTTAACGTCACTATGTCACCAAATTCATGTCTCCTATAAGACCACTGGAGGGCACCCGCGTGTTTACAAAGTGATGAAACCAGCAGGCTGTGTTGTCTTCTCCGACTTCTTCTACCGTAATCTCCACTTCCTGGATACGCGTTCAGAAAAACAGTCAGGCTGGATTCACAGTTTGCCTATTAACAGTTTCTGTCAACTTGTTGCTTATAGAAAGACGAAGAAGTATTCCTTTTCACGGACGAATGTCACGGAATTACCCATGATAACGTAAAACCGGACAGTGAGGCGGAGGGCGCAGAAAGTCGCAGAGAAAGGTTAATTTAACTACTAACTGTTAGTTAGCTTGCTTTCTTACACGAGGAAGTGTTATCAAAATGTTTAATTTTAGAATGTTTTACATTAGTAGCATGTATTTTTGGTTGGTATGTTGTTATAGTTGTTTTCGGAAACCGAAAATAGGTTCAAGTGTTTGAAATGTGTATGTTTGTGATTTCTCCCAGAGCGCCACGTCACTGAAAGGCGGATGAGAAAGTAGTCCCCGCTGAGAGAGAGCTGCTGTCACTGTGTGGTTTAAGTTTCTCATATTAAAGAAGGTGAAAAATCAACAAGCGGGTCAACATGACGGCCTCCAACTATGGTCTCATCATGAACGTGGTGAACAGTATCGTCGGAGTCAGTGTGCTCACCATGCCCTTCTGCTTCAAACAGGTGCGTCACCTGAAGCTGCACGCGCACGTGCGGGTGCGCAGGTGTTGAGATTAAATTCTTCCCAGAAACACGAGCTATTATTTCGAGATGTTTGTCATATTCAGTCAAGCCCCGCTTCTTAAATCAGCTGGGATAAAACATTAAGTTCACCCTTAACCTCAGTGAGTTATTTACTGGGGGAAAAAAAGTTTAAATAAAAAATGTAAATAAATAAAACACCCCTGAAAGATTTAGAGAGAGCTACAGCTTGGACCCAGTCTATGATCAGAAATTTGTTAATGAAGTCTGACTTTTGGAATAGAGCAACTTCCTCCCAGAATCTGTGAAAAAATGTTTGAGTATTATCCTTTTGAAACGCACCGAAGGCCAGATTATTACTCTCTGAGCTCTCTGCAGAAAGTAGGCAAAGGAGGAAGAGACTTTTAGTTTTGCTGTGATAACAGTTTGATCACAGGAAAGTATTTCCAGAGAACCATTTCCACTTACATCCTTCTTGACTGCCTCTCTATGTTTGTAGTTTGAGGCTGTGAGTTGACTTACACACAGATAATATGCAAATCCATAACATTTACAGTATGGAAAATGTATTTCTGTACAGAAAATGAAAAAAGTAGGGAGTGGCCCTACGATTTTCCAGTAACTCAGCTTGGTATTTTTTAAATTGAGTTTCCTGAAAGTGTGATTTATCTTGGATATACCAGCTGAGGGATCCTAATTCGATACAACATGTATCTTTTTTTTATCATCAGTACTAGTAAGGATGATATATTTTCCCTCAGTGGACTGCTGTTGTTTTTGTTGCTTTAGTGTCCCTCTGTCCTCTTACAGTGTGGGATTGTTCTGGGTACTCTCCTGTTGTTCTTCTGTTCCTGGATGACCCACAAGTCCTGCATGTTTCTGGTCCACACAGCCAGCAACACAAAAAGAAGGACCTATGCAGGACTGGGTGAGTTTAAACAGCATTGTTGTTTGGATTTGCATTCATTTGTATATGCACATGACATCTTATTTGCATTTTAAACTGATAACTGTCTATGCATCTATAAACTCGTAAGACCTTTTTTTGCATCATGAATAAAAAACACTTTCAAAAAGAGGAACAAGTTGCCTGCAGTTGCATCCAAGCATCAAGACGTAGCATAGATGACATGAACAGGGAAGCACATTGGTGCTTATGATGGTAATAAATAAGAATCTTTGAAGTGTAAAGTATGACTTGATCGTAGGTTGTCTTAAAACGGAAACTAATTTTAGAATTCTGCTTTTTAAACTGGTGTCTGTTCATCTCTGCAGCCTTTCATGCTTATGGGAAACCAGGAAAAGCTCTGGTAGAGACCAGGCAAGTCAAATCAAGAAATCCCTCTTTATGTAGAGGGATAATGTTTTATTCATTTGATTTTTTTCAAATAAAGTTTTATTTAATGGATAAAAGCATCATTTTAGTTCTAAAGTTATAGTGCTGAATAGTAAATGTGATGTCCTGTCTGTCTCTCCCTGCAGTATGATCGGTTTGATGTTGGGAACCTGTATCGCCTTCTATGTCGTGATAGCTGATCTGGGCTCCAATTTCTTCGCTCAGCTTTTAGGTTTACAGGTGTGAGATCAGTGTTTGTTGGTTCACTTCTGAATCTGAAAACAATTTTTTGAACACTTCCAAACCCCTCTCTCTCTCTCTTGGCTCACGCTCCTTTAATGTCGTATCGCCTCCTCCTCTAAAGGTGACGTTTGGCTTCCGTGTGCTGCTGCTGTTCGCTGTGTCTCTCTTCATCGTCCTGCCGCTGAGCCTGCAGAGGAACATGATGTCCTCCATCCAGTCCTTTTCAGCCATGGCTCTCATGTTCTATACACTTTTCATGTTCACGGTGAGATCCTCAACACACACACACGCACACGCACACACACACACAGCAGTGGGTTTAGTTGTAGAGCTGCCATTGTAGAGGGTAAAACATGCAGTGCAGAAATCTTAAAACACAGTTTTCACTTGTTACCATTCAAGATTTAGTCTGTAGTTCTTACCATCAAACATTTGATACAATTTGTATCTGTTCATTTGAATGATTGCTGCTGTTTCATTGATGAATTTGTATATTCTGTATTTTGTTTCCTTTAAGTATTAGTACACTTTCCAAACTTTCCTGAGTGCTTTTTTGATGAATATTGTTGTTATTTCTGTGATGTTCTTCCCTATATGCTACATTGTACCAAACTGTTTTTTCTTTTTCCCATACAATGTTGTCTTGCTCCTCTTTTTTATTTTTAAAGAGCAAATTGAAACTTAATCACATCAGACAGAAAACAAAACACTGCACTGCCCTTTGTAGCCTGTAACACAGGGGGGGTTTCCCATGGTACAAGGACGTCACTGGAGAAATGTCACCAGAGATATTATAGGCACTGCAAGAGTAAAGTAAAAAGATGTAACTTGTAACTTAAATCACATCACTCATTCTTTTTTTTTTCCAAGTCTCTTAAATTAATTATTATGGTGCATTATTTAAAGCTTTATTTGAAACATTAAAATTGTCACACCTCTTCCTACACTCAAGCCAGCAACATGTAAACTAATTACTCCTTTTTCTAACACATGAAATACTTTTCATTCAGAAGTATATTTACTTACAGGTTGTTTTGCTGTAAATGTGCTGAAAGCAAAACATGCACAGGGCAAACAGAGGCTGTGTGTTCTAGCTTTAGAGCTCCTGTGAGTAATTTTTAACTACTCATTAAACACAATAAACTTTGAATTAATGCCTTCTTGTGAACAGACATTTACTTACGTACATGTCAGGGGTTATGCGGATTGCTTGACAGCTATCAGCTGATTCAGCTGCGGATGAAAAAAATGAGATTGAAAAAGGCCCTGGTGGTTCCTCACAGGAGCTTTAATTCAGACATTTACTTTGTAACTGAATCATCTTCTGTGATACTTGATTCCAGGATACCACAGTAACACCTTCAATCAGCTGATTTAGTGTTTAAAGGTGTTCAGTTTCCAGGTTTGAGTTTCAGTGACGCCTCGCAGCAGTTTTCTGCCTCAGGTGGTTCAGATCATTTCCTCTTTAATTTCACACACAGCCACTGTGTGTGTGTGTGTGCCTCTGTTTCACTAATGTGATGTTGCTTCCACAGACGTCTCATTGCTATTGGCAGCCTCTCCCTGCAATGAGACCTGTAGCATTTGTAGCATGGCAACAACCTTGAAGCATTGATGGGAGTGTGTGTCTGGCTTCAGATCCAGACCCGGCTCAGCCCAGTCCAGACCCCTAACCATCTAACAGTGATGTCATTTTTCCCCTCCTCTTCCTTTATGCTGATTACACCACTTTACCTCTCTTTTCTTCCTTGTGTCCTTCTGCTCCCCCTCACTCTCCTTGATGACCTCCTCCCTTCCTCTGCACCCTATCGTTTGCTCCCCTCTGTCCCACCGCTCTTCCTGCTGCTGGTGCTGTAGATAGTGTTGTCGTCACTGCGCTATGGCATAATCTCTGGTTCCTGGGTGGAGCGGGTTCACCTGTGGCGCTTGAAGGGCGTCATTCAGTGCCTGCCCATTATCGCCACAACCTTCTGCTGTCACCCGTAAGTAAACCACGGAGAACCACCTCCAGAGTAAGACCACCGTAAGGGCAGTGTGGGGTGGAGTGAAGGTAGCCTGCTGTTTCCTCTGCAACTTTACGCTCCTTAAACTCCTCTCCCACCTCCCTGATCCTTCACCTCAACTCCCATCAGTCTGTTCCATTTTTCACCTTTTAATTTGGGTTTGGTCTGAGCCATTTGTGCTCTGAGTGTGTATGTGTGTGTGTTGGGGGCAGTCGTAATAGGATGGAGGAGTAAGACAAACTGAAGTGAAAGTTTTCTGCCGACCCCTTGCTCTGGATGAGCAGCCTGAGTGTTGGTGTGGGAGGTTTAAGGGTTAAAGAGTATTCCGCTGTATTCAATCAGATAACTTAAGGAGCAAGATGTAAGAAACACATGCTGATGGAAAACCTGTAAGGTAGTTTGTGTTATAATCACCTGTTTACTAGTTAATTTTTTTTAGTTCAAATCATGATTTTTCATCATTACGTACCACTCTCATGACCTCACAGGTTTTTTGTTCAGTTTTGTTTCCTGTCATGTCTCTTTCTTGTTTTCCTGTCTCTATTTCTCTCCCCATTCATTCCTTTTTATATCTTGTGAACCGTTGGCATGGGTGCAGCCCCCCCCCTCCTCCTCCCCGTGCTCTCCGTCCACTTTTCAACATTTGGTTCGGGCTGTAACCCCCCCTCCTTCCCTTCAGATGGTGCTGTCCTCGTTCAAACACGGGCTGCTCAGTGGCTGGTGGCTAGAGCAGGTCAATGTGGTGCGCTGGGAGGGTGTGTTTCGCTGTCTCCCCATCTGTGGGATGGCCTTCGCCTGTCAGTCGTAAGTACGCCTCCCATCCCTCCACCTGCACCAATGAAATAAAACTTATGTAAAAAAAAAACAAACTATCCAAACAAGAATCCAAGTAGGGAAAATGTGACGACAGAACTGAAATCGTCACTGTCAAATGGGGGTTTTTCCACTGTCTAACTCCTGCAGCTGCCCCATGAACTAAATCTTCCATTACTATGAAGTGGTAAAAGTAATGCATGCCTACTTGTGTCACCCTGTGAGCCACAGTGGAGGTATCAGGGTGAGTTTGTTACACAAAGAAACTGGTGGAGATAATTGGTTAGATGTAATTAAGGCAGCCTGCTTATTTTCATTAACATGCTTTTCACAACCAGCTCATCTGTTTCTGCTTAAACATGAGATCTGACCCACATTCCTCCCAATTTTTTTGATGCAGTTCAGATTTGGTATTATCTGATACAATTCTTGGCTAGCACAAACTACATAGCTAATTTAAATATCTGAGCTAACGAAACAAAGATTACCAACTTCAGATGTTAGCCAACAAAACTTTTGGAGCTAGCTTTAAATTTTAGTCACCGAAGCTGACATTGCTTACTTCAAAATCGTAGCTAATCTGGTAAGCAGGTTTCAAAGTGTAAGCTCACTTGTCCAACAACACTTACTTCAAAACATTAGCTCCCAAATAGAACTGATATACATAGCAAACAAACATGCTGGCTACAATACTTGGCCAGCTAACTTTTACTGTTTAATGTTTGCTAACAACAGCAACATGGCTGACTTTAAAAGACTAACCAACACAATATATGAGGCTAACTTCTGGTTTTAGCCCAATTAAAAGTGACATGGTTAACTTTGAGAAGTAAGCCAACCAAAATTAAAAAAACAACTTTGATTTTGTAGCCAGCAATACTGATGTTGCTAACTTAAATATTTTAGCTAGCAAAACTTGGTAAGCTAACTTCAAAATGTAAGCACACTTTATCATATTAGCTTCTGTTCTTCCTATAGCTGATTTAAAAAATGTTTGTATGCATAACTTTTTATTTTTCCAACTTAAGTGTAATAGCTTACTCAAAAGTACACACTAACACAACTTAGAAGTTAGCAAACAAAAATTGCATTACTATACATAGTGAACTTTATATCTAAGGCGTCAAACTAGCTGATTTCAAAATTAAAGCTTACTAAATTAACATTACACATTTCAGAACTGTCTTAAATAACTTTAAAATTGTGGCTAAAGACACTTTTAAATATTTCACTGATTTAATGCCAATTGTGGCATCAGGTTAGCTTTCCCTGCAGCAACTGCAGATGTTCATCTCCCACTCCTTACTCCTCAGGCTTTCTCAGAGTCACCGTCTTAATCCATCTCTCTCATTTTGATCCACCTCCATGCTTTGTCACTGCTTCTTTTGTCCTGTCCTTCATACTTTAGCGCTCGCCTTGCTCTGGGTTTTAAAGGGTATTGGTTGAAGGTGTAATTGTGATTTTGGTGTCTTATCTGTGGTCTAAACACTGCACTTCAGAGGGGTTTAGAAGTGTTAGAGGTCTTTAGGAGCTCGATGTTTGGGTGTTGGCACTGTATGGGTTTGTGAGTGAGAAAGTGACGTAGGTGGCAAGAGTGGGTGGCTGTAGCCTCAAGACTGAAACAACACTGTAATTAATATAATCGCACAAAGTAAAAGAGTATTGTAGAAAGGAAGGCTTTTTCGTTTGTGAAGGAGCGAGGTGTGCGCCTGCTAGAAAAAGAAGAAAGAAGTATGTGTGTTTTGTGCATGGGCTCCCGCTAGCAGTGCTGACTGATATTTGGCAGGGCCATTTCTTGGCTTGGGTCAGGCTGAGTGAGGCGAGCGCCCCGTTAAGCCAAACCACTAATCAACACATTGGACCGCCGCCATCTTACAGACACACACTGATGTATTCACGGGCTGATTAAACAGCTCTCAGCACATTGGACTTTTATTACATTCATGAAATGTGTTTACTTTCAGTTAAAACATTACTTAACATCACCATTATGATGGGGATGGGAGTTGGCCTTGTTGTCTTTTGGCTGCAGGGTTTGAATAGTGAGGAGCAGTTAGCTCATAATAGAGGGACATAAGAAAAACATGGGCAGCCAAATTGTCCCTCTGCAATGCTTCTGTCAGCATGTTTCAACTGTCAGAGCTAATGATGTTAACTACCGCACACACTCCAGCCCCTGTAACGCTTCCCCACATTCACTTTGAAGACTTTTACAGTCATATTTCCTCCATTTAAGGGAAGCAAAAAAAATAAATAAAGATTAGCCCTTGAGTCAGGACTGTTGGGCGACCATTAGATGCTCTAATGCCCTGCTTGCAATATGCAGTTTTATTTAACCTTGGCTATTATTTAAAGGTTTGAGGATTAAACAAGCATTGAAGAATAGCACCACAGGACAGAGCCTGCTCATAAAACCAGAGCGTGTGAAAGAGAGAGAATGAGAGGCAGTGAAAGTAATTGTTCCTCTCTCTCTCTCTCAGGTCTCCTCTGTTTCTTACTGTCACAGAAAGAGCGCAAGAGTCTGTAGGAAAGTTTACAATGCTCTAAAACCCACCAGGCATTCTCTGTTATTTATATAGCCTGTAAATATACAGGTTAATGTACCGGCAGCCCGCTACGCCACTGCGCTCTCTTATTGTACGAACAGAAAGCGGACCAAAGGAGAAAGATAGTCACGGTTACAGACAGACCGTCTAGGATTTGACTTCAGCTTGTCTTGACTACTGTCACCTACTCTGTGCCACACACAGACACACACACACACACACACACATGCACACACACTCTGGTGTGTAGCCAAACACGTCCCACATAATCCACCCCCACTGCCATTGCAAAACTTCCATCTACTGTTATGTTATTTCAATGTTGATCACTGTATGAAAATGTTCAACTGTTTACTGATGCATTTGTGTCCCTGTCCGAACAAACAACTTGTATACTGATAAATTATATATTTATATATATATTAAAAAACTAGCCAAAAACAACAACAAATGGCTGTCATTAAATAGGAGTAGATTTAAGGGAGGATGTGTAGTTAGAAGGTGACAATGAAGATTTGAGCTCCAGCAGGTTTAGTGTCTCACTCTCAAGGATTCTAATTTGCATAACAACCTGCTTACAATACATTATCTTGTTTATTATACAACGACCAGCTAAAGATTCAATCAAAGTTAACACATCATATTGACTTCAAAAACCATTTCTTTACCCACCTAAATGGAACAAAACCCACGATACCGCGGTTGTAAGGGTTTCCTGTAAGTGTTATTCTTTTCAACCAGAGTCCGTATGCACATCCAGTCATTACACAAATGGGACCGTTAGTCATAACGTTCCGTTATGGAACAGCCCATTTGGCCGTAGCATTAGCCGCATGCACAACTGCCAAAAATTGGTCAATTAACTAACTGCACCATGAAAGCAAGGCAGGTGCAGAACGTCATGTGTCTGGGGAACTTCCTGGAAATCCCCATCCAACAAATTCAAATTACGAGTACTCTGCATAAACAGCGATAAACATAGCAAGCGGCATCGGTTTCATTGAGAAAAGAGCAACAAAAACAATGTTTTTCTGCGGAAGAAATGGAGATTTTATCAGAAGAATATAGTATGAACAAACGGCTGTTACCAGCTAATCATTCCTCGAAGATTAGAAACAAGGATTACGGGAAAGTTTGGAAAAATCTCTTGAACAGTTTCCGAGAGCACACAGTAGATGATCTCAAAATGTAAAGTAAGCAACGTGAAAGATGCTTTGAGACATCCTGCTGTTAGCATCTGTAATGGTGGGGTCTTCCGCCATTATATTTAATGCTCTTTTGGGGCATTAACTTGCCTCATGCATGCAACAAATTTTTTTTTTTTTTTTTTCCACCATTAGTACGAATGGTCTGTTTTCCTTGGACATGCATACCGGCCCAGGTTGTTGGTTGAATTAACATTAAACCGAACATTTTATTCAAAAATAAACTTGAAACACAAGCATTACCAGCAGCAGCTGCATAAAGTCTCCTTGAATGACTTTCAACCAGCCAAGATTCAAATGTTTTGACATGTTATCGATAAAACACTCAAGATCGCTAAACGGCTAAATAAGTACGTAGGAATCCTTCTTCAGAGTTGAACGATGACATGGATTTGATTTGATAAAAACGCTTCATTTTATCTGCAAACCAGACATTTTTCGGCAGTTTCAAGCGCAAACTAAATCTGTGTCAGTTTCTACCCTGTCACCAAGTTTCCGCCTGGGACTAACTCTCATGCTCCACTTCTCACCGTTCAAGTTGTACGATTATTGGACAGCACACTAATGCACAACAACAGTTGAAGTGTGGTTTTGAGTCATGCGGCGACACAAGGTGGGTTGCTGTTGTTGGGTTGCTTGTCTCTCACAGGCAGGTGCTGCCGACGTATGACAGCTTAGACGAGCCGTCCGTCAAACGCATGAGCACCATCTTCACCTCGGCCCTCAACGTAGTCACCATCTTTTACATCACTGTGAGTAGAAACGGAAAACTTCACAAACACCTTCAGTGTTGCATGGAAACCGTGTAACTGTGATATAATGATGCTGATTTCTAAAGCACTTTTCACTGAAACAGCAATGAACGCTTCACCCAAATTTTTTTTCTTCCCGTCTGTTCGTGAACCAGGTGGGCTTCTTCGGCTACGTCAGTTTCACAGAGAATATCGCCGGCAACGTGCTGATGAACTTCCCATCCAACTTGGTGACAGAGATGATCCGTGTGGGCTTCATGATGTCTGTGGCCGTCGGATTCCCCATGATGATCCTGCCCTGCCGCCAGGCCATCAACACGATGCTGTTTGAGCAGCAGGTGAGCTCCACTGATGCTTTTGAGTAACTGTGCAGTGATGACATCAGTGTTTTATGTACTTGATGGACTATTATGAAAATGTATGATCTGTATGATCATCCTGACCTTTACCTCTGTGAGCTGCTTTAGTTTCCTGAACCACAAGAACAAACAAGGTTATGGTTTGTGGTAAGATCACAGAAACGTTCATCGTCTGTCAGAGGCCTGGTGCACTGATTGGTGCAAGCTGTTTAGGAAAGTACGAATGCTTCAGGAATCAAAAAATGTCATTTCAAAGTGAATTTCAGTCTCTATTTCTATTTTCTTCCGTGTTACAGCAGAAGGACGGGACGTTTGCTGCTGGAGGATACATGCCTCCTCTGCGCTTCAAGATGATCACACTCTGCATCGTGTTTGGCACCATGCTGGGAGGCATTCTCATCCCCAACGGTACACCCCGTGTGTGTGTGTGTGTGTGTGTGTGTGTGTGTGTGGGCGAGCAACCGAGTGTGAATCAAACGCATGCAAATTGTGTGCGTTTGTGTACAGCTCGTTGGCTGGAGGTCTTGAAGGTGCTTGTGTTCCTTTATGTGGGCGGGGTAGCTGTGGAGTTTTACGACGTGTGTGACTGTGACTTTATGAGTCAGTGACTGTCACACTCTAACACAGTCCTTAAATCAGGACCCTAACTTTTATCTCCTTTTAGTCGGGCAGACGGGAAGATGGGGCTATTATTCTCCCAGACCCCCACTAACACACACACACGTACGCGTACACACAAATCCGCGTAAACACTTTCATTGGTCCTCAGTCAGGTTCCCGGAGTCTGTTGTCCTTTCCACAAACGGCTCTGAAATGGTGTAGATGTAAAGGTTAGCATGTGTTTATGTTTCATTCATCCTTTTATATGGAGACTGTTTATAAACCTTTGATTGGTCGGACGAACACATACATGCACACTCACAAACACGCAGACAGTGGTTTTGGCCTGCTCTGCGTGTATCTAATCAGACTAATAGACTGAAGAGAAGGGGGGTAAGGACCCCAGAGAAAATGGACACTAAATCTGTGGTAGACAATATGGTGTCCATCCTCTGGATGAACAATGGGCTTCCAGGCCCGACGCCCAGCCAGTTTGGTCCACAGGGACGGGGACGGACGGGGGCAGGTCTCACTGCTGCCAGGAGCGGGGTGCCATGTTTGATAGAATAGGACTGGGCAGGTGCCAGATTTAAATAACAGCGCCAGGTACGAATAGAGCCAATAAGTGGAGATATATCAGTGCTTTAGGTTTCTAACAGTGGAACAGGAGCAGGAAACTGACCCCTAACTCTGACAATATTTGAGCTGACATTTTTCCCCTGGTATCCTAAATTTAAGGCTCACTCTTCTTATTTCACCTGTTTTTCAAAAGGTAAGATGTTGAAATCTTTAAGTTAAGTATTTAAACTCTTTATCCTGACCTTGACACTCAGCATTTCCCCTCTTTATTGCCATCATTAAGCTGTAAAACCAGTATTTCATATCTTTATTCTCATCTTATTGAACTGTACTGTTCATACTTTACTGTGTCACTTTATTTTATTATTTTTTTATCACATTAACCCATCCAGTTTCTCTTTCACTTATCATATCAGCTAACAGTATTGATTTTTAGGGTCTGTTTCAGCTCTCCATTTCTTTTGGAAAACTGTTTTCTATTTATGTTTTTGTGAGTTAACAGGGTGCAAGTATCCAGATTTTAATCAACTCATTCATGTCTCTGTTTTCTCCTCTCCAGTGGAAACTATCCTGGGTCTGACTGGAGCCACCATGGGCAGCCTCATCTGCTTCATATGCCCCGCTCTCATCTTCAGAAAGATCCAGAAGAACGGCATGATCGCTCAGGTGAGACGGTCAGATCGAGCTCTCTCTGTGTCCATCAGTCACGTAATCCACCGTCTCAGACTCATTCTTCTCCTCTTCCTCTGTGTCCTACAGTTGGTGCTCTGGGTCGGTTTGGGCATCCTTCTGATCAGCACCTTTACCACGCTCTCCATTTCAGCCAGCACTCCCAGGACCAAGGTCCAAGCTCCTCCTCCTCCAGCTCCTGGCAAGAACAATCTGCTGCTGCCGGACCTCCCTGATCTGCACGGTAAAGATCATGACATGCACTAATAGCATGCAATCACTTACTTACTTGATGGGATGTAGATTAAAGTGGTGAACTAATGAGCCTTGAGAACATTTACCTCAACGCTCTGTGGCCGGGGTTGTGTGCACCAACGTGGATTACACGGCAGCTCTGCTCACAATTACGTCACAGGAAAATCAGCAGAGAGAGATGCTTAATTTTTGTTTCATTGTTGAAGTCGTGGATTATCTGCTGCATGTTAAAGCAGAAAGAAATGTAAAACACTAGCAGCAGCAGCAGCAGCAGCAGCAAGGGAACAGAGTAAAACAAAAGCACAAAGCTGCAGCAAAAGAGAGGCCGTCTGTTTGTGAGAAGAAAAGATGGAGACGGACAGAGCGTCTGATAGACAGACAGGCCGGGTGAGGAGATAACCTCTTGATAATATCTGAGAGCAGCGCAGAGTGCTTGACATTGATGGAGCGAGAGTGATGCCCTTCAAACTCGAGTAATCCCCCCCACCCCCCCACCCCTCCACCTTCTCGCTCTCTCTCTACCTCTGTTCATCTCTCCTGCGTTCCCCTCCCCCCGTAAAAAATACAATGTCAAGACCCCTGCCTCCCCCTCATATCTCCTGTGGCTGCTTTAAAATGCCTGCAAGCTCTAGTAGCAGAAAGGGAAGAGGGTGATGAGGGTTTGGTACCGAGTAATGCAGATGAAAAACAGACGAGACGAAGAGGAACTGTTAGAGTGAGGGTTCTGATTTTAGGGCTGCTTTTAGATTCACTTCCTCCTCAGGTGGAACATTTGTGGTCCCACCTCTGGACCTGTTTCCTGTTCGTCACTGTCCTCACCCCTCTCTTCTATTCTCTCATTACTATTCAACACCTGATGTGACATTTTTGCCCTTCTATTTGCTGCCACCTAGTGGATTTTCTCTAAAGCAACAGTCTGATCAGAATCCCTCAAAGCCGCGTGGATCGGTGTGCATAATTCATGTGAGATACACAGAGCTGTTAATTTCTTTTAGCGCCTGCAGTTAATGTGTGTAATAAACACGACTGTACAAAAACTATAAGGTGTGCAGCAGTGCAAGATTTAAAAAGTGTTGAACGCAGAGCGCAGTCATTCAACTCCTCTCAGACAGAAGAAAATAGAGGAATAAATGAGGTGGCACATTTATGGTCTCTTAATTTACTCACAGCAGTGTGTCTCATATTATCCAGTGACTGTGTGATAAATTGAAGACAAAAGTGCTGATGTAAAAACTTTGTTAGATTTTGATATAAAGTACGAATAAGTTGTGTTTTTTTTTCATGCAGACAACCCCTCAAAGAAGAAGCCAGCGGAGATCGAAAAGCCTGCTCTTCCAGTTGTGGAGGTGGTTAAACCTGTAGAGAGAGTCCAGGCTGAGCCCCCTCAGATTAACGTACCGGTGGAGGTCCCTGAGAGGAAGAAGGAGGCAGAGGTGCAGCTGGACCGCCCTGATGCTGGTAAGAACACAAACCCATGCCGTGGATCTCAAATGTTTTCAGAATAATTTTGTTAAAAATCTGCTGTTTTTGATTTTTGCTTCAGGCGTTGCAGTTCCAGAAGGAGGAGCCCACCGCCACGAGCCCCCCATCCCTCATGACCCGGTCGAGGTTGTAGCAAGGAAGAACAGTGAAGAGCTACAGGAGGACAAGAAGCAACCCGTCCCTCCTGCTGGAGATGCTCCAAAGATAGACGACAGCGCAAAACATGCAGCGGAGGAAGAGAGCAAAAAAGAGGAGAAGGAGAAACCGAAGCCTGTGGAGGCCGTGAAGAAAGAGGAAGTGGATTTGGGCGGAGGGGAAGTTCTGTCTAACGAGGTGCTGGAGAAGCAGGGTGCAGATGCAGGCAAAAAGGAAGAAGTTCCCCCACTGAAGAAAGAAGAGAAGGATCCCGGGAAGGTCGCTGCCGGGGGGAGCAAGGAGGCGGCAGCGCAAGGAGAAAATGTGGCCAAAGCTCCGGAAGCTGTGGGGAAACGTGAGTTTCTGTCACTATTCTCCTGTCACTGTATCTTAAACAGATCAGAATAAAAGACGTCTGTTGTCGTGCGTCTTTACCTTTCAGCTGTACTCGCCGAAGGAGAGCATCAACCTGCTGCAGAGAAGGTTCAGGCTGCAGACAGCAAAGAGACAGCCGATGAAAAGCTGGAAGGTGAGTTCCACTGAGACGCTCACTGAGCAGCAAAATGAGCTGCAGTGTTATGATGTGTCCTTTGACGGTATGTTTACATCTTTGAAGTTCAACAACAAGCACAAACATCTCGTCTTTCAGTGACGTGTTGTGAGACCCTATTGACGGCTCTTCTCAATAACCTAAAACACATTCGCTACAGAAAGCTTGTGTCAAAGAGCTCAAATTTGGTAGATGTTAAGATTAATTCACTTCACAGCTGAACTACAGACACTTTAAACTGGATATAAATTGATATTTTAATAAAGAAAAACAGCTCAAACATCCTTAGAAATGTATCTTTTAGCAACAGTGTGTGTGTGCTCTGTGCTGTTTATGCTGCTCCTCTCTGTTCCTTTTCTCAGTTTGCTTGTTTTATCTTACATCGTGTAATCTTTGTAGTCTCTTCTTGGTTATTGTGCTTATTTTTCATGGCAAACATGATGTGAAGCACTGCAGTGGTTTGATTCTCATCTGTTTCTTGCTCTCGGCTTTTGTTGACTTTCTCGTTCTGTTTACTTTTGCCCTTTCTCTCTCTCTCTCTCTCTCTCTCTCTCTCTTTCTCTCTCCGACTGTATTTTTTTCTGCCTTTCTTTGCCGGACCCTGTCACAGTGATAAAAAAGCTGGTTGCAGGTATGAATTCTCTCTTTCTTCTTTTCCCAGTCTCCCTGTCGCTCTCTCATCCAGGCAGTGAAGTACATATTAATAGCACACACCAGTATTTAGAGATAGATGAAGACATAAATGTTGAGTACAAAATATTTATGATGATGTAGCTAGGGCTGTCGAAGTTAACAAAATAATGATGTGTTAATGCAAATCCCTTTTAATGCCATTAATTATTTTAACACCCAATTGATGCGTTCTGTGATTACAACACTTGCCCTGCCCCCCAAGAAAAATCAGAATGTTTTGGATGATGACAAACTTCCCTGAGGAGAGATAGATAGACACAGGTCATTTGATTGACAGGTTCAGCTTGACAGCCTCGCCAGACTCAAGCTCACCAAGCTGCTGCAAACTATCCAGGGTAGACCCAGGACACGATGGAGAGATTATGGCTCTCGGCCGGCCTGGGAACGCCCCTTAGTATCCCCTCAGAGTAGCTGGTGGAAGTGTCCGGAGACGGGGGCCACTGGTCGTCGCTGATGACATTGCTGCCCCTGCAACCCGGACCAGATAAGCGGTAGACGATGGAAGGATGGTTGGTGTTGACACTAAAATGCATTAACTACAACAACAAACCACAATAATGAGCGAAGCCAGACAAGGAGTTACCTGGTTTGAGGTTCTACAGCTCGGCTTCGGTTGTCTGACAGCCCTGCTATGAATTGGACTGAACACACAGCGGGTGTGAGTTGACGTGTGTGTGTGTGTGAGAGCACACATTCATTTAAGTGTGAAAATCTGGGGAGTAAAGGTAAAAATGTGTCCCTTGTGGTGAAACATGAGGGCTGCTCATGTTGAAAAGAGAGAAAAAAGAATCTACGTGATCACTATGCGAATGAAACGCGATTTAAAAAATATTTTGTTTGACAGCCCTAGACGCAATCCGACAATGTGTTGATGTAGAATCCGCCACCTCACCTCCCTCCCTAACATAGTCTGTGTGTCTCCAGCTGCTCATCCAAGTTTATGAGTTTGGATCAGTGACAGTAATCAGTCATAGTGTCTGTGTCCCGTCTCACCTTGACACTGGCTCTACATCCGCCTAACCAAACTCCTTAGCCAATGAAATGTTCTCAGAGTATTTTTTAACTCATTTTAATTCATACATCTGTCGTGTAGAGGGCCAGCTGGACCACGCCGTCCTGCTGCAGGTGATCAAGGAGCAGCAGGTGCAGCAAAAGAGGCTTCTGGACCAGCAGGAGAAACTCTTGGCTGTCATAGAAGAGCAGCACAAGGAGATCCATCAGAAACAGCCTGGTACGTATTCATGTGATGTTTTGTACAGAACAGGTAAGAAAAACAGGTGGAAATGCTCAGTGAAAGATGTCTTTATGATTGAAGGGGCTGGGGAAGGCGAATCAGAGAAAGGCGCCCAGGACGTGGTTGAGGGAGGAGGCCTGGCGTCAGACGTGAAGCAGCCCAAAGAGGGGGCTGGAGCCGAGGAGCCCCATGCTGTAGCCCAGGCTGTGGGTCAGGATGCTGTGGTTGGGCCTCCTAAAGTGCAAGTGGCTTACAAAGAGGACAGCCCCAACGCAGCAGCAGGAGGAGAGCCCAATAAGCAGAGTGAGCTGGGAGCAAGAGGGGTTCCGCTGGGAAAGAAAAAACCTGACCACCAACAGCTTCAACCTCAAATTGATCAGGCAGCTCAAGTTAAAAAGGAAGAAAAAAGTTTAGATCTGGAGAAAGAACGACTGGAGAGAGAAGTTAAGGCGAAAATGGAAAAGGAAAGGCTGGAGAGGGAGATGAAAGAGAAACTGCTCAAAGAGCAGGAGACGGAAAGGAAGCGGGCTGAGAACGAGAAGATACAGAAAGAAGTGGAAGCAAAAGTGGAGGAGCAGCGCCTGGAGAGAGAAAGACGGGAGAGGCTCGCCAAAGAACAGCAACTGGAGAGAGAGAGACAGGAGAGGCTTGCTAAAGAACAGCAGCTTGAGCGAGAGATACAGGAGAGGTTGGCCAAAGAGCAGCAATTGGAGAAAGAAAAAGCGCTGAGGGAGAAAATCGCTCAGGAGAAAGAAGCAGAAGAAAGACTGAAGCAGAAGATCCAGAAAGCAGACAATGAAATACTTCAGAAGAGAAAAGAAGGAGAGGAGGAGGCAGCACGGGTGAAGCTGGCCCAAGCGGCACAAAACGTTGCAGCACAAGGGGCCAAAGGAGCAGAGGGAGAGGCTTTGAAGACCGGAGGACGAGATCTCAAAGTGAATGCCGCCGATCAGGCCAAACCCAGAGGAGGAGGGGAAGACTCGGCCGTCAGAGCAAAGGCTCAGCCTCAGGGCTCCCAGGAGAAGGTCAGGGAGCAGGGGGAGATGGATCTGAGGAGGCGGCGCAGGGCACTGGAATCTACACAGGCTAAAGGAGCCTCAGGGGAGACCGGGGCGTCCAGGGGGATGCCCGGGCTGGAGCCCTTACTGGAGCTGGGGGGCTCAGACCTGCATGCTGCCTTGGAGGAGCAGCTCCTGGCTGGTGCTTTAGTGCACTCACGGCAGATTAAACAGGCCACAGAGGAGACGGCTACGAAATAACACACCAAACACACAGAGAGAGATAACTAAACTCCACCTGCACAGAGCCTGTAAACTGTGGACCGTGATACCGTAACCTTCCAGCCTTTCTTTACCTGAGCAATGTTCTCTCCTTCACTGTACTGTGTGCTTCAAAAACAACCCAAAGTCTTTATTTAAGAGCAAAGTGTCTGTAAATAGTAACTTATTTTGTTTGTAATGGGGGAGACCTTGGAGAGGTTACTGTTGAAATGTTTATGAATCTATGCAAACGCCATTCAGTGTCGAGTATTTTAGACAGGGTGATTATATTAACATGTGTATGAGTCACTCTGTTTTATTGTCTGTTGTGTCAATTTTTATTGTTAAATTGTGGTCATTTGGGTCAGTCTGTTACTTTCAGATGTAAATATTGTAAATTTGACGTGTGGTGAATGTTCTGGGATTTTTAAACCTGACTTAACCACATATTGGATGTAACATGGGTGTGAGCGCCTTAGTGTCTTTTTCTCTGTACTTTCAAATGAAAGTAACTGAATTTCGCCTGGTGGAGCTGCTGGGTTCATAATAGTGTAGCCTTACTGTTAAACATACTGTGGGCCATGAAGCAGCTCGATACATGATTGTGGTTCCTCATCATTCCATCTTCAACATCTCCTGTGTTGATTTATCAGTGCCTTCTGATCAATATGCTGCAGTGATAACAAATCAAACAAACCCACAGCTTTTATTTTCCTCTGTTTGACGTCTTACTGCAAACATTAGGACAATTATGACACAGGTTTTGTACACTGAGAAAATATTTTGTGGTGTTTCTTTCTCTGACTCCATTGGATAGCACTTCCACTAATGCTGGACATATTGCCTTGTACAAGAGGCTATTTTTATGACTATTTTCTATGCGCTTTCTGTACATTTTGCTTAAAAGAATAAATAAAACATCTTTATTGCATACATTGATTCTGATTAGTATTCTTTCTATAGGTGAGTATAACATTAAATCAATGCTTTATTTAAATTTGTACAGTATTTGAAAACATGGAATCAGATTTCCTTCTCATCAAAGTAGAAAAAAAAGGTGTCACATTAAATCCGAACGCCATGTCCTCTCCAGCAGCACGAAACAGCTGCTGTGATAGTTGAGTCCGTTTTGCAGCTCCAAGACATCTTAAACAGCGTCTGTTCATTTTGTCTTTTTCTTTGCCTGTAAGAGAAATAAGAATAATGTGCGAACCATCACAATCCATCACCTCTGTATAAACACCAACATGATTACTGCCTGTCACTTACTGCGTTTATAAAGCAGGTCTTCAGAGCTTCAAACTCCTTTGCACAAAGGTCTTTCTTCAGTTCCTGTCTGCCTGTTGTGGTAGCAGCCACACACTTCCCATACACAGCTGCCTATTCACAAACAAATGAACATCCATTAAGAAGAAGAAGAAAATAATGGATTTATGATTAAAACTTGATTCAAAGATAATTTAAAATACTTTTTAAAAATCTATTCTTTCCTATGTTAGATTTTTTAAAGTCTAATGGACGTAATAAGGGGTTAACATAATGATTTTATCTACAACCCTGTAACTACAAGTGAAAAGTGACAACTGCACTGTTGCAGGGACGAAACCTTTACCTGAATTCAGCTTGTGTAAATATTAAACTTATATTAATCTCATCTTTTGTCTTTGTTAGCACGGATGAGCACCTATTTTTTTCCAAAGAGGTGTTGTTTTCCCCTGATCTTGCAGAGATACTTGATCATGCTGCTCTAATCGTGCGTGTAACAGTACAACGTCCCACGCTCTGTTGGAGTAGCATTGCTTCCATTCTCTTTTGCAGGTGCTTACCTCTGCTGAACATTGTGCAAAAAGTTCAGGGAAAAGTTTTAATTTCTCTCGACTCCGACTCCAAACATTAGACCCAGACATGACTGCTGTTGAGGTGGTTAAAAAAAGGTCTTTCAAACTCCAACTGACGAGCAGGATAAAGGATAACAAATGAATTACACGCACGCTCCGATTTGCAACATTTCTTAATCACAAGAAAACGTGTAAAACGCAAAAATGTGACTCAATCATACACTAAATACTGTTCAGTGCGGACGCCGCCATACTGTTGACCCCGTCATCAAGGAAACGTGCGGCTATATATCACGTCATATGATTGGCTCTTCTTCCTATCAATCACATTGTACGCTCTAGCTTCAATGAATCTAATTGGCTATTTTTCAACCATAGGCGTGACCGGAACACCAATGGAGTTGCAGCTGCTGCTCGCTTTTCCCTTGATTGGTTAGCTGTCACCTCAAGCCCCTCCCTCCCTTCCTTCGCTCATACCTCTTGGAGGAAGATGAGTAACCCGCAGCCAGGATTGCTAAATCATGGCAACATTTATGGAACGATTAGCTTTCCTTCAGAAAGTAAGTGTTGTTTACAGTCATATCTAGGGGTCAAATCTATTAGCAGAGGATTTATATTAGCAGGACGAACATAGCGTGCGTTAAAGTGTCTGTTTTAATCTATTTAAGTTGTGCTATCAGTAGGTTATTAGCTGCCTGCTAGCTAACAGAATGAAGAAACAATCTGGTTATTTCTCTCGTATCATGTATAGTTTATAACAGCTTGTTACTGTACAACTGCGGAAGGAAGGCAGCGAGTTACATGTGTAATAATTAAACTGCCTGTTTGGATCCAAGTGATCTCACTGAGACACTGATAACATGACACTTTAGTGCTCATTCCATGTTTGTAAGCTGAATAGTAAACAAAGTGGTTTTCAACACTCGCCCTTACTGTCTTATTTCCATCATCTGAAGGTCCCCACTCTGATGAAGGCTACAGCAGATGATGAAAACCCCTGTCCTGGCTACCTGTTCCAGGAGATTGGAAGTATCCTGTGCAGCTTGTGTTTGGTCCAGCCAGCATCAACAACTTCTAGACACAATATGCATGAGATAGAGTTTATATGACTCATGCATTTCTATTGATTGATAGATTTTGGGTCCAAAGTGTAGGGATGTTAATGTCAACATTAAGCTTTAGGGATTGGAAATCCACTGACGTAATTTGCTCTTGTATTTTTATCATATAAAAATGACTGTGATAAGATCAGAAACAACAGATGGATCATGCCATGAAAATATCCTTAACCATCATTCAATCGCAGAAATCTCCCATGAGTCTTCAGGTTGTGGTCAGTGTTTGTTGGAGTACCTTCTGGAGAGGCTGCAGGTGGAGTCCTGTCATGTCAAACTTAAGGTCTGAACAGTTATTTTTTTATGTACAGACTGAATCCCAAGTGATTCACTTCCTGTTCTTTTTTGTGTGTTCATTTTTATTTGCTTCTCTGCTCCTCGTGTTTCAGGTGCTGAAGATCTTTGTCCATCTTTGTGGCCATGGTTCAAACCATTTCCTCACAGAACTCCGGAGAAACTCCACTTTCATCCAGCAGGCATCAGGTTAGACGTCAGTGATTTTTTTGTGGATACATCACGGCTCTTTGAGCCTTCACCAACTCAAACCTCATCTGTTATTGTTGTTTTTTGTCTCTTTTAAGTGTACAGTGGCCCTCCTGATCCCATCCACGGCTCAGCGTTATACCAGAAAGTGAGAAATACAGCACAGGTAAGACAGGTTTCATTTAACAACATCACAACATCAACATCACATGCATTTCATTTGATAAAAAATGTTTTATTTTATCTTCATTTTCTACTCGAAGGAAGTGGCCCGGCTGCTTTTCACAGATACACTTTCAGCCAAAAGTGAAGCACTCACTCTGAACACAGCCCCCCAAAACATGGGTGAGTAATGAATACGAGGACAAAAACTCGTTCCAGATGAGGATAAGGCTGCTTACATTTTTCTTAAAGGTTAAGCTAGTTAAAACTCTTTTTTTTGTGGCACTTTTTTAGTCTCACTCTTTAAAATCTGAGATTAATGTTAGAATTCTGAGAATAAAGTGAGAATTAAAAGAAAAAGTCAGAATTCTGACTTTTTGAAATTTGAGATGAAAGTCAGATTTACGACTTTTCTTAGAATTGTGAGAATGTCAGAATTCTATTTTTTTTCCTCATAATTCGGGGATTAAAGTGAGAATTCTGACACCATTTCAGACTTTGAGATAATTGTTAATGTTTTGACTTTTTGTACCTCAAACAAAAAAGAAGAAAGAGACTTCTGTCTCTCACCTCAGAGATTAAAGTTAGAATTTAGAGATTATATTCAGAACTCTGATTAATGTAATGTGATTTTGTTTTGAATCTTAAAGTTCTGAGAATAAAGACAAAATTCTGAAATTAAAGCCAGAATTTTTTTTAAAAAAAGGACCACGGCACAACATTTCTGTGGGTGTTTTTTCATCCAGGTATGGGCTCAGGGACTTCCCACAGGTCAGGAATGCAGGGATTTGGATACAGTCCGAGAAAGCAGGGAACAGGTGAGTGACACCATGCTACACAAAAACTCACTAAAAAATTCCTCCACCCCTCCCCTTTGTGTGCGAGTCTGTTCTTACCTTTCTGTCCGTACCTGCTCCTACCAGCAGCCAGTGACTCACTCCTGGATAAGATCCAGAAAGCTGCAGAGGTAGTGGCTAGCGCTGTGCTCCCCCCAACTGAACTCCAGGGTATCCGTCTACATGACAACCATTACCGGGCTGTGGTCGCGCCCTCCGCTCCCATCGAGGTGGCTGTGCCTGCATGTGCCTACAATGTGCCTGCTCACAGACCAAAAGGTGAAACACTGATGTGTATCTGCATGGACTGAAAAGTGCACTTCTTGTGTGTGTGTGGATGTGCATCACTCTGGCGTGTGTATATTTGTTACAGGACTGAACCAGCGCTGCCCGGGTCAGGTGGGAGGCGGTTGGGAGGAGGCCGACAGCGGCACCAGCTCCTCTCATAATTCTTCTCAGGATATTGCAGCTAACAGCAGAGCCTCTGTAGGCAGCAAGTCAGCTGGTACAGGGAGCCAATCAGGAGCCAGCAGGGAGAGCAGTGGGGACCTATCAGAACAGTAAGCAGCAGATTAAACAAACAGCACAGCTTTACACATTTAAAAGCGAGTACGTGATTATTTAAATGTGAAGGAGGATGTTCAGATATGTGAAAGTACATAATGTCAGTCTTGGCTGCAGAGTGGAGGCGCTGCAGTTAGGGGACTGTGGCCAGGAGATGGCGCTCATTAACAGACTGACTGAGGGGTCCAGAGTCTTCCTGTCACGAGAGGAGAGCCAGCACTTCATCAAAGAGTCAGTCCATCAAACTGATCCCTTATGATGCCATTTAGTAATTTTTGCGTATTATTTGTGCAATCACTTCCTGTATTTCCTCCTGCAGGTGCTCCATTCTGAACTGTGAAGTTGTGTTAGAGTTGCTCTCAAGCAAGCTTCAAGATCCATCACACACTGTCAAGATGGTAACCACATTCAGGACTCACCAGAGATCCAGATTTTGTTTTAAATATTGCGAAACACTTTGATGTTCATGGTGTTGTTTCCCTCCAAATTTCCAGCGGGTGCTGTGCGCTGTGTCCTGCCTCATGACCTCTGACCTCCTTTCTCTCGAACAAATGTTTGGAGCGACACAACGACGACTCTGTCTGCTGAGCGAAGGTGCTTCAGGACCTGTAGCCAACAAAGCCACCAAGGTGAGGAGACAAACAGAAAGCTGCATAATTCAGCTCAGATGGGACTAAGTTTGAGGACTAAGAGTGTTTTTTTGTTCTTATCTCCTCTCACCAGATCCTGCGCCAGTTTGAGGCTCTCATGGGTGGATGCCTTCACCCTCCCAGGCAGGATGCAGCCAGTAGCAACCATCAGACGACATCCAATCAGCTTCCAGCACCGACACACTCAGATTCTTTGCTGCCAACCTGCCCCGCAGTTAACACTAACCTCAACCATCATGAGCAGGACTTCTCACCCGCAGGTATCCAAACACTAAATCACCCACCTTCTTCTTCTGGTCTTTCCATGGAGCAGAGAGACTCCTCTGCAGAAATGCATGATAGTGAAGCAGAGAGATCATCTCCAGGTCAGAAAGTTATGCAAAACCACATGGAGCCAGTCAGGACTGCTGCTGAGGATGAATCAGCTGTTGCGGAATCAGAACTGGAGGAAAACAGGAGCTTCTCTTCTCCTCCAGCTGAACTTCAACCCTGTGTGGACAGACCGTCCCTGTTCAGCGGTATGGAACTGGTGACAAAGACGAGGCCTCTGCGTGAAAGAGAGACGTCACACACAGAGACGGATAATCTGGACGACTTTCAGAGCGGTACAAGCAAAACAAACGGTGAATCTCCTTTCATTAGAAATTCAGTAGCATCTGATGGAAACCAACCAGTGTCGGCCTTCTCATTCCTCAACTCTTGACCAACTTTTTACAACCGAGGCTAAAACACTTTATTCAACGATGTCTTCACTTAAATCCTGTTGGAAATCTATTTATTTTTAAAACCAAAACTAGATCTGTTTTAACGATATCAAAAGGAGATTAAAAATGGTTGGGTGTTTTGTTCTTATGTGTACCGTGCCTCTTTTAAAGTTACAGGCTGCAGATTAGGAGCACTAATATTAATTGTAATCACTAGAGTATTGATCGGAGGGTGCTAATTTTGCAAAAGTATTCCCTGAGAACAGTTATGATAGATCACGGTTGTTTTATCTCAGGTTTCCTATTTTTTTTTTTCTTTTCAAGCCAACCGGAACAACTTTTACACCTCTGCAGCACGCTCCACACCTCTGAGGGAGATCACCCTCTCTTTGTACTTTGCACTACAGTTGCTTCTCTAGAGACTCTCCAAAAAGAGTTGTCTTCCATATTTTTGGGGTACTAAGCTATCATGTTTACGTAAATGTTTTGAGTTTACAGATAATTTATTGAGTCGATACACGCCTGTGAGAGTGATCAAAGTGTGCATGTGTGAGATTAAAAACTGTTTGGTGATCTTGTTGTGGACTGAAACATCTGCAGTCAGTGTAACAGATGCAGCTGGTCGCTCATGTTGGCGAATAAAAAGCTGATTATGCTCATTAATGTTAGCTCAGCTGCTGTGGAATGAAGAACAAGCTACGTGCACAGTGTCGTGTAGCTGAGCTTGTAAAACAATAAAACCTGCTGTGTTTTTGTTACAGCGCTAACAACCACCTGATGGAGACTTTTGATCGAATCATCAGTGAAATCACTTTCACCGAGGCTTTTATTACAGCATCACGTTTTAAAATATAACACAAAATATGATTCACTTTACACATCTGGCATTTTATTTGCAACACAGTGTGCTGGTCTTATTCAACCGGACGTGAAGAAGTACGGTCGACAAGCGTACGACTCACACACATACACACACAGGTTGTGTAAATTATTGAGGAAGTAAAAAAAAAGAAAAGAAAAAGTGATTCAGAGAGATTTTCCTTCAGGCTGTTTTTGTTGTTCAGGAGCACTGAGCTGAGCGTGACGTCAGACTGCAGTGCTGCTTTCACAGCTCTATAATTAGTCGGAGTCTAATCTGAGGTTGGACTTTGGTGGTGGTGGGGCTCAGGAGGATCCCTGTTCCTTTACCTCAAACCTGTTGACCTGCAACACTGATAATATTTCATCTAAACTTCACTGCTTTGGTTTAAGACAACAATCAAACGCTGAAGGTACAATCGACTTGATTGTTTTAAGATATCTCCAATGTCGATCTCCTGTGAATGGGATCAAAACATTTCCCCTCTTCAGATACAAACATGAGACAAACTTCACGGGTTAAAAGTCAACAGAATGAGGAGTTCTCAGGTAAAGTGCTTAGCTTTATTTAAGTTTGCGAGCACTTTGGATCATTACACTCTCCTTGTGATTAGCACCAATGACAATGTCCACGCATCAACGCACGCATGTAAAGAGTATGGTGCCTCTTTATAAAGTGCAAAAGGTGCGTGCACACACACACACGTGCACACACACACACATACACATTGATACTGCACAAAACCACAGTGGCTGGGCCATGGAAAGGCGGATGTGCTTACGGTTTGGACAAATGATACATGGCGAGGTGGGGATGAGTCTTTGTGCCCAAAAGATCTGTAAACCTCCCCACACATCGTCCCTCCCCTCCCCCTAACCAGAGGGTGTCACTTGAGGCTTTCAACAAGGAGCCACCGTGCCGGTGATGTCAGCACTGATGGTCGAAGGGCAAGGCGGTCAGGAGGAGTCAGAAGTTGCGTCGAGATGTCACGTCACGTCATGACGAGCCCGGGTGCCCTCTGGTACGCAGACTGCTGAAGTGCGCCTCCCTCAGGACTCTGTTGATGCGGTCGTAAGAGGCACTGCTGCTGTCGCCATGGAAACCATGCTGTGAGGAGCTTGCAGATTCTTCAGGCTTAGGGCTGAGGGAGTTGTGGGTGATGCGGTTGCTCTGGCTGTGTATGCACGGCCTAGCTGTGACCACTATTGCTCTTTCTGGACTGCTGATGCCGTTGCTGCTGTCACTGCTGGAAGACTGTTAACATAGAGCAGAGATGGGCTCTAAAGAGGAGTTCATGGATGGATGGATGCAGATGCTTTAAATAAAACATGTAGGGCTCCTTTCTGACCATGGTGCATTGCACAAATGCAGTACAGAGTCATGTGTATTTATACAAATGATGCCTGGCTGCAGGCTATATCCATAAATGTCAAGTGAAAGATTGATCCTCTCGATTTTTCATCACCGTATGTTTTTTGTGATTCTTAAAGACAAACCAGTCTCACCTCAGAATCCAAATCTGGCATAAGCAGACTGGAACCCCCTCCTGACTTTTTGGCCTGAGGACTCAGCTGTTGGTCCTCCTCACTGTCACAGCTACGGTGTCGTTTCCTGTGCAAAACAAGAACAGGGAACACAGAATGTTCTGACTGTAGCGTGATCATGAAACAGTGTGAAAGAAAGTATGCGGGGGGAGGAGGGGGCTTGGGCGGGGAGAGGCAGAAAATTAGAAAGAGAATATGAAGGAGACCAAAAATAGCACCTCACACTCAGGCAGTTACATGATCAGACCTATGAGAACATTGATTAGCAAATCCATAATGGGGTCTACACACAGAGAGAGAGTTGATTTTACACTCATACTCCATCATGTGGGATTTAGCTGCATCAATGACATAAACGTTAAAAGTGACATCGTGTGACTCAATCAGCCCGTTCTAAAAACAAAATGTCAAGCATTTGTTACCTGCTGTCAGTCAGCATTTCGTCTGTCTTGGCGGATGTGTATTTGGCAAAGAGAAAGGTTGTTTGTCTTTCAGATCTGAGTTCGAGGCTGACAGTTACAGATCCACGACCATTTGCACGGCCCTGTTCAGTCTCATAACGTCAGAAAGCCTCGGGTGTATGAATGAGTAATCCTGACGGCTGAAGCAAAAACCTCTACTGTGGATGAGTTCAGAGCTGTCACTAGTCCAGTCCGTCCTGCCTACGCCTCGCTGCTGTATATCTGAGACAACCAGCTGACTGATACAGATATCTGGTATCTAATCTCGTTCACGTGAGCCGTGAAGAACTCAGGACATGACAGCAGCAAGACAAAGCTAGCCCGCTAGCTGCTCCCCACAACGTTAAATCAGCAAAATGTAAAGCTAACTACTTTAGCTTACAACTGATGGACTATGCTAACTGAAGTTCTTCCGCTTTCGTATATCGCCCACTGACTGTTACCGAAGTTCACTGTTCCTTCGACTTGACAGAAGTCCAGCACACGGAATGTAACTAGTCCAGCGAAAACAAAAAACGTTAACTGTCAACGATATTTAAAGAACAAAAACGCATACGCTAGTGTCTTCCCTGTATGTCAGCAGTGAACCCATCTGTCTTTCTGATTGTCAAAGTCGCAGCGAGTGAAGGGCTATTCCCCCTGTTTACGTGACGTCATTAGTGATATGAGGCATTCAAGATGAGTCGGAAAGCTCGGAAAAACTGACTCAGAGATAGAGATAGAGATAGAGAGAGAGAGAGAGAGAGAGAGAGAGAGAGAGAGAGAGAGAGAGAGAGAGAGAGAACGCTCACTTAAATTAGAGCAAAGGCCTGAAAAGGTTTGAAAATTTTGGTGCTTTGCTTTCTAATTTACATGTGATTTCACTGCGGAGAAATATGGAGGAGTCAGGGACGTGTTGTCTGGAAGACCAACGACTTCTTTCATTGTTAGTGTGATGCTTCTACTCTTCGTGGAATTTATCAGTTAAATTTACGATACACATTTAGCTTTTGCCTATTCAGTATTAATAACACAAAGTGGCTAACGTATATCTCAGTTCGGTGTGAGGAAAAATAAAACATTCTTGTTGTGGGAAGAACGATGATTAAACTTATGAGCTCCTACTATTCAACGGACACGTGAATGCACCTAGTGCGGAGTGGAAACCGTTTCCGGTGTCAACACAATGGTGAACAACCCATGAAGCTGAGTGGATTTACACATTTTTAAAGCCTTTTTCGTCACCAAAACGTAATTATTTCGGCCAGGAGAATAAAGTGAGGACTCTATAACGTAGTGTAAAATAAGTTGTTGTGACACACGGTATAATTTTGTAGATGCTAAAAAGAGTACAAGTTATGTTTGTACAGGGCTGTCAGTAAGCAACTTTTGTCTAACACTTTCTTTATGTGTTTTAAATAATTTAAATAAATCATTGTTCTTTGTAAGTAGCGCTGTATTTTTTCTTTACAAAACATACAGCAAAAATCATCAAATGTATTACAGCAGAGATTATTGTAAATATTAACATGACCCAATCTGTTGTTGTTGTTAATATTGTGTCTCCAGATGAAGGTAATTCAGCACTCTCAGGAGACTCTGCAAACAGCCTTGATCTCCAATCATCAGGGCTTAGTTAAACTCTATAGAAATTACAGTAAGAATGAACAGCGACTTCTGGAGGAAGGATTCCACTCAGGGAAGCCAGGTTCACTTTTCCAGCCCATCACGGTGCACTCTGACTCTGACTGGATCCCAGCTCACCCAGAGAATCCCCAAGACTTTGAGAGCTTCTACAGAGACCCTTACCGCATTACCCCTGATGCAAGCCGTAATACTATTTATATTCAAACCATAGGTGAGTCTTCACTCTCTGCTTTTGTATTCGTCAGCCAAAATGTCAAGGCCTGCAAGAGATTTTGCAACAATGTCTTTCTCAAAGGTTCATTTGGGGAGCCAGGAGCCCAGACAGACCAGTATGTGGACTGGCTCATAGACTACTGCCAGGCTTTCTTCTTTGGGCTCTCTGTCAAGCTGCTACCAGCAGTAACTGTGGCTGAGACAAGATGCTCTTTCAGGATTAACAGCAACTCATACAACCTTCAGATTCTTACAGGTGAGTTAGGTCCAGCCCTCCTCTCATTCTTTGGGCTACTTTTCATGTAGAAATGTATAAGAAGGAAGGGCTGATGGAGTAAATGTTGTCATGAAAATGCTTAACATGCTTTGTTTTTCTTTTCTCTCTGCTTGAAGGTGACCTGCTGAGATTCCTGGAGAAAAAGAAACCAAAAGATGCTTTCTGTATCGTTGGCTTAACCATGATTGACCTTTACCCTAAAGACTCTTGGAACTTTGTCTTTGGGCAGGCTTCTCTCAGTATGGGTGAGATATAGTCACAAGGCCGACAAGTGTCCTAATATACTGCAAATACCTTATATTTTCCAGGAAATGCTCTGTACCAAGGTAAACATTGCAATCCATAATATGCAGTATGATTGTGCTGCCACTAGATGGAGCAAAAGCGATTTACATCCAATTCTGGATGCCGTTTGCTCTTTTGTCACTGTTGTTGCTCCACTGTGCTTGCAGGAATGGGAGTTTTCAGCTTTGCCAGGTATGATGACAACTTCTACAGCAGAAGTTACGCTGGCAGGCTAAAGAAACAACAGCAGCCAAAGAAGGGGGACTACTCTGTGTTTGATGGATACTACACTCCCCCCATCAGTAGCACTCTGCTACTTCGATCCTGCAAGGTCTTAAACAAATACAATTCTTTGATTACAAAATTTTTGCCCCATGAACCTCTGACAGGTCTTGCCAAAATGACTTTATCCCTTAAATCAATACTGCAGATAAGGAAAAAGAAAAATCAATACTGCTTGTTGTTTTTTTGTGTGTGCATTTGTGTGTTTTTCCTCAGGTTATCAGAACATAATGATATTGTGTTGCTTTTCAGACCATGACCCATGAAATTGGCCACATGTTTGGCATCAAACATTGCCAGTGGTTGAATTGTGTCATGCAGGGCTCAAACCACCTGGAGGAGTCTGATCGGAGGCCCCTGGATTTCTGTCCCGTTTGCCTTCGGAAGATACAAGTCGCAATCGGCTTCAAAATAGCTGAAAGATACCAGGTAAAAGAAATGATCTGAGGAAAATTTGTCATGTGATGACTCAGCAAAGTTTAACTCTTATGTGTCAAAATGCTTTTTTTTTTTTTTTTCAAACAAAACTACAGAAAAGTTTTGCTCTGACATTACAGTGAAAAAACACAAACACACAATAATAACATAATAACTTGATCCTGGGTCAGTGAGTGCAGTCACACAGGCCAGATTAATCCTGATTATTACAGCCCTCTTTCTAGAATCACCCAGGTGACACAGAGAGAACAATTTTCAATTGCTTCACTCACACACACACTCACACACACACACACACACACACACACACACACACACACACACACACAAACACACACACACACACACACACACACACACACACACACACACACACACACACACACACACACACACACACACAAAGTTCACTGGCAGTTCATTTTTTATGTTTGGAGCAAACTCATACTAACATGTTTCATACCAAATCTCAGTTTCACACCAATGGACTGTAACTTAACCTTTATCCCAGTGTCATATTCAAGTTTCAGAAAAGAAAGGTATAAGAGGCAGAAACAGCAGCACACATTAATGTTTGTTTGTTGTGTGTAACAGGCCTTACTGCAGTGGATGGAAGAGGATCAGAGTCAAGCATCCTGTCAGTCTGAGTCCCACTTTCCCAAACCCACTGAGGCTTTTCACACATCCAAGTTGTGGCTACGCAGATGTTTGGACATACTACAAAGTACATGAACTACAGTAAGAAGTCTGGAGAATAATCAGAAATTAGTGCTGCAGCATGGTTGCACTTCTGCTTTTAGAGCTCAAAAGTGAGACCTAAGTTGGTTTATATGACTTCTTGTTTTTCTGTCTGAGTGGTGATGGATGGATTCAAATATAAGAGAGGAAATCCCTCTTGTGCAGACTGTCATACTTATGTCTAGTTGTATTTATTTCAAGCTCATGAGAGAAGTTTTTCACTGGTTGCTTCATAGACTATAATTCTTGTTAATGCCTTTATATTTCCTAAAACAACAGACAAGTTTCATCACGTTTATAGTTTTTGTTATGACTTACCCGAAGTAAGTGATACACTTCACTTTTGAAAGATATCAGGATGAGATTTTTCAAAAAGCTGCTTACACATGAAAATTCAGATTCTACAAAGAGATGGAAGGTTGCAGTGCGTCCACAGGGGGGCACCAAAGTCAACACAAAGTTTCCGACAGTAGCTTCAAAAAATATGAAACAAAAGCATGAAACATAGTTTAAACTTTAAACACAAATGATGTAAAAAAAAAAAAAAAAAAAAGGATCGCCCACTCTTCAAGGTTCAAATCACTGTTTCTTTTTATTGTGATTGAACAGATTTTATTACAAAAATACTTTGAGTCTGAAATCTGTTTTCAGAGAATAGTGCACTGCCAGCTTGGCCACAGCTTGATTTTTTTTTTTAAAAAAAGTACTTTAAATCACATTTGTGATCACCTGAGCTTTCATCTTCTATAACATATGTTACAGAATTTGTGCAATTTAGAGTTCTCGCGGCTAAATTTGCATCATAGTGTCTGCTTATTATTACAGCGTTGATGGCCAGCATGTAATAAGTTCATCAAGTATCAGTTTTAAATTCAGGAATAGCTTAAACCAAAGCACCTAAAGTGATACTGAATTGCTGATGGTCCATTGAGAACAAATCCATTCTTACACCCATTTCTTAATTAACTGCCCCAAACATTAAGAACCTACTCACTTAAAGTTTAAAAAGTATCAATTTAATAAACTGACTCATGATTGGAGGTTTGGTACATTAGGTATGTAATACACACCTCAATGTGGATACAAAACACTTGTGTTGGTCTTTCCTCTGACAGAATTCATGCCACTTTGGTTCTTTTAGGTAACAGTCTTTTAATTGATTTTTAACCCTTCAGCTCTTTGATCAGCTCAAGCAAAACTTATAACCTCCTGATCATCTTTAGTAGCCTCCTGCTGAACATGGATGGAGATGTCGTCTACTTCAGTGCAGTCCTCTGAACTGCCCTGTTGTTTGTCTGGCGTGTGTGCTGCTTTCTGCTCCTCTGAGTCCCTTTTTTGTTCATGTTTGTCTTCAGGGCATCGTGAGTTCCTTTTCCTGCAGAGTAATCCTCTCTTAGCGGGTCTTACCAAACCCAGAAACAAGGCGCTGATTGCCATGCCAGCAGCACAGGAGTAGAAAGCTGATCCATAGTTCTGAGTCATGTCCACCAGCATACCTTGGGGACAGAGAAGGATTAAAAGGAATGTTTAAATAACCACTGATAACTTAAAATCTCACTTTTCTTTTCACATTTGTTCAGAGAAGTGGAGTTCAGCCTGTAAAACACTTGCAAAATTCTTGTAAGGCTGTGAACAGGGCAGAGAAAATAAAACTGTCATGATGTCATAGTGACATCAGTGGGGTGGTTTCTAACTTAGAGACTAAAAATAGTTCCTGGAAAGCCAACATGACATAACAAACACAACAGACTTCTATAGTTTACAAGATGTCAAATAAAATGAAACAGCAGAATTCTGGGAAATGTAGTTCCCAGTATATTTGAAAATTAAGCCACACTAAGGGGGTTCAATCAGGATATTTCAGCATCTGCCTCATCAAATTTAACCATGCTTCATTGTTAACCTGTCTAAAGCAAGCCATTTATCTTCATGAAAGGGAAATTAAAAAAATGAACTTTTTGAAACAGACAGCTACAGCATTTAAAAAAATTAAAAAAAAACAGCCATAAATAGAGATAGTCAAATACTAAATTCTTCATCTTCTACAAATCTGACTGGTTTTTGTTTGTTTGTTTTTTTCTTTTTTTCTGTGCATGTAAAATACTACCCAATTATCTAATCTCTAATTAAGGAAATCATACAAATTCACAAGAAGATAGGGGCCACTCATCACAAATTTTGGAGGTAAAACTAATAGAGGCAAATAAAAAGAAATCTATTTTTTAATTATTGTGACAATAAAATCTGAATTCTGGGATTGAAGTCAGTATTGTGCATTTTTTCCTTGTAAAAAAAATTTTTTTTCTTGAGAACTTTGAGATCAAAGTTAAGAGTTCTGTCTTTTTTCTAGCTGTCACTTGAATTTCAATATTCTGTCATTTAAGTCATAATTTAATAGAAATAGTCTGACTTATTTCATTTGAGTAGAATGACACTACTGTGTAAGATACTCTTTCAGAGAGAAAAGTATTTTTAAGGGGTAAGGATTTACGCAATAAGTTTAACACACTGGCTTCAGTGCTCATGGATACACGAAGATGCTTTTTAACTTTTTAAGCTTTGGCAGAGGCATATCTGATAGCCTACTGTTATCAGTATTAGAACTGTCCAACCAGGAAGTCTCATAAACTTGACTGTGACCATAATTTTAGAGTCAGCTGCTGTTCTGTGTATTAGACTTTATTTAATAGGATTAGCATGAAGATTCATCTGATTTGTATTACATTAATAAGACTTTTTGTCCTGGTTCTCAGTGTGTGATTCTCGTTTATCTTTTGTTTAATATTTTGGTTAAAATTATAGTTTTTATCTTACCTCCAAAAGGGGGTCCAGCCAGCCCAGCAAAGCTTTGAATGAAAACATAAACACCAGCAGCCGAAGACATCTTCTCTATGCCCACCACATCATCTTCAGCCAGCATGGGGATGTGTGTGCTAGTTAGCGTTCCCAAAAAGAACCCATAAATCGCACAGCACACAGCCAGGCCGTAGAACTCTGTAACCAGGGTAAATCCCACTAGATCAGCCGTTATTGCAATTACACACACCAAAAGCACACGCAGCTTATTTGTCCTCAAGCGTTTCCGTGTCAGGATCCACCCGATTATTAATCGTCCGAAGATTTCAGTCACAGCCATGGTGGAGAGCATGTATGTGGCGTGGTCCCGCTCCACACCTCGGCTCACACTCAGCTCTATGACATAGAGTTGAGGGGCGAAGAAGCCAAGTGTGACAAACAGTCCAAACAGAGAATAGAAAATAAAGCTGCACTCTCTGAGGACAGAAAAATCCAGAAGTTTTTTCATCTTTACATCTACCTTTTCATCACATGGTTTATGTTCATCATTTACTAATTGTTTCTCTGCATCATGGTTGTATTTCTCCATTTTTTTCTCTTCTCCCACTGATGACCAAGCTTCTTCTTTGTGCAGCAAAGTCTTCTCCTCCGGACTGCTGTGTTCTGCATCCTTTAGGGACTGGACACCAGAGTCTCCAGTGCTCACAGAGCCTCTGGTGGGGTTATTCTCTTGACTTTTGCAGGTAATTTGTTCATGTGAGGTGTTAGTCTCAGGGTCTGTGCCCTCTACCTTCTCCTGAGTACCAAGGGCTTCCAGTTCTTTTGGGGACGATGTGTCTTTTTCTTCTGTTTGGGTTGTTCTGGGTTTGATGACAATCGGCCGAAGAAGAGCACCACAGATGATGATGGTGCCTTGAAGGGCTCCGATCACTGCCATGGTGCGTCGCCAGCCTACATGGTCCTTCAGTGCTGAAAAGGCTGAAGAACAATAAGAGGTACATTTTTATAAATATCAATCAGAATTTGAAGAATGATGTGTTTCTGACTTGTATAAAGACTACATGGACATGGCAGGTTTCAGTGGTACATATGGTTCCATTGTAAGGAGTAAGATGGACAATATCAACGAGGCTACGTGAAGAACTCAAACTGTCTCAACACTTTTCAGTATTTAGGTACCATGTCATTGGTTCCCACCAAAAGTAAACTGTGGTGCAGTTAAATTTTTTTTGTTTAGTTTCTTCCATCAGTCTATAGAAATTCTCAAACATTGCTCTGCTGGCTTTTGTGCTGTGGTCAGGTCAGCTGCACCTTTATGCTTAGCTCATAGTTGATAGCTCAAAAATTTAGTCAGTTTTTTGGGTAAAATGGGCTTTTTAAAAGTGCAGAGGGGGTGTTATTTTTTTCATCGAAAGGTGTTGATGACTTAACTACAGTGTGCCAAAAAGGACACTATAACATGCTCATAAAAGTAAACATAAAATCCTAAATTCCCAGCAAATCATTGCCTTTACCATTTGTGTCCATGAAAAAACAGCGGAGCCTCTTGCGCATACCTGGTGCTAGGGCAAAAATGGACAGGGCTTCTCCAGATGAAGCCACAGCCGTGACCAGAGACCGTCTACGGTTAAAGTACTGGGAAAGGATAGTCACAGTTGGCAGGAAGGTCAGACAGTAGCCAATACCTGCAACGGAAAAGCAGAGATTTAAATTATAGCATTGCTAAAATAAAAATTTAAAGTGATTCTTAATGTTAGAAGGGAAAAGGAAGGAATACAAAACCTGCAACTAATCCATAGGTGATGTACATTTGGTTGACAGAGGAGGTAAAGCTGGTGGTAATAGTACCGAGGGAAATAAGAAATCCTCCCAACATAACAACAAGCTGGAAACCAAAGCGGTTAGTCATCACAGAAGAGAGGGGAGCTGAGGACAAAGAAGAGGAAAACAGCTGTTGAGGGCAAACTGTGTAGTCATCCTTGCAAATTCATTCTCATTTAAGTCCGTGCTGAACCTTACTCAAACTCATCAGCAATACTCACCATTGAAGGTTGCGACAAACACACAGATTGAAACAATCCAGGAGATCCGGCTGTTGCTCTCTCCAAACTCCTCCATTAAGTTCTGGAGAAAAATGCCAAAGATTTTGATGGTACCATAGGTGAAAATTTCCACTGTGAAGAAGGCTCCAGCAATCACCCACCCCCAGCCGCCATCAGGCGCCTCTGGATACACTTTGGGCCCCAGGCAACGTGGCCCTTTTACTCGAAACGGTGCCATGGCCTGTAGAGAGAAAGGACAGTTTTTGTGGCTGACATTATGGTGAAAATTTCTAATAATTAAATTGATCATAACTAAACTGCTAAGGATATCATAGTATTGATGTGTTGGCTTTATTTTAGCTATTGTTAAATGTGGCCTCTGTCAAGTGTCATGTGGGAACTGTAAGTTAAAGTAACTGCACCGTTGAAGGTTTTGGGGGTCCAAGATGAGATTGCTACATGTTTTACTTCGGGATTGAGGTTTGTCAGAGCCACACATATTGAGACTTCCTACAGTAAGACACTGAAAATTCAGCAGGAAAAAGCACGACAAAAAAAAAAAAAAACTATAAGGCAAAGGTATTCTTTGTTTAATATGGTACCATGAAAATTAAGTAAGAGGTCCCCTCTGAAACTTGCACGCGCACTGACGGCACGCGCATGAAATTTAGCTCCTTTAGCTTAGCTACCTCGCACCCCTGTTAAACGCCTGCAACAAATCGATGCGTTATTTTTTGTTTAAATCATAAAAACAACAAATACGTTACATAAAGACTGCTGATAGGGTTTTAACATTAATTCGGGCACATTTCCTTACAAGTTCTGCCGCAATTTCGACAACTTCAAGAAGAAATGTCGAGTTTTTACACTTTTCACCCAGCCAACAACAAACACGATCAAGCACCAGCTGTGCACAAACAGTCCGCTCTGGTGTGGGGTGTGTGTGAACCCACTGCTTTGTCACTGCATGAACTTCTCTTTTCCACTGAAAGAGGTAAGGTAAGGTTCCATGTTGCAAATCGACACGTAAATGTAGAAGCTAACATGAAACAAGGCTCATGAGTGGCGTAACTGAGCACATTTATATTTTTCTTGTACAAAAACATTGTATACATCATTACCACACTGCTGTTGAATGTGTAAATACTGTCAGTGTTGTTACCAAGGAGGCTGAAAGAGGGGGAAGAGAAACTGCTATAGAGTTCTGCTTCTTAGATTGGGTCAATTGTCAATGCCAAAGCTCACTGAAGAGAACTAAGCTACATCACACGCTCGTGACATTTTTTTCCCCATTTCCTGTGCTTATTAAATGTTGCTGAACTTCTCTATAATGAAGCCAGGAGACTTGGGAACACATTGTTTTGTATTACACAGTTGTGTCTCATTTTATCGTCACTGGGGTTATTTTTAGACAGGTATGTCTTTGTGTGCTGTAATATAACCTAACATTAGTAAAGTTTAGATTCTGTGCTGTTGATTAGCATCTTACTAAATCATCAAGAGAAAGTTCTCACATACTAAATATAATAAATGAACTATTGAAATGCACACAAAAGCACTGTCATTGGATTTCACTTGTGGATCAGGAAAAAACATTACAAATAATTGCAAATAAAAGTCAGCCAATAGAAACCTGTTCAGCAAATCGATATACATGAGGGCAATATATTTAAAAACCAGGCTACTTTCTACCAATAACCCCAGTCCATTCTGTATTAAACCATTTAGAAATGTAAACATTGGGTCTAATTTTAAATGTAGTAGAAGTTGGTGCATCAACTAAGAGAAAATTGAGAAGCTGAAGTGTAGTATGACTTGCAGTTGAGGTGAACAGTTGGATTTAATGCATAATATTTATTTATCTTGTGGAAAAATTGCACACTCTTGTAATCTGGGTTGATTATCAGAATCCAGCAACAAAAACCTTTCAAAGTTGCTCGCGTTAGAGCTTTAATTTTTCACATGTTGTCCCCTCAGTAGAAATAATTGTTTTGAAAATCACCGTAGGAAGTCTAATTCCTCCACACAGTGTTTTGAAGTGATTCATAAACATTTGTTTCTAGTTTGTCCTCGTTTACTTGGTTTAACATTGGTGAGAATCGTTTTTCTTTGTTTCAAACGCACTGAGGGAGTGTTCATATTAAGCAGTCGGAGCCATATGTCAGACAGTCCTCGTGCGGCTGACGCAACGCACCCGGTCCGGCTGTGGACAAAGTGACTTTAGTAACGGCTAAACCCACAAACACACACACACATTCTGTCAGTACTCGTGCGTCGTTTGTCGGAGCTTAATCATGATTCATACAGCGGGGTTTTAGATGAAATGTATCCATGTAACAAACCAGCGTGTCTGTTTGCGGTCCGTCTCACCTGTGTTACTAGTGTGCCGATTATACAGAAATCCTTCCTCCGCTCGTGTACTGCAGCGGTGGTCCCGCTCGTGTCGCGCGCGGCGTGAATGAGCCCCTGAACTTTACAATCTGATATTCCCACATGTAGAGGTCCTCAAACTCATCACGCACACGTCCAGAAACTCACAAGCAAACACGTACTACCATGCCCTGCCTGATACAGGCTCCTATTCATGAATTTCGGGAGGGGTGAAGGGTTAAACAGATCTGGATCCAGCCAGTTCTCTGTCAACATGTCTGTAGACTCCCCACTCCCCCCTAACTGCTGTTTGGGGTCTTGTCTTGTTAGTGTGAGGAAAAGACGAATGTCAGTTCAGTGTTGTACTAATAGGTTTACAAATGTAAAGTAAAACCTTTACATCTCAAAGTAAAAAAAAAAAAAAAAGTATAATGCCTGAAAATATATTATCTATGGATTGTTTAAAACTTGAAAATGGCCACCCTTTGGTATGTATCTGTGTAACAATGAGTGAAGTACATTGTGACTTGTAATTTTTACTTGTATAGATTTTCTTTATTGATGGATTCGCCTTTTGTTAATTGTAAAACGACAGCTGAGCACTTCTACCCTCCACTTACATCTTAACAACAATAAAGCCGTCACCTCCCTGGCAAGCATGTCCTCAGTTAACTTTCTGACTGCTCCTGTCGATCATGTTTGTTCTCTACATAATTGCCTCACTGGTTGTGGATCAGTTCTGTTTTGACTGCACTTGGACTAAAAACATTCAATTGCAGTGGCTCTACTTTGTTTGTAGCAAGAGTCATCACTATTACAGGATATTCATGTTCAGCTCAATGTAATGGTGTGTTGAATATCAGAGACAACAAGCATAACATGTCTTTTGACCAATCAGGAGTCCTTCTTACCATTTGATTTTATCAACTGCTCTGTTTACATCCTCAGAGAAACAGGTCATCAAGCATGCCAAGGCGTGGTTTCCTGTAGACTTGAAATTCTAGAAATCTAAGTGCAGCCCAAAAGTTTTTAAATTAGTTTTTGGTCCATCAAATTTAAATCTTAAATATTTACTTTTTTCCCTTCACAGTGGAATAAAAATTATGGTTTTCAACCAAATTTGGTTGGTACTTGGGTATAAATCTGATTTTACACTTTTTTCCTCTCTGTTTTGTTTTTTTTTTATTCATTCTTTGCAGTAATTTGACATTTTGAAACAATCGTAAACTATAATTGGTAGGACAAAGCAACGATCAGCAATATAGATAGCACAGTTGTGATTTCATAGCATGAGAACCACAGACTAACTTTCAGAAAGTGACATTGCACCAATAATGCGCTACAGATGATATATAAGGCACTGACAAAATATGAATCCATTTCTAATAAGCTGAATTCTTCATGGTGTCCTTTTTATTTTGTAAATATTGTAGAAACAGGAATGTATGTAATATATAACTATCTGAAATTAAATCTGTTTGACCCCTTTGTAGATTTTCATCCAGAATGGCAGGAGCTTTCACCTGGCTCTTTCTGTCTGGAATGCTCATGTGTGGTGTGCTGCTCTATGATATGCACCAGCCAGAAGGAAATGTTGGTCAAACCGGTAAAACACCAAATTTCATCATCATACTGGCAGATGATATAGGCTGGTATGACCTGGATGCTAACCAGCCTGACTGGAGAGCAAACCACACACCCAACCTGAACCTGATGGCTGAGCAGGGACTCAGGTAGAACATTTATCGACAGTTCTGTACAACGTGGTTTGTCATAAAAAAAAAGTAAAATGTTGGATCTTTATCAAAGTGTTCTTTCTGTACTTTCCCCAGATTGACAGATTTCCATTCTCCTGCATCAACCTGCTCTCCATCCCGTGCTGCCATTCTCACCGGCCGCTACGGCCTCAGAAATGGAGTGACGCATAACTTTGCTGTGGGCTCGGTAGCCGGCCTGCCACTGTCTGAAGTCACCTTTCCCCAGCTGCTGCAAAAGGCGGGATATTACACCGCCATGATTGGGAAGTGGCATCTTGGTCACAATGGGCCATACAGTCCTACTAACAGAGGTAAGAAGAAGCATGACATTAATCCTGTACAGCCTGTTCACTATAGTCAAGTTTCGACATCTAAACTTTCTTGTTCTTGTTAGAAAACAAAGCATTTGAATTTATTGGCTTGTTAGTGTGGACCATAGACTGTATATAGAATGGAGAGCGTGGCTCCGCCTTTTATCATTGTAGGGTTATGAAGCCAAAATATCCCCATCAGAGGCGCCACCCTAGTGAAGCGGCAGTCTGTGCAGTTGAGACTACTAAGGACTCTGAGAGAATTTGTGTGGAGCCTGGTGACAAAAATAAGTTGTTTTTTTCTTTTGAAAGTCTAATCTCTTCTTGGCTCTCCTTCGTGACATTTCTTACCATTCCTAAAAAATTACACAAGAACTACAGCTGTTGATCATCATGAAACATGACAAAACTGCGATTTTAACCTCTCATAACTAATGAAAAAAAAACGTCTCAGAAACAAACTTGAGCTCAATGCAGCCCAATAATGTTGTCATATCACCACAGCATATGGATGTGAGAAACATTTCAATGAGGTGTATTCATTTTTAAAGTTTGACCAAAGCCTATATGGAATGAATGGGGACACAGTTTTTGACCTGTACTGCAGCCGGAGCAGTTTTTGTGACAACCTCACTTCGAGCCGAGCAAGATGACGTCCATTTTTCTTTTTTTTTTTTTTTTTTACAGGTGTGATATATCGCCAAATATGTCAGCTCCTTCTCCACTGTCCACTGCTCACTGTTAATGCCTGATGAGCAATTCAGACACACACAGTTACTTCAACTACTAATGTGGGAGCCAGCAGTATGAAATTAGAACAGCATTTTAACTGACCAACTTGAGGATTGCATGAGGGGAAAATATGCTCTGTGTAAAGGGATATGAATTAGAATGAGGTAACGGATGTCTAAATAAAATATTAAATATCGTAAGGTGGTGGTTATGTGAATTAGAATCCTGATAGGATGAGACAAGATCCTTCTGCTGTGCAACAGGGCCTGCTCACCCTGTTAAAAGACTAATTTGCATTACTATACAGAACTCCGTTAATGACCCTCCTACCATCTAAGTCGATATTTACACAGTTACACAATCCAGTTATTTAAATGAAATAAAAAGGGATTGATTTAATTAAGAAGAACTAATAGACATAAACAGTCACATTAAACACATATTCCTTACACAAGTAACAAGTCACCTTTGTAAATATCCTTCATCTATACCCCATGCTATCAAAACCATGTCCAAGTCAGCATGTTTAACAAAATAATAAACTCCCAAATTTTATGAAATTCTGTAGCATTCTTCCTAACACTATATATATATATATATATATATATATATATATATATATATATATATATATATATATATATATATATATATATATATATATATATATATATATATACATATATATACACACACACATTTTTTAATGCCAGACTTGCTGATAATTGTTTTAACCAACAGCAAAGGGAGGGACAATGTACATAAAGGATAGGGTCTAACATTAAAACTTGTCATGTGTTTTTAGCTTACTGATTTAATGCCAAAGCAGAGGTGAAATGTGTCAGGATTGGTCTGAACAGAGAAAAGGTATGTGAGTTTTAATTCAACCTTTAACCTAGAATAATACGCTTTGCTCTTACGAAACATGCCACCAGACTAGACTTGAGAACCACCAATAACAGGTTTTCAAGTTTGAACATTTTCTTCCCTTTTGGAGGGCATGAATCTGACTTGAGGGCCATAAAAAACCCTCCAATCTCTGTTGGCTATGTTGTGTTCTTGTCACCTCCCTGGTACCCCTTAGGACACAAACTGTACAAACACAACCTTTTTTAACCACACAGGAAAAGTAAATAGAGTAACCTGAAACTGCAGGATACTTAACCAACTTAAATACAAGAATTTGAAACAAGAGATGGATGTAAATGAGTGCATGAGGTAAGTACGTTCGTCATACTTATATAAATGCTTAAACTGTAGATTTATACTCTTCAAAGATAAAACCTGCTCCAAGGTTGTAGTCCGACCTTTAGGCTGTGTTTTGGCGTCAGTCCCTTTATTTAGGTCACAACAGCTTCATTGTGAGTGTGTGAGCCAACTGATCCGCCTCACTGAAGGGAACAGATAACACAGCAAACAACTGTCTGCAGCTGTGTCATATGTGGCGACAGACCTGCCCCTGACCTTTGGCTTAATGCTGACTGAACACCAAGTCCCTTAGTACTACAGTATTTTCTGTCAACCGAGTCCCCTAACCCTCCATTCATCCCCTCTTCACCTCAATCACTCACTGCTTTTAAATCGCAATAATCACGACAATTCAATATGTAAGTTTATGTTGGAGGATGCCAAAGTGATCTTAGAAGCCACTGGATTTTCAGGTTTTCCCACCATGGTCCTCACTAAGCCTTGGAGCTGCTATAGGGCTGAACAGCTGACAAGAGGAAACCCTTAACAACTCTTTCACACCACTCTAGAGACTAGATCCAATGCCGAGATACCAGGTGGAACTGGAGTTGGATCAAAACAGCATCACCACTTATGTGCAGGGTGGTGTTTCCATGAAGCCCAAATACATGAAGCCTTAACCGCAAAGTCCTTTGTGTTTGAAGCCATTTGGCATTAGCACTTTGTATGGGTGTGATAACTTTCAAACAGAAATGACACCAAGTGAGAAACCAGGAACTTGTTTACATGTGCCGGCACACACCGCATTAAACTGGTTTTAAGGTTTGGTTTAAGCGAACTGACACCAGATTGATGACAATGATGTTTGGAGTCATAGATATTTTTTAAACGGGTCACTGAGATAAAACACAAGATTACAGGTCAGCTGTGACTTAGGCTAAAAAACTATCAACAAACTTCATCACAGTTTGAGGTGTTGAATTACCGCCTCAGAAATCTTTGAAGAAAACCGTGACAGCTTGGATTGAAAATGTATTAAAACAATTAATTTATTTCACAGTGACTGTAGACGTCATTTTTATCTCTCTTTGGCAGGTTTCAACTACTACTTAGGTATCCCTTATAGTAATGACATGGGCTGCACTGACAGACCAGGTTATGATCTGCCTCAGTGTTCCCCTTGTGACTCATACGGACCACAAGTGATCAGGTATGAGTCCCAAAAAACTGGTCCTTCTTATCACAAAATTAAATTTGATCAACTAACAAGTTATTCATATTGAAATGCTCATTAAGCATTTCAAAAGTTTGAAATCCAGTTTCTTTCTTTCTTATATTTTTTCATCTTCTTGCTCCTGATTCTCATGTCATCCCATTCAACTTTTTCAGGAAATGATGGTTGTAACTTTTCTCATTCCAAGTACTTTCACTCATAGATTTTTTAAAAACACATTTGCGGTTTTAAAATAATTCAGCTTTAAGAATATCAGATTTTTGAGATCTTTTCAGATTTTTTAACTGATTTATATCAAGTAGTGTGTGACATCACAGCATTAATTAGGAGGAGGTTAAAGCTCACCCCCAAGATCAGAAATGTCAATCCATCCAATAATCCATCAGTTAATCTTTATAACATCATGAACTGACCCTTAACTAACACCTTATTACACTTTATCTAACTCACCTACTTACTACTTATCCTTTTGTATCCATATTTTAAGCTCATTGTGTTGAAAAGTGAGTTGAGCCAGAAAGCAAGGATCTCAATTTATCGGTCAATCTACGTTTCAACCCTCACCTATGGTCATGAGCTGTAGGTCATGACCGAAAGGACATGATCAAGCGCCCAAAATGAGCTTCCTCCTCAGGGTGTCTGGGCTCAGCTTTAGAGATCGGACTCAGAGCACAGGAGCGGTAGAAGAGCTAGATGAGGTGGTATCTAGTGAGGATGCCTTCCGGACTCCTCCCTGAGGAGGTATTCCAGGCATGCCCAGCTGGGAGGAGACCCCGGGATAGACCCAGGACACGATGGAGAGATTATATCTCTCAGCTGGCCTGGGAACACCCCAGTATCCCCCCAGAGGAGCTGATAGAAGTGGCCAGGGACAGGGGCCTCTGGTCTTCCCTGATGACATTGCTGCCCCTGCAACCCAGACCCGGATAAGCGGTGGATGGATGGATTTTAAGCTCATGACTAACCCCTCACTGCCCCATTATTAAACACTTCACTAACCCTTTGTTACATACTTAACCATCCCTTAATTACACTTGTTACTTACCCCTCATTAAAGCCTTTCTTTAAAGTTTAAGGCCCCATTTATTCCAGGCCTACTTGTACTTTTTCATAGCTTTGCTTATTTTTCATTACATTAGCAAACATGGTCCGTGGTCCAGATTGCAGAGAAGCACACATGGAGGCTGTTACTCCAAAGTGGGCCTCCCTTTGATGGAAAACAGCAGTATTGTGGAGCAGCCGCTTGACCTGTGGTCACTAACAGAACAATACAAATCTGCTGCAACCAGGATTATACACAATGCAAGGTACAATACAGGTCAAATATATACAGTTATTCTGTGACAATGGGTTCATGTCATTGTTGTCATATTTATCAATAGTTGTTAAAAGATTTGTATTTGCTTGAGGGCTGTCAATGGATTAGTTGCTGAATTTTGATAGTCAAATGCATTTTGCAGAAAGCCCTCCTTTTTTGCAGCTCTCTGTAGAAAGCTGGCCTTGAAGCTATAGCACTAAGTCATGTGAACCAGCACAGCGGTTTCTTGTCATGTGCTACCAAGAATTAGAAGTATGCAGGCTTTGATTTAGTGAAGCTATTTTAAGTCTGTATGCCGTGTGTATCTGGGGAAATCACAGAGAAATCACAGAGAAATCTGAAATGGTAGCATGCTTTAACTAAAAAAGCCATCATGTGCACTTTCAAACTGAGTAAACTGTTCACAGAATTTTTCGGGAATACATGATAGACTCTTTTAGAAGGGAAAAAAAAGTTAATCCTGAAAATTAGAAACAGAAAATGTTTGCAGACAACATTGCACGCTGCAAGTTTAGATAGCTCACAACACTCCTCCCACAAATGTTGTGTGCCAGCAAACCGCAAAACATGTACAGAAAGTGAAGTTCACTTGCACTGAGCAAAAACGAAAAAAAAAAAAAATGCTGTCTGAGTGAAACTAAAACCTTGTCTTCCCTCTCTTTGAGTTGTCTGATATGGTTTCCCATCATTGATTATCTCACAGGGAGCGAGACCAACCCTATCTCCTCTACTTAGCTTTAGCTCACATGCACGTTCCCCTGGCCCCTTCACCATCTCCGTCTGTGTCCCCCACCGGCAGCAGAGTTTATACTGCCAGCCTGCAAGAGATGGACAGCCTGGTGGGAGCGGTGAAGAGTGCCTCTGATGAAACTGATAAAGACAATACACTTATCTGGTTCACTGGTTAGTCAAAGGAATGAATTACTCTACACTATATACTATTACAGTGATGTTGGGCTGTTTGGATGTTTGGATTATGCGTGCGTCTTGTGTTAAGGTGACAATGGCCCTTGGGAACAGAAGTGCCAGTATGCAGGAAGTGTCGGACCTTTCATGGGGAAGTGGCAGACCAGCAGAGGTATAAAAGTTGACTTTATAAAAACAACTCTGTCCAATTACTTGATTTTGGTACATATCCTTTTGCTTTTAAACCATCTTTTGTCTATGTTTTAGGTGGAGGTTCAGCTAAGCGCACCACCTGGGAGGGAGGTCACAGAGTGCCAACAGTGGCTTATTGGCCTGGGAGGATTCCTGCTAACACCACCAGCTCTTCACTGCTCAGGTACTCCAATTTCACCAACAGAGACAACTTCAGATCCAGTAATTGAGTATATTTTGAACTATATGGACGACTGTCTGGTGCATTTCCATAAAAGTTCCATATTGTGCTGTGCTCAGATATGAGTTTAAATATCACTAACCATTGATGCATTTTTGCTTACATTTTAAAACAAATAACTAAGCAAATAAGTCCTCTTCTCCTCTTTACTCTCTTGTAGTGGTATGGACATCTTTCCAACTCTTCTGTCGCTGGCAGGAGTAACTCCTCCTTCAGATAAACGCTACGATGGTGTTGATGCTACAAATGTTCTACTGCATGGTGAAAAAGGTGGTCATGAGGTACTACCTTTTTTTACTATTTTTTTTACTGATTTCTGTAAATGATTTTTTGTTAATCATCATCATCTTGGGTTTACATCAAGTTGCAGAGATAACGTTTTATCTTCTTTGTTGTAGTTTCTCTTCCATCCTAACAGTGGAGCTGCTGGGAGATTCGGGGACCTGCAGACAGTCCGGATGGGGAAATATAAAGCTTTCTACCTTACAGGTAAAATAAGACACAGCTTTGCCACATTACAGATTAGTCTTGTTATTTCTGTCAGTCTGTAAGTGTAAAGGTTTGCCACTATGATTGATAGTATGCAGAACATTATGACAACATGGCAGCACCAATAAAGTGGGCTGTGTGGTTGTTTGTAAAGGTAAACTTTCTGACCAATAAGCAGATTAGAACCACCATCACTGTCAGTGAAGCATCAGACTGCATGAGTTCAAATGTCCAAGTCTACACAGGAAACAATTCAAACCTTATATTAGTAGATTTAGAACTGTTTTTTTTTGTGTAACCCCTTTTATATTTCATGCTCTGAGGATAATTTTAGATACACATATACTTCTTCTTTGAAGGTGCAGCTGAGGCATGTGGCGGTGCAACAGGAAAGCAGGAGCTCCATGACCCTCCGTTGATATTTGATCTGGAGCGTGACGAGGCCGAGGAAACACCTTTGAACATCCAGACACCCGAGTACCAAGCGGCAGCTGAGAGCATCGCCCGCAGGAGGGAGGAGTTACTTTGGGACATTGCAACAGATAAGTCAGTGTCAGCAGCAGATTACAGTACGGACGATTCAGCGGCGCCCTGCTGTGACCCCAGACAGGCTGTTTGCCGCTGCCGCATGCTGGGCTGAGAGTGGGAAATCACACACGCACACAATCAAAGAAGTGAACAGATATGAGAACAGATGTCGAGCTTTTGACGTGCTCAGCTGTTTGTAGAGCGTCGTGTTGGGGAGGTTCAACGTCCAGATGCAGTTGGAGAAATACAAACAAGAAAAGAGGGCAAATGGGTCCAAAGTGATGAAATTTGGCTTTGATTGATCAAAAAACAGAAGTTGTTACATTTCATTGATTCATTTTAAAGTGTGAGTTTCATTTAATAAAACCTCTTCATTGTCAAGAAACCACAATTTTGTAGAATGTTGGAGAAGATTTCGGACAAAAGTTAAGTTTAAACAGAAAGAAAAGCACTTTTTAAAAAAAAAAAACTCGACAACACAATATTTGGATCATGACTCAGCTTTAATCAGTTCCTGGTTTAAATCCCCAGAATGAACAGCTCAATGCAGCGTAAAGGTGTCCTATTAGTGCCACCTTTTGGCAAATCAAATGGTATTACCATGTAACTTAGTACCACAGTACTATATATAAATGTTATATATACATTATACACAGTAAAAATCCTCAAAATATATTCACGCATGGTAAGTCTATGCGTTGACACGTAATACTTAAAACAAGTTGCAAAAGAATATTTAATACATCAAAGTAAAAATGACTACGACTGGCATGTTAACAAACTGTTTCAGCATCATGTAGTAAATAAAAAGGTCTTCAGGATATCTCTGAAAATCAAGGACCTGTAACTTTGTCTTGTTCAGTTCTACGTCAAGCTTTTCACATTCAGCTGCTGACTGCTCCGCACACGTCTCTCCAAGATAAATTATAAGGTTACATTTGTTACTCCCCACCTATCGCCACCACAGTTAGTACGACAGCTGCAACGGCAAGTCACAAAATACATACTGCATGCATCATGATTTAGATCGTCGTCAAACTCGAAAACATCTTTTCCTTCTTGAGTGAGCTGCTGTCCCGTTTATGGAGTGGCAACACGTTTAATGCCCATTACGAAGCTCAGAAACTTCAGAGGTCTGATGGACAAAAAATGCTCTAATTGTACAATTTTAGTGCTTTAAATGACAGAAATGAAACACAGCGTCATGTAACTTGACTGTCCTGATCATAGTATTGTGTGTTTGCGATGAGCTTCATTGAAAACGACGGTTGTAGAATGTCTCTTAAGAGCTTTTTATCAATCTGACCGCTGTTATTCTGAGCCAGTTTGCAGGTCACGCTTGCCTCTTTTCTCCTCTCTTTAATTCAGTCTTCTCCAAATATGCTGATATCACCTTACCTTCATGTGGTTGCTACCATGAAAATAATAAATTATGACGATACTGTCAGGGCTGCTTGATGTATAAAGTAGGTGTTTTTTAAAAAAAATTGATTTAACACTGTTAGTAAAGGACGCAATGTGGAAGTTAACCGTGGGACTCTTAGAATCTTAGCATGTTGTTTGTATGTTGTGTTAATGATAAGTGGGCCATCCACTCTCTGTTTTTTTTTCTTTCTTAATTTTACAAAAAAAAAAAAAAAAAGGACAGGGACACTTATAGAAACATCAGGTAGTAACATCTTGGCGAGATTTGACCCTCAGCCAGCAGAGGTACGTGTGGAAAAGGTGGGGGTACCACAACATCTCAACACAGGAATATTTCAGTCCATGGTCCCTGCTTTTAACAAATTAGTCTGATTGCTATGCAGGGATTGGATATTTAACAGGAAGGGGGCGGGGTTTGGTCAGTTACTTTAGTTTCCGACTGGAGGAAATTCATTCTCGTCATCCAGACACACAGGGCCCTCTGCAAACTCGTGCTCTGGGATGATCTCTCCCCTCTGGGCTCCTCCTTCCTCAGAGTAACCTGGGAAGAAAAAGAAAGGGGGGGAAAGAAGGTTTTTAAAGGCACGATGACGATAACAATCAACCCGCGGGTCCACATCCCTCTGAACAGAACATCAGAGCTTCAAAATCGGCTCAGACTTCAATCACAACACTAACTTTTTTAGATGTTTTGGATACTTATTTATCACTGTAGCAAACTAACATTTCAGAACTCCTCACCCACTAACATCTCCATTTGTAATCCAAACTCCTGAGACATTTACCTAAAGCTGTAGGATTTCCATTGTTTGTGAAAGCTCAAGGCTTCCAGGAGATGCTAACAGCTCATTATTAAACACTAGAAATAACATCAGAGACAAGATGATCATTTGTGTATAATAGTTCCCAGAACCTTTTAAACCCCTGCCGATGGCCAGACGTCAGACAGAGTAAAGCCTGGGCTGCACTGTCAGACTTTTAAAATCTTGTTAGATGTAGAAAATTTGAGAAACCCCACACATGATAACAAGACAAGACAAGAAAAATCAGGAAAATCTGGCTTCAAATCAACCCAGTATATCCTGTATGTAGCACATCCTCAGTTTAAATTTACTTTTGACATTAAAGGACTTTTCTGAGTTATGATACGGAATAATTTATAAGAGTACTGTACCCAAGAGAGTGGTGGAGGAAGGAGGGGTGGAGGGCAGAGCCACCGTTGCGGCGTATGATTGGCTGGCTGGTTGGGGAGGGACTTCCTCCTGTTTCTCCTCCTCGCTTTCTTCCACCTGCTCCTCGCTGAATTCAAACAACCTGCAGGAACGGAGCAAACAAAGTGTTGTTGTAACATCCAACTGACACACGTCTGAAAATAAAGTGTGCAGATTTTTACATGTAATTGTGCCCTTTTATAACACGCACACACACACACACACCTGTGCTTTTGGACCAGGACACACTCGCCACCATCCTGTGGATCCACATTATAAATGTAGAGAAACCCATCTGAGGACGCCACCAGCAGCCGAGGGAGCTTCTGAATCCTGACAAACCAAAAGATAGTGATTGAATCTTTACAGAGGTACCTGAAAAACATGCTTCTCTTGTCTTTTCACTTTCTCTCTCTTACGTAGCCAGGGCGCAGATGTTCTTCAGGCCAAACATGTTGAGTCGTACTGTGGCGAAGGCTCGGTCCTGATGCATCATGTCCGACACCTGGGCAGGCAGGTAGGTGCTGGCCGCTGTGAACATTTTTCCCACATATGCTGACCATGTGGGAGACTCCTCCTCCTGACTGTTAAGAAAAGCAACACAACGTTTAATAAAAACGCTGTACTGGAGATGAATGGATAACACAAAGTGACTTGATCCGATTTCACAGCAACAATGCTGGATTGTTTTACATCATAAAAACAGCAGAGGGAGCTGGTTACTGCATGTATTGTCCCCTCCTGAACTGTGCAAGGGTCAGAAAGGGACAGCAAAGCAAATCACTTCCTATTAATAATCCATCTCTGCAAGTTGCTCTGAACAAAAACAAACACCAGATAAATGTAAAGAAAACATTCTACTGCTGAACGAGAGCCCTCATTGTGAGAAAATATCTTTGGATTCAGTCCAAATGTCTGTAATGTAAGTCACTGCTGCCATGTCTTAATTCAAGTATGTTACAAATATTTAGACCTCATGTCAACCATTAGTTGTTCATCATAGATATAAGATCAACACAAATAAATTATTTGCTCTAAGAATTAAAAACTGTAGGTGTGTTTAGGTTTACCTTGGACTGTGCTGCTCCAGTTTAAAGATGTGAACCGTTTCAGTGTTGCTGGAGGCACACAGGAACTGAGCGTCCACACTGAAGGACAATGAACTGATGCTAACATATCTAAAACACAGGGAAGAGACGGAAAAGGACAAAACAGCCAGTTTGTTGGATTTTGAAAGCATCATTATAAATTACTGTCAAAGAAAGTCCCCAAGCAACAAAACTATGCTCTTCTTCACTTGTGGTGCCAAAAACTATCAAAGTGTTTCTCTGACATTCTTCTTGACATGAGCTTAAGCTCTGGGAGAACTCCACTCATGCCTGAAAGTGCACAGAGTGGGCACATGTAGGCAGTGAGAAGACAGTGAGGTGGGCACACTGCAGTGAAAGTGTATTTGTCCAACCAGTCAAAAAATAACTCTCTACATTTAATATAAGGCACCCTGACCTGACAAGTTCAACTGTATATCTGATTTCAAGATAAGTGCAAAATCTGAATCTGCTTTATGTGTACACATACTGGAATTTGATCCTGTAAACTTTTTCTGCAGTGTGCAAACATTAAAGATAAAACATTAAACATTAAACCAAGGTATATAGGGCTCCATTAAAGCTCCTGTGAGGAGTTTTTTATCAAGTTATGAAACACACAGAAATTGACATTGACGTTGCTTTATGATCCGTGAAAGCAAATGAAACCATCAAACACAAAAACCTAACTCTCTGTGTTTGGGCACTTTTTAACTTTTGAAACCTCTGGCAGGGGGTAGGTGTCAGTCAGTGATTAAATTAACGCTGCCAAAAAACTTCTATAGTTGAGACTTTATATGCAGGATATATTAAGACAAAATCAATAAAGAAAAAAGAGGTACTGCTTTACCCATATAAAAGGCTGAACTGGAAGTTACTCACAGGAGCTTTAAACATTATCTATACCCCAAAGTAAGTAAACATGATAGTATATGTATTGCAGATGTTGTTCTACATGGGGTTTTTAATTTTTTTTCCCACCGTTTACATGAAAAATCTGTGTTGATACATGTCAAATGAAAAATCTTTTCCACAGGCTTCCTCAGCAGGCGGTGGTTTTCATTAAGAGTTTGACAGTTTCATGGCAAGAACCTGAGTGGAATCAGTTTCCACTTTTTAAGGACTCATCATGCTGCTTTATCAACGTCACTCACCAAAAAAAACAGTTGACTTAGTGAAACGTCACTTGAGTTGTACACCTTTTTGTCACAAGACCATTTTTATTTTAACTGACCATCGTAAATAATTTTGTCCTCATTCTGATCACTTACCTTTTCATCCCTCTGCGGAATTCAAACAGTTTCTGTCCTTCAGGGACGCTGAAGACTCTGATAACAGTGCCCTGATGAGGAGAAAGTGGTTAGACGGATGCTGATGGAGGATAGAAAAACAGAAAAAGGACGAAAACAGAAACAGGTCGTCACCTTCTCTGAAGCGCTGGCCAGTTTAGTGCCGGAGGAATTAAAGGTGAGGGCTGCCAGGGGACTGTCATGGGCCTGGATCAGCGTCAGAGTGGTCTGAAGGGCAGAAATGTGCTTTATTATGACAACAAAGGCAGCAGGAATGTCAAGTGATGTTAAACTGCAGCAGTTTTATTGTGTGGTTAGATTTCAGTGACAGCCTCACCAGGTTGTTGGCATCGTAGACGGTGATCTCTCCGATGGTGGCGCTGCCAGGGTACGCCAGGAACGAGTTGCTGTGGTTGATGGAGAGAGCACAGAGACCTACGAGACAACAAAGAGGAGAATACTTATTGATACAATCTTTTTACAGATCATTTTGTGGGCTTTTGCCTTCCTTTTATAAGACATTTGAGTTTGATTTCATTTGTTTGAACTTTGTCAGGATAGATGAGTGTGTACCTGAGGGGTTAGTAGGTGTGTTGAGCAGGGTCTTGAGTAATTTCATGTCTTTAATATTGTGGATGTAGATGGACTCCTCCAGGCAGACCACCAGCCGCTGACATGACGCACAAACAAAGATGCGAAACTTCAAAATCCAGAAAAAATATCTCTGAGGAGCACAGCAGAGGTTAGGTCTGTTTCCTCCTCTTACCTGTCTGTTGAGCCTGACGGAGAGGATGTTGTTGGAGTAGCTGTAGTTACAAATCTCGGTACCTTTCTTAAAGTGGTAGACGTTCATTCGCCGAGGCATGGACAGACTGACTACCACCACAAGACTGCTGGAGAACAGACGCTCCACAATATACACATCTGGACACTCCACTGAGAGAGACACAAGAGAGGTATCAACATATGGTATGCACTTACACTTTAATGTAAACCTGTATAAATGGTATGTGCAGATTGTGCTCAGAAAGGCAAATATGAAAGTCAGTTCGTATCTTGCTTCACTGTTATCAGGGAAACTGTCAGCCAGTCTCGAAACAAAGGAGCTTTTGAGCTCACTTCCTCAAACTGGCTGCTTTCTTTTCACTGGAAAACTGAACACTCCTGTCTTATTTCTCTTTAGGCATCACAGAAGACAGTCTCAGCAGCTGCATGACCAATTTCTTCACACCACATCTTACATCTTCACATGAGAACATCTCTCTCACTCCAGTCATGCTAATCCAGGGAAGGGCTGCAGCTTTATGTATGACTCATTTTTTAGAGTTTTTTAATCATAAGAATTGTTTATTAAAGATATGACTCTGCAGGGGGGGAAAGTGTCATATGACATTATGGACTTCCAGATAATGCATGTGTCCCACCTACCTCCCTCATGGATGCAGTCTAGTTTGTCTACAGCAGTTACAGAGAAGAGCCGGTAGCCAGTTTTGGTGCCCACAGACAGGGAGCTATGATGAAAGCACACAGAGATCAGTGAGACAGCTGCAGCGACTTCTAGAAATACTCAAAAAAACTGTGCTCATGGGAGCTCATTATCTGCTTTTTGACACACATAATATCTGTTTTCGTAGCTTTAAAATATTCCTAGAAGACCCTGTACTTTTATTACTTAAAATAAGTGCAGGGATTTGATTAAAATTAAATTGTTGGTATTGAAATAAACCATAAACACACTTAAAAATAAGCCAATGCATTTAAAGAGGGCAACATGCTGCAGTGTACACTTTGATATCACTTTGCATCTCAAAAATACAGCATGATCACTTACTATACTTGCATGTTATGTAAGTACAAACTGAGATAACTTGTACACATCACTGCTGATAACTGAACAGTTACCGGTCATACTATAATTATAGAATGAGGAAGCAGTCACCAGTCAAATCCTTCGTTTACCTCATCTTAGGAGGCAACCATATGTGACACTTATTCTTCCAGTTTGCTCTATCTTATTGAGACAACACACCTTGCATTGAAATCTATCAGCAGACTCGTCTTATCTCATCGTAAGTGAGACTTTAATGACAAATAGATAAGAAGGCTATAGACCTGTCCACCTTGGCCACCTGTTTGGTTTTACGATCAGAGCTGCTGGGAATGTTTATGTAGGGGGCACACCTGTAATTAAACGCATGTGGTAGTTCTGCCGGATCCCTGTAATCTCGACATTTGGCAGCGATCATCTACAGCACAGGTGGTGATCACATGACCGAGGGGGCAACCATGTTTGTAGCGCTGATTTAAGTAAATTTGCCGTAACCCCAGACAATGCAAGACATTCTGTTACTGTTTAAAGAGTTAAAATAAATTATTTCTGTTAGGTGTGAGGGAACGGTAGGAAAACAGCTGATCACACGTTGTAGTTTAGAATCAAATGATAAAGCGGTGTCGTTATACAAAGTAGTCAGAAGTTTGGTTACAAACTATCTAGTTTAAAATGCAACAGGCCTTAAAGATTAACACGGTGGCCTACTTCACTTTAGGCTGGTAGGTTCTAATCTGTAATTTTTAATGAGACAAACAGACGCGTTTATCAGACAAACAGCTGCTTTGTTTACATGACTGCTAGTGGACAGAATATGAACCAGAGTATTAATGCAACTGAAAATAATTATGCAACAGTCAGGTGTATGGTGGAGATTGAGTTCACGCTGGGCCCAGCCCGCAAGTCGCTTACGTGGTGTCCTGGTTAAACGAGGCGCAGATGAAACCTCGGTGAACTGTGGGGCCGTCCGGTGCTTCCTCGGACTCCATCTGTGCCGTTAAATCCCTTTTCCTCTCGCCGGCTGAGGTCGGAGGCCTTGGGCTCGGGTCGATCCCCGCCGGAACCCGCTTCCCCTCCTCTGCTCCCCCGACTCCAAGCGCCACGCTCACACTCTGCGGAGTGAGGAATGTCCGGGCAGGGTTAGCTCAAAACGAACACATTACACAAGAAGTAAACTATCCCAAACCTGAACTAGATAAAAGATAATCTACAACACCTTCCAAATGAGCTGATTCACTTTAGTTAGTCGACAGTGTTGTTATCATGTTATTAACTTCCAATATCCACACAGCAAAACAAAAACAGCTGATGGGTGGATGCGTCACTGTGAGCTGTATCACGATTGGCTCACGACAACATGCCAAAACCTCGACTCCGGGGTCGCTATTGGTCAAGCTTTTTAAACACTCTAAATTATTTGATAACAGACACGTCAATCATATTGGACCTGCCCATTTAGGTGAAAACCCGACTGATTGGCCAATTATACCTTCAGTCTTGTCACGAGGAAATGTTTTGATGTTTTCATTGGATAAAACACGAGTCAAGTTTTGATGGTCTGTTCAGCGGAGAGGGACACCGTTTAAGTGTGTTAACAGAACTGCTTCAGTATTATTTCAAAACAAAGACCTCTAACATTAGGTTCATTTGATTTCAGGATTTTGGACTATTATTTTCCTACTTGCAATGTGAAATTCAAGTCAAGGTGTTGTGTAGTGACAAATTTTGGTCTCCAACTAAGCGGGATATGATACGGATGAATTACCAATATTCTTTACCAGCAATTTTTTATTGTGTTTTACTTTAAAGGTGGCGCTTACGGCTCACTTGCTTGAAGGAACATTTAAAATGCAGGCCCCGTAATCCATCGATCTTATTATTGTCTTTTTACTTTACCATTGCACTGTTTAAATTCTGGCGTTTTTACTTAATTTTATTTTTTTCTAAGACTGTTAAGCACTTTGAAAACTAATGATAATAAAGATGCTGTATCAATAGTTATTATTAAATCGCAAAGGATAACTTCTGTAGGCCCTCTACCACAAAGAGATTCTTGTAATGTCTTGATCATAGATCATTGATCATAGTGTAGGTCTTGATTTTCTCAAAGCTAGCTGACTTTAGAAATACCCGTGTCCTTGAGCCTTTGTGCACTGCAGTGAACCAGTCAATGCATCTTTAAATTCAAAGTGAGATCCATGTTATCAGTATAAATTTTAATCAGATAGCCTATCAATTGATTTTTTTTCTCTCATTTCTGAACTATTTCCTTGACGTCATGGCTTCCGTGCGCCCCCTTTAAGGTTGCCAGGGGTTACAGGCTCACATGTCAGAACGGGGAGGATTGACGTCAGTGACGGCCGTTGATTGGTTCTCAGCCGTATCCGGTGGGGCAGCGGTCCAGGGCTCGGGAAAAAAAATCGAAGCGAGGAGGATCTGGTAACGGTACGCCTTGAGAAATATCACCCATCCCGAGTCTCTAACGAAGGGCTCGGCAGGAATTCACTCTTTCTTGTGAGTACTATTGCTTTTTCGATGAACAGATATCACGACCTTTGGTAGGTGAAATTTGTTTCCTCCGTCTCTCGTTTGTTTATGATAGAACTCAAGATGGCGTCATTGGAGGAGAGCTTTGCCTTTGCACCGCGCTAGCAAGCTATGCATCAAACTAGACACAGTCAGGAACACATCGCAGACCCGATATATCCACGAAAAACTTCAAAACTTTTATTTCTCACTTCTATCCGACGTTTAGTTGTCATTCTCGTATAGCCTAGCTAGCGTTTTAGCAATCGTCCGTTTGCAACGACTCACTCGGCTGCAGCCGTCAGTCGCTTCATGAAGCCTTCCTGACCTAGACGGTATCATGGACAGGGCATTAGCTTTCATGTTTAAACAAGCGAAACCACTCACTCATGTTGTTGACCATTGGACGTTTTTATTTATTATATGTATTTACCAGCATAGCCCGTCATTGCTTGCTCAGCAAGGTCATTTGTGCATCGCAGTGTTTTCTGTAATTAAATTGACAGCCCGCTTCTCAGTACACAGAGCAGGCGGTGCTGCAGTTTGAACTACATAAAGGAGTTGATTGTTATTTGCATGATTTCACTTTCTCATATGTCGATGTCAAGGTAAACCTAAATTGCGTTCAGGTCAGGAGAGTCTTATAAGATGAAGCAGAGGTGTGACATTGGTGATTCTTAGTGATTCTTGAGTAGAATAGAATAAATCCTTATTTCCCACCGAGATGGACATTTTTCTTTGACTTTTCATAAAAACACATTCACTCAGTGCATATAACAAATAGGCAGAACAGCAGTATTTCACTGGTTGGATCTAATCCGTCATTTTATGAGAAGAAGCATTGTTTCCCACATTTGGGATGAAGCATTTGTTAAACACATTTTTAGTAACCAGAGAGACTCAGTAGTGTCTCTCTGAGTTCTTTGACTCAAACTGACAGAACAGAGGATGGGAACTATCTTCTAAGATGCTCATTCTGTTAGTAAAGAGCTGAAGAGCGATTTAACCTGCCCTCAATATGACCCTAGAAAGTTTACTTTTACTTCTGCAGTTCACGTGGTGGTATCAGACTGGAAGATGGAAGGTTAGGACACACTCAACTTGTGATGGGTTTTGACGGATGCAGGCCTGCCAGGTTTCCTTCATGATCTTAGTTAGCTGCTGAAGTGAGGTGCAAGTGTCATCTTCCATAACACAGCGAGTCATCTTCTCTATCCCTTGTCAGATGAAAAATCATCTAAATCCTGTTAATCTGATGCACATGCATGACACACTTGCAGGAATAGGAGATATTTGTTTGTCTGTCCGCCTGTGTGCTCCCTGGGACGTGAACACTCAATGACTTATCTTAACTGCACATGCTGGGTGCAGCAGAGCTTTGCAGGCCTTCCTGTTTTAGACCACACTGTGAGATCAAGCTTTCTGAAGAAGCTTATAGCACATGATCTTGGATCTGTCAAACGAGTTTGCTCTGCAGCACTATTGTGTCTTCAAGTGTTGAAACATCAAACATTTTCATTTGTGTTTTTGCTTTGGTTGGTTTCACGGGGGATTGATTCACAGGCTTCCTCTCCCTTTAATGAGGTCTTGAAAGGCTTCCATTCAAGCTGATGCAAAAGTAAATTGTTTTAAGTAAATTAAACAAGGACAAGCCTGCTGTGTGTCCCAGTTTCTCGTCTGTGGTCAGAAATGTGTGATCGGATCATATGACCGGTTTTCACTCCTGACACTGAGAAGCACTGAGACGACTCCTCATTGCCAAACAACACCCCATCTCTCACTCAGGCTCCATTTTTCTCACGTCCTCACGTTTTCTGTCGATCCATTTTTCATCACGACACACAGACAGGCCTTACTTTGTTCAGCTCCATGTTATATTCTGATCATCTGAATTCACCCCCCTCCCCCTTCCCTGTTACTGTCCACTCTCTGCAGCACTAAGGTTAGAGGTCACAGAGCAGGGGTCGCCGTTTGTCGTCATGGCATCTGGAAGCACGAGCAGCGAGGAGGAGCGGAGCCTGAGGGAGTGTGAGCAGTACGTGCAGAAACACAACATTCAACAGCTGCTGAAGGACTGCATTGTCCAGCTGTGCACCTCCAGGCCGGACCGGCCCATGGCCTTCCTCAGGGAGTACTTCGAGAGGCTGGAGAAGGTTCGTGTTAGTGTGTGAATGTGTGTGAGATATTTTGGTTGTCCTCACTGATCCGCGAACAGAAACTCACTCATCAAACAAAGAAAACTTATTAAATAAATTTCTCACACAAGTCTCTTAATGTCTCAAGCTAATATTTGCTCTCATTATCTGTTCTTTTTTCTACCGTCGGTTGGCTTTGTTTGATTTGTATTTTGTGAAGCACCCATTAACAGTTAGAATAAAATCATCCTGTCAGATTTAGCTTTTTTAACTCATTTTAGTCATTGAGTTAATCCTGCTCATTTATGTCCAGTAAATTTAATTACTTTCTTGTCTCAGTTTTTTGTTGCTGTCACTTTAATAATCTGCAAAGTGAACCAAAAGATATGTCACGGGATTATTTAACATTCATCAATGAGCTGTATGATTGAACCCTGATATAAAAATATACTTTACTAAAAGAGGAATCAACAGGACAAACATACGGTGAGCAAAACTAGGAGGAAGATAATAAAGAGCGAATAAAACATTAAAGTTAAAGCTCCTGTGAGGAGCTTTTGGTTTGTAGACAAAGCTTTACCTTGAAAGGCAAATATTCTGAGTAGCCAACAAGTGTTTTGTGAAGTGCCATATTGTTCTAGAGACTTTCAGGAGACCACAGAGAGCAGTCTTTCTGGTTTACTAAGATAAATAAGCTGATGCAAGGCCTCATAGGTCAGAGAAATATTTGAATTAACTCCACTGTCTGCTTACGAGCAAGAGAGATTTAGAGAAGAAGAATTCCTTTAAACATGTCTTTGTTTCAAATGTTATATTTATAAGATCTTTCTTGTGTGGTACATTTGAATCCATATCAAGGCGTACCATGTGAAGAAGGTCTAAAAATAATCCTAGATTTAACTTGAATGAACCTAACCTGCCCTGAACTTTTTTGCCGTACGGTTCCCCGACTCCCTCCCTCTCTCTTTCCAGGAGGAGGCCAAGCAGATCCAGAACCAACAGAAGGCCAGCAGTTCCCGCTCAGACTCCCGCGACGAGGAGGTCTCTCCTCCCATGAACCCGGTAGTGAAGGGGCGCCGGCGGAGAGGAGCGTTCAGTGCCGAGGTTTACACAGAGGAGGATGCGGCCTCTTATGTCAGAAAGGTACCGCATCATCAGATTTGGTCAATTCTGTTGAACTCTAAAGCGAGTGATGGCATTTTAACACGCGTCGTCTTCTCTCAGGTCATTCCAAAAGATTACAAAACGATGGCAGCTTTGGCTAAAGCCATTGAAAAGAACGTTCTTTTCTCACACCTGGACGACAACGAGAGGAGGTGCCTGTCCTGAACAATGTCTCTATTTTTGATTTCCCACATAAGTTTTGATGATCGTACCAACCACAAATTCTCTCTTTCTTTCAGTGACATATTTGATGCAATGTTCCCAGTCACTTACATTGCAGGGGAAACGGTTATTCTGCAGGGTAAGCTCACATTTTTAGAGAAATAGGTGTTAAAAAAAACATCGTAGCATTGTTTGTGTGATGCTAACCGTTTTGTTTTCTTCACCCAGGTGATGAAGGGGACAACTTTTATGTTATTGATCAAGGGGAGATGGATGTGAGTTTCTGATCGTGGATTTATAGAAAGCAATTTTAACCAATCAACAAAAAAAATATGAGGTTTAACAGCTTGGCTTCTCCCTTTGTTCTCCTTCAGGTATATGTGAACAACGAATGGGTGACCAGCATCGGGGAGGGAGGCAGTTTTGGAGAGCTGGCTCTGATATACGGCACCCCAAGGGCGGCCACAGTCAGAGCTAAGACCAACGTGAAGCTGTGGGGCATCGACAGAGACAGCTACAGGAGAATACTCATGGTGAGGAGTAAAACTGCACATACATCTATGATTTAAAGAATGGTTGTCATTTTTGACGCTGGTTTTGGAAATGTCTGATTTTAAATTTTGCAGCAATAACACTAATACAAAATATTCCTCTTTTTTTTCAGGGAAGCACTTTAAGAAAGAGGAAGATGTATGAGGAATTCCTCAGGAAAGTGTCCATTCTAGGTGAGTTTGTTTTCTGAAACCAGCCTCAGCCCACAATCTAAAAATAGATGAAAAAGTATCTCGTTTGGTGTTGGGATTAAAAATAACAGTTTAAAAATATCTCTCCTCTCAGCCTTCTTCACGTTTCTGTCCCATCGCTGACTCCTATGCATTCCCTCTGTGTTTCAGAGTCTCTCGATAAATGGGAGCGTCTCACGGTGGCAGACGCTTTAGAGCCCGTCCAGTTTGAGGACGGACAGAAGATCGTTGTGCAGGGCGAGCCTGGTGACGAGTTCTTTATCATCTTGGAGGTAAACGGTCTCTCACACTCACATGCTTTCAGTAATGTGAGTTACAGAACCAGAATTTTACGTTACCTGCTGAGACTGCCTTGTTGTAACTCACTGCAGCTTTAGTCTCCATTGTGGATCTTAAAACTCTTACAACTGTTTGTCAGTCACTTATGTCCTTCCTCTGGTGGTGATATGAAGGTACTGCCTCAGCCTTAAAAACGTATTCCCTCTGGGGCTATAACTGGTGATGAACACTTCAAATAAATTTGGGATGAGCAAACATTTTGATGCATTTATATTTTTTAAAAAAGCAACCTTCAAATCTAGAACTAGAAGACTTTTTCACTTTGGTTTTGGTTACTCAAGGGAACAATTTGGGTTGACACTGAATTGAAAAGTCCAAATTTTGATGATTCTAGGTCCTCGAAAATTAAAGTCACGATAAGTGTTTTTGTTGTTGTTTTTCTTTTGTTTTAAATCTGACTTTGAACTAGTCCATGACCTGTTCAGTGTAGTAAAATGTGATTATCAGCAGCAAGAGAAGTTATTTCTTTGTACCTGTGTGGCTCTGGCTCAGTCATCTCTCAATCAGGAGCTCACAGGTTTGATTCCAGGACCTGCTGTCCACACGTTGAGGTGTCTTTGGGCAGGACGCTTTAACCTAAGCTGGTTGTTAACCTCTAGCAATGTTGTTCAGATGAATGCTTGTTTAAAAAAAAAAAAAAGAAGAAGAAAATACAGTATTATGTCCCACTGATTTGATTCTACAATGAATGTTCACTTTTGTAATATACACCTTTTATGGTAGTGAGTGATGGTGCTCATGGGAAATGCAGTCCGTAACAGATCAACACACGAAAACTCCTTACAGTGCCTTTAAGTCTTAACAGTGTATTATAAAAGTAATTAAATTTAGATTTGACAACAGAATGAAATATTCCTGTTGCTCATTATTGAAATTTAAGTGATGTTGAAATGATGAATTAAGTTTAAAGTGACGGAGATCTTTCAGTGTGATCAGCTATTTCAAGTATATCTGTGTTTGTGTTTTTCAGGGTTCTGCAGCTGTGTTGCAGCGTCGCTCAGAGAACGAGGAGTTTGTGGAAGTGGGGAGGTTAGGACCATCTGACTACTTTGGTAAGAACAAAAGATTAATCACAGCAGTGCAGTCGTGTTTATCTGTTGATTACTTCTTTTGCAAGTCCAGTAGCTCTATGTTATTTTCTAGGTATTAAACAGCACTTTTGTGTGTGTGTGTGTGTGCGTGCGTGTGTGTGTTCTCCAGGTGAGATCGCTCTGCTCATGAACCGCCCCCGTGCCGCCACTGTGGTCGCCCGCGGCCCCCTGAAGTGTGTCAAGTTGGACCGGCCTCGTTTCGAGCGCGTCCTGGGTCCCTGTTCAGACATTCTCAAACGTAACATCCAACAGTACAACAGCTTCGTTTCGCTCTCCGTCTGAAGGAGGGGGGGGGCGCCCTCTCTCCCTCTCTCTTCTTCCACCCTCCCTCCCACCTTTGAGACCCAGGGTCCACCAATGCAATTTGCTTTCCTTGTCACTTTCTTCTTCTTCTTCTTTCTGTTGGCTTTTCTCCCTTTATTTCATTTCCACACAGAGATTCTTTTCGGTGTTACCACCCATCACGCTGAGGTGACTTTCAGCCATTCACCAGCGCTTGTACCAGCTGCTGTATGCTACCTTGTAGGCACAGTTACATCATGTTACCTATGTTATATAAATGTATTTGCTGGTTACGCTTTGTTTTTTAGACGTAAACACAGAGCAGGATTGTTAGGAGATCTGGAACATTAGGGTCTCAGACTGATGAGATAGGACAATCAACCTTTCAGCGGCGCTTTTTGGGAGCTTGTTACAAACTTGTGTTGTTGACGGAAGTGAAGAAAGGATTGCTTTTCCCCCGGTACACAGTTTTTCTTTCCGCTTGAGTAGACAAACAGCATAGAGGCGAAACTAGAAGCTGAAGAGCGCCTGTGGTCGTATCAAATTTAGCTTTCAGGTTTCAGCTGTATGACGGTTGTTTTTGGTTTTTGGAGTCTTGTTTTGCTTCTTTCCAGAAAGCTCTCAGAACTTCTCATTAATTGTGCAGCTACCAGGCTAGTGCCAAATGTTGATTATCGTCACATTGCAAGGATGCATAGCCGTGGATAATGCAGCGCGAGTTCTCTCCCCTTTCTGAGGCTCCAAACAGACAGTAGTTGCCCTTATTGTCCTCTAATCTGTAGAGCAACCATACAAGAACTGCCTTGACTACTCGAAGGGAAAATATATAAAAAGAATTTAAAAAAAACAGAGTATTAAGTGTATTTCAGTATTGAATTTTTTAGTATAAACCAAATAACTTGGTCACTCTTCTGCTATGGTTTGTAATCAAAAATGTTATCATAGTATAGTTAAAATGATCATAGTTCTATTATTATCACTGACTTAATGATGAGCTTATGGTTTGGAGTGATGATTATCTTAAATAAAATATGTTTAACTGTCTTTTGTAAACACTTATTTTTCCATAAATTCTATTTTAGGTGTCCAGTGCCACAAAGTCAAAGAAAAAAAAGCTTCTTCTTGTCAAACAAACAAACCAGTATGTGATCGTATTGTGTAAAAACATCATGGCGTCAAAGGATTTAAACTAGAAGGCGAAACTTGCAGGTTTGTCGAAGTGACGTCTTGAAAGGAGATTGCTCTATGGAATTCACAACACGAGAAGTATTTATGCGCGAAAGCATCACAGTGAGCCGAGTGAGGGGATATTTATTTACAAACTTGTGTCATTGCTTCTTACCTGTTGAAAAGGTGGCGGTCTTTTCATCAGAGTAGCTTGTGATCTGTTCTCTATGCTTACTTGGCATGATGTTTTGGACATCCACTGATCCGGTATGAACTGAGGCGTGTATTTAAAAGAAAATGAAAAAAAAAAAAAACAACCTGCAGCTGCAGGGACTTTGTCAAATATTTGGTTTGTTACTCCTTAGCTTAACTGCGTCACGACTATTTAGATGGCATAAAATGTTACGTCTGTCTTTATTTTCCGTTTTCTAAAGATCTTTACCAAATCACACTTCTGGATTAAAGGCTTAACTCTTCATTCCTGCCTCACTAGCTGTTACCAGAAGCTTTCATGCATCTGTTTTTGTCTCAATCAGAGCACTTTGACGCGCTAAGAATTGAGATGCGTGTTTGTGCGTGCAGAGGATTTGATTTTGTTGCCGATTGCAGGGTAGTCAGGATAGTGAGAGGAGTCTTTATGAATGGAAATGAGTGTTATTTTTTCCTTTATGTTTAGTTGATCATCCTCATCTGAATCCTCCCTCACTGTGGGGATCTTCTTTTGTACTTGGTTACACATGGATTTGTGTCCACTCACCCTGATACCTAGGGAATGACCGTTTCTAGCCGAGGGGTTTGCGTCATCCTTCGTCAAATTACAGTTTTCATGTAAATAGCACCATCATCAGTTTTAGTCCAAACTGTTTCTAACCACACTGCAATCGTCCCGGTTTGCCTTAGCTTACCTTACCTGGGCTTTCAGTAGTTGTCAGTCACTCCTGCTAGCCCAAAAACCTTCAGTGAGTTTGTTCGGCCTGCAGCGTAGAGAGCTGCGGGTGATCAGAGGACCATTCTTTTTCTATTCTACCCTGTATTCAGTTTGACCTCCTCTATGTGCAAAGATGTTTATCCTTTTGGTATAGATTGTTCCAGATGGCAGTTTAAGCAATAAAAAAGTAAAAATAATACTTCTCTGTCTCTGATTTTGTCCTTTGTTCTTCATACTTAATGATAGTTTAATGATAGTTGAATCAGTTAAGATTAGTCTTCACAGAGGCTGATCTTTTCATTTCTTTATTTTAAACAATGTGTAATTAATTTTGACAAGAAAAAAATGTTAATGCAAGTACATGTCCAGAAATTAAAATGCATAAAGAAGTTTTTTCAGAAATAATAAACCCATGCTGTGGGTGGGTGCCAATCCCTGCGGCATCTCCTTAAAGCTTCTCAGCAAAAGGGAGTGAATAATATTTTCCACTTAACTCAGGTAAGTTGTTTATTTCATCCCTGGCTTGATATCAGGAATGTGACATCTCTCTTTCTTGAAGACGTCTGTGCATCGTGGCTGTTTACAAACAGGCGTCAGCATCAGTCCACTCTTTATCAAGCTCTCTTCCAGGTTTCTTGAATCCACTTTTCTTGCACATTACCCTCCAGGAAACTTTCTTTTAATCTGCTTTGATGCGGCACTCTGAGAAAACCCACCCTATACAGCGATGACCTTCTGTGGCGATGGCCCTCTCTTGATGATCTTTTGTATGTATCTTACTGTATAACTAGAAATTTACTTGAAATGAGATAAAATGTTGAGATTTGTTTTTACTTTTGCGTTGTAGGCTGTAATTATCAGAACTTTAATAGATAAATGCTTAAAAATATTTTGGTGTACATTAAATTTTTACTCTTTTAGATAACTGGAGGTAAATATTTAACTGTATTTACAATTTTTTATTGATGCACCTGCGTTTTGTTTGGATAGATTAAAAATGTCAGAAAACAGCTGCAATGTGTCATGCGTCCACAAGGCGGAGACACGTAGCTGCTAATTGTTTTTTCATGGACCAAGCCCCTCTACAGACATTTTTCACGCAGTCCTGCATTTTACAGGTTTGAGTTATATATTAATCCAATATTTTAAATGTTTGTTTGCTTCAGCACATTAGCGCTCTTCTTATGTCCTTAGACAGCTGATGTATTTTTTTTTTTTTTCATTTAGTGAGATCAGCAAAAAAAAACTTAATTATTTTCGATTGAACTCGCCTCCTGCAAGCGAAGATTTTTTTTTTTTGATTATTATTATTATTTTATTTTTTATTTTTTTTATTTTTTTTTTACTGTGCAGAGCTTTTAAAGTTCAGCCTGCTCTATACTCCCCCTTCTGTTGCCAGGCCTTTTTAATGAAGATAAACGGTATAAACAGTGCGGTATGAGGGTATTCACCTCAGGAAGAGAGTAAGCACACTTTGTGATCTTATCGGCCTCCCTGCTGGCCCCTCCAGGCGGATGTCTGACTTTATTTGGTATAACCTAGAAACTCTAACACCCTTGTAAAAATACTTGTGGTTTTTCCTCTAAGTCAAAACCACATGGAGAAAACATTAAAAGGTCTGATAAGAGAAACAAAGACTGCAATATAGGAAAACTGTATTCAGCTATTTCTAAAGCTCACTCCATATGGCGCGTCAAATAGCTTAGCGCGCGCCACAAATACATAGGTTGCACGTCAATGTAACGTCGCCCCTTCGACCCCAGACAACACTTTTCTGCCCCACTTCGGCTTTGGTACCAGTAAAGGTAAGAATATTTTACAAAAGTAGCATTTAATTTACATATATTTAAGTCTTGTTATATTTTTCTTCTGTTCGCGTGCCCCTGTTTGCTAATGGTTGTAGTAAAGCCATGAAACACTCAAATGAGACAGAAGGATTATAAGTCTGGAAAACAGGGTGGAGTAAACTAAATGACTTTTTAATAGGTAGCATTTCACAAACTAGCACACCCACAACCCTGGATAGATTTATTCACCATTGCTTAAAATCTTAATTTATTAATTCAGTATAAATAGATGCAACAATCTTGAAGAATCACCAACATTTGTTCAAATATAAACTGATCCAGTGCTTTATGTCTCTTTCTTCTGACTTCATCTCCATTTCCTAATCGATGTCCTGGCTAATTCCTCTGCATAACAAGTCTCAAACTGTTCCTTTAAAGGTTTTCGTGTTGATTAATCCTCCCCAAGCTTTCTTGAAGTTGGAAATGCACATGTAATCTCATATAAAAGCACCCTTAGGAGACTTAATGGCCATGAGAGAAATAAAAGGAAATAAAACGATGGCTCCCTCTGTGATAGGAATCCAAACCCTGCTATGATTCACACTCTGGACCTTTACAAAGATTCCTTCCTTCTCCCCTCTGAACATTTCACAGCGTCTTCCATTTATGGCTTGTTCCTTTAAACCATCTGTGTTTCATCTTGAAGTCTTCGTGTTCTGCAGGAGCAGCTATGATGATGAGGAGGAGCAGAAACTCTTCATCCTCTGTTACCTGACCTCTCTCATCTCTGTGGGGGCCTGAGGCGTCGATGTGGATTTTGCAAAGTCTCTGGTGATCACCTCGTCCTCACCCAGCCGCCGCACACAACGCTGCACCATCCGCAGGACTTTCAAGAGCCTGCGGTCCAGGGCTAAGAGGTGGGGCTCCGTCAGGATGGGATGTAAGAGGTCTGCCTGTAGGGACTCCCTCATCACGTCGCTGAGCCTGTATTCCCGTCTTGTCAGGAGCTGGAGACGCATCAGAGTGGAGCGCTTTATCCTGGCAGAGAGGTGAATTTTACTTTGAAAACCTTTCTTTAAATTAAGGTAAAAAAAACACATTTCCAGAAACACAACACAAAAAAACTTTCATACATTACAACATTTCACAAAACCGAACTAACTCTCACGTACTTCCAAAAATCTGTTTTGTTTTTTTCTTTTTTTCTGCATTTTTTTGATCTTTATAGATGTGGACAGAGATTTGTAGCTTTTCGCTTACATGCAGCACTGTGACAGAGGAGCCAGAATGGACATCTCATCCAGGGAGTGTTTCCCAAACCTGAACACAATGTGTGAGGAGAAAATCAAAACACAAAGCATAAATTTTACAATAATTGAATTTGTCTTTGTTACATCTTTCCTCACCCTCTGGCATTGTCCAAGTGAAGAAGAAATCCTTCATCACCAAATTTGGTGAAAATTTCGTAGTGGTGCCTGTCCATGTTACCTGTATCAATCGGCAGAAATTTAATAATTAAATAAATGAAATGATGTTCAGAAGTGGATAAATGATGTAGTGGTAAAACGTACCTATAAGGAAGTCAAAGATGGACATGTCTATGATGTTGAGCAGCCTGTTGCCTGAGTTGTATGGATACATCTGCTTTATGGTGTCACAGTAGAACGGATTCACCTCCCATCTTGAAAGAGAAAACCAAACAAAAAGGTTGTTTATGAGAACATATCAAGAAAATTTGAGACAGACGGCGGAAAGTGTGGTGTAAATAGACATGAAAGGTTATGTAAGTTCTTAGAGACTACAGTTTTTTTTTTAACTTTTAGATTTTTGTTGCAAAGATATAAACAAGTCAGAAAAATGGGGGGAATTATTCCATGTGGAGTCGCATTGTCCCAGTCCAAATCAAAGCAATGCTTGTTTCATAAAATCCAATGTCTTGCTTATTTCATTTCCTGTTTCTTATTATTTTTCAAGTGCGTTGAGGATGGAAATATAATTTATTTTCAAGTCCCAGACTTAAAAAAGCAGATTTAATTTTTCCCAAACTTGTAAAAGTCTTTCCTGAAGGAGATAAACATCCAATTTGTCTCGTATCAACAGAATTTAGGGGAGTCTGGTTTTTCATTTCATTTGAAAAACACTTGAATTTACAGTCTAACCAAAGGCCACCATCTGTCTGGACCGCAGTTCCACTATAGTTAGCAAAACCAATCCAGTATTATCATGCCACACATGGGAACAACATGTGGCAGCAAAGACAAAACAAACAAAATCTATTTCAATAAAACATTTTATAATTTGAGTTTACTAGTCTTACTCCTCTCGTCCGCTGAAGGTGTAGGAGCGTATCCAGGGGTTGGGGATGGAGATGCGGGGAGCAATGCTGAGGCCGGGTAGGTAGGCTGACAGGGAGCCCTCCAGAAGGTCGGGGTTTCCACACACAGCGTACTCCGTCTTACACACATACAGGCACTTTGCAAAGAAACAGGTGTTGCTGGCTGCAGAAAAAGGAACACACATTGAGGTATAAATTAAGTTTCTCTCTAACATATGCTCAGACAAACTTAATTTTCTATTCATGTTACACACAAACAATAAATGGGCCTAAATGCCAATTTAAAGCTCCCATGATAAGATTATTAGTGGTTACTAATAACACTAAAACTAATGCAATTCATTCTTTGTTACCTGCAGAAGCAAATAGGGACACCAGAGATAAGGTTCACAACTTCTGTATGATCTAATTTTTTTTTATAATTTTATAATTTTTGCCTGTAGCTGCTGCTGGGGGGTAGGTGTTGGATGAACTAACAGAACTTTGCATGAACACTTTGTTTTAATTCAGCACAGCACCGTTTTACCGTGAGTGATATAGATGACCGCTAATTAACGGCTAGGTGAGACTTTCGTCACATAAAAATGTATTTGGAAATATCAATTTGACCACAGGGGGGGCGCAAAAATCAATGCTGACAGGAGCTTTAAATGAGGAGCTTTCTAATTCTAATAGAAAAAAAGTTATTTACTTTCATTTTGACTAAGACTTAGTTGAAAAGTTTAATTCAGTTCACTTGTCTGTCTGTTAATGCTAATAGTTGGTAGCCAGGAGAAGTTAGCTACTGTTAGCATCACAATAGGAAAAAGGGTTTGGAGAGCTGGGTTACTAGCATCTAAACAGATGTTTTGCTGTTGTTGCCTTTTAAAATAAAAACATTAAAACTCCTTCGGTTTAATGATAGCCTAAGCTAACTGTCAGCTAACTAGCTGTCCCTGCTAGCTTCCTTCGGACTATACAGGGTAGCAAACTTATATGTGTATTTGGTTTTTGGATTGCCTAATTTCTAGCTTATTTTTCATTGAATAATTCTAGTTTTAAAGAAATGCACTATAGTTTTTTTTACCAGGAGAGGTGAAGAAGACTCCTCGTAGGTCTTCATTATGCGTGACTTGGAGCACTTCTCCTGTGACGTTTACCAGCCTGCCAGAAACCGGAGGAACCCTCCTGAAGTCCAGGATCCTAAGAAATGGACAGAACAGATTCAGAGGAAATTTAAGGTCATCTGGGCAAGAAAGTTAACATTCATACAGTTCACCCCAGTGTTAATCCAATCCTTATCTCTTACTTCTTACCGAATTGAACGAGAATCAGTGGTCCATTCTTTTCTTTCTTTTTTTGTTTTCAGATAAACTAAATTGTTGGTCTCTGTGCTGTATACTTTCGTCGGCTACGTTAAAAAACACTATCAACAACTTACGTCTCCCTGAGGGCCGTATTTCAGTCATAATTTGCAACAGCAATCACACAACAATCAGTGTGTGAGGCTGAATGGTGGTTTCTCAAATCCTCGGCTCTCCCCTCAACCACTGATTGCTGGCGATGATAATGAGAGCTTCTGGCAGCCACCACAGACACAACAGAGGGAGACAACGCGTTGCCACAGATTAAAAACACACCACGATGAATTAAAAATGGGAGACAGTTTCTCTCGTGTGATGACAGGAAGTGTCTGTTTCTCATATTTTAAAACGTGATTTAAATTCAAGCAGATCTTCAGTGTAGAAACTATAATTTTAGAGGTTGAGGTGTTGACATAGATGAATTACCATGTGTGGCTTCTTAATGACACAGTCCAGCTCAGATGACTGTTTGGGAGTGAATCACCTCAGTTTAGCTTATGTGTGATTACAAAAAAGACGTGTGTGTTCCTGTGTCTGTTCGCACCCTGAGGTTTGTGCTGATCAGCTGGTTTGGAAATCATGGGTTGGGTGACATGTTGCAATCTATGAGTAGGATGGCTTCTTTATGTGTTGACAAAGGGAGTTATAGTTTTAATTTACAGCTATTTGTTTAAGACGATTTTGGAATTTTTGGATTGCTGTGAACTGGACTGATCTGTCTTGCTGTGGAGTACAGTAAAAGGGGTGTGGCATCAGTCCCCCAGGTTCCACCAGTCCATGAGATGGTGTAAACCACATGTGTACACAATAAATTAAGAAAAAAAAAACAAATCAACAAAAACTTTTTTGAAAGTGACAGCATTAGGTGTGTACCTGTCCAGATGGAAGGCGGCGATTTCCGCGTTGTGTCTCTGGAAATCAACGAAGTAGAAGAAGTCCTCTGGCGTCTCCTCATCCCTCTGCTGCCTGACACAGAGAGAGAGAGAAAGAGAGAGAGAGAGAGATTCAACTAGTGTTTGCGTAAACACAGTGATCAAGCTGTCAGTAACAGAAGCCTGTGGTGTATAATCAACGCACCAAATACCATCATTTAAACAGATACCAGATGATTTAGCCTGACACAAATTAACCCCGGACTTGAACCAAGATAATTTACTGTAATATCACAAAATGCAACATTTGAGGTTTTCTGAGACTGTGTGACCTTGATTTATTGTTTTGTTCATTTCTTGAAGTTATGCAAATGCGGTATTTCTTTTTTTTTCTCAGTTTACAAAAAAAAAAAGGGAACATTGGTTCCATAAGCCAGTCAATCTGCACCAAGCCCCACATTCTAAAACCCAACTCTACAACTAACAGGTGAGTGACAGATGAGTACAGCAAAATATTTACGGAGCACAGCAGTGTTTGTGTTGTTGTACTTTTTTTTCCAACTTTCTAAAAGAATTTTCATCACATGGCTTGTTCTGCAGTAGTATTGTCCTTACAGGTCATCCATAAAGTCTGTTGCCCAGTTAGTAATTTTTCACGTCATTTCTTGAAGTCACAGCTCAGGTTAGCAGACGTCAGTATTTAGTCCTTAAATCATTAAATCTCTTTATGTGGGAAACACATCTGAATGGTTAGTTCATGAAGGAGCTGAAGCCATCTATCTATCTATCTATCTATCTATCTATCTATCTATCTATCTATCTATCTATCTATCTATCTATCTATCTATCTATCTATCTATCTATCTATCTATCTATCTATCTATTTGAAACTGCAGCTAGACTCTTTTAATTTGCAAACTGGTCCTCTGAATATTATGCTTCAACAAGAAGCATCTTCCAATATTTAAAAAAGCAAGGGTGAAGAAAAATAACTGCAGTTTTTTAAGTGCGTACTTGAAGCTGGCTCCAAAAGTCCAGAAATCCTCATTAGAGCATCGAAATGCCCATTTGTTCAACAGAACTACACATATTTACAGCCCAGCACCATAAACCATTTTGGTCTCTGTACCCTGTATTTTTATATTTGTTTATTTTTTTAACAATTGTTCAGAGGTTGAATTTTGTTTATTTCTCATCCATTTTGCAAATTTTACTGACAAGTTGTTAATGTTTCCCAGGTGGCAAGTCTGTGGCTTCGTCTCCACCTCTTTGCTGGTTTCAAGAAAGCGGAAAGGTAAGTGAAGCTAACATCTCTGATGTGTCTTTATGGCTATGTTCATGTTTCTTTGTTTCTTTCTTTCTTTCTTTCTTTCTTTCTTTCTTTCTTCCTTTCTTCCTTTCCTTTCCTTTCCTTTCCTTTCCTTTCCTTTCCTCTCTTTTCCTTTCAGGGTGGTTGGGTTGTCTCAGAGACAGGACAGTGGATAAAGGATCAAAACAAGGGAGCAAGAGTAGAAACTTTAGGGACTACAAGTCAGCTAGTGTTTTTGTAAGAAAGACTACAAGAGAAGATTCAAACTGTTCAGAGTCAGATTTTGTCAACGTGAAGAGAAGAAATAGCGGTGTGTTTTTTCTGCATAAAACAAACCTTCAACTGCATGTCAGAGCAAAAGTCACCCCCTCCTCTGTGGTACAGATTATATGACTGTTACCTACAGCGCATTCTTGTGTTGAAAGAAGTGAAGTAGAGTCAGTCAGTTGGTGAAACCCTCACCAGGGAGACCTAAAACGTGGATTCAGTCCTCACCTCATTGGTTTGAACATGGCTTTGGCAAAGTTTTGCATCTTCAGAGCAAGTTTCAGGTGATGTCCGCTGGGCTTCACAACTGGAGCAGACAGAAACAGAGACACATCTTTCAAATGTCAGACATGGGGTTATGCAGAAAGGCGCTCCCTCTTTACTTAGTGAAAGCTTTGGGGTTTAAATGTCAGCCTGACAGACGCAAACACTACTTATCAGGTAACTGAGTCAGTATCTGGGTTATATCGTAACGCTCTAGAGGCCAGTTCAGACTGGAATATTTCCCAGATCTGCCAGCTCCCTGTGATAAAGTAATTGGATGTTTTGGTTGCATAGCCTAAACCCTGCATTTTTCTGTCTGCCTGTATATGATTTCACGACATGAGGCCAGACTAACCACACACACACGCCTCCCTCCTTCTGTGCTCTGTGAGAATTCAGTGTATTAATAGTTAACAATCATGTAAAGTTTTACAGTCGCTATTTTTTTCTGACAGGAAGTGACTGAAAAGAGTCGTAAAAATCACTCTTCAGTTTGTGAAGCTATGTGAGCGTCTTTTGAGGTTAAATTTAACCCGTCTGGATTGTTTTGCTGCATTTTCTTTTTTTACAAACAGGTCTCTTTATCACTTTATCACTTATCTGTCCACACATTCGCAGTTTTGTCTTCCTTATAGGAAGAGATGGGGTTGTCAGTGGTCCATTCCTCAGCGTGCACACATCAAATATTTCATTAAGAGCTCTGTCTTTGAACCTCAACTACCGCCTGGTTTTATTTGCCCTAAAGCAGGCGTCTCATAAAGGCGGATCTGCCAAATGAAAACGCTCTCCTCACTATCACAAAGGCGGCTGTGTGTTTGTGTCTGACAGAACTGACGAGCAATGGCACAGAGAAAGAGAAAAACAAAGAGCATAGTCAGGGATCGAACAATCGTGTTGTTACACGCTGGACGTGGGTCTGCACAGCATCAGATACAAGATAGAGAACAAAAACCTGAGCAGAAAGAGGAGGTAAGTCTGAACACACCTTGAGTGCAGTCACACGCTCCCTTCAGGGCCTTCTCATCTTGAGTGTAATCTGTGAAAAGGTCAAACTTTATGAACTTCTTAAATCATATTGGAATGTCATTTTAATACATAACCATGGCATTAGCATCTCTAACAGTCCCCTTAATGAAGCAGCAAGTCGGAAAACTGCTCTTTAAAGTCTGTGTAAAGTAAAATCAGCCATTTTATTCAAAACACATTAAATAGGTCACATATGTATGTGAAAAGCCATTTAGGATTTAATTGTGGAGCTAGGCTGGTCAGAAATCATAGCCCTGCTACATCATGGAGCCATCATTAGCATAACCCCGCCCCCTGCTGCTGCCTTCAGAGGTGAGCCAAATAGTTGTAAGACAACCTGAAACCAGCAGTGGTAGTTATCTGTCATAGCAACACCCATAGGCTTCAGAAGAAACAAGTGGATTGATAGCTTAACTGTATTTGGCTAGGCTATATCATGACTAGTCAGTAATACATGTTGCTAAATAGCAGAAATTGGTGAAATAAATGAGCATTCTGATGGAGACTGTGAGGAATGAGGCTGAGTGTCTGACTCAGAGTCAGTTTCTGGCTCTGATGGCTCAAGCAGGTAGGGCTGGCTACGTCCCATCACGCTGCTAGCGCTAGCTTCCATTGTTACTGTAGGTAATTTTTTTTAATCTTTCAAATTTGGCTGAGTGGTCAATGACACGTTTTTGTGTTGTGACAAACTCATAACACAAGTTTATTCCTGCTTTACATGGACTTTAAAGTTTCTGTGCTGATTTTAGCGCCCCCTGTGGACAAACGAGTACAGCTTATTTCTATGCAGTTCTTTTCTTCAACATATGTGAGAAATGATCTTGTGTTCTGCATCAATTTGCTTCTTCGTCATTGAAAAAACAAACAAAAAAAAAACAGCTTTTTGAAAGAAATTACTAATCCTGTAGTAGCTTTAATTTTAGACAAATAGCACAGAAGATGAAAAGGGCAGTGCAGCACAGTTAGCTCCATCACTGCTTTGGTGTAAAATTTGAGCTCAAAACAAGGAACAATAGCTCAACCAGACCAATGATACTAAGAAATAGCATCTGGAAATGAACAATTTTGGTACTCATGATCTCATTTTTAATTGTAGATTATGAACAGGAAAATATATAAAAGTGAGAATATTTCAAAATTACTCTTAAAGTTCTCACAGGGCCCTTAAATGAATGTTCTGTGATTGTAAAGCGAGAGCTACTTGACCTGAGTCAAAATGGCACTAATTACAGAGCTCTTCTTTGATTGGAGTATAAAAGTTGAGAGAGAAACGGAAAATCTGCTTAGCCTGTTTGTCACTCATGAGGAGAAAGCTGTGATGAAAGCCAAGTTTTCTGTCATGATGACCTTTTTTCAATGTTTGTTTGCAGTGAGCCGTTTCAAACTGACCAAATGAACTGTGTCCTTTCTAACGGTGGTTATCTTCATTTCACTTTTTCATCTGAGATTTCCTGCCATGAATTTGTACTCATGATTTTAATAAAACCAAAAAAATGAGTATTTCAAAGCAGCTCTCAGTGGGACGAACATCTGTGTCCTAATAATTTACACATATGAAAATCATTTTTATTTTATTCATTTTCAAGATGTTTTGGGCTTTAGTTTGAGGAAAGAATGACTCAAGTCTTATTGTCTCCAAAATGTAAAAAAGAACCTAAGAAAATAGGGACATCCATCAGAAGACTTTTTTGATTTGATTTGATTTGAAAAAACAGATCTACTTCTTTCTTTCTGTTCCTGTACCTGCACTGACGACCGCCATGCTTTGCATCTCTTTGAGGAGTTTCGGGATAGCCGGGTCGTCACGTGAATACAGAGCGTAGCGATTGATCCCCAGGTGGAACTTCACCCAGCTGGCATCGGGGTCAAAGGTCACCTCATGCTCGGTCACCGTGATGTTTGATGCTGCTGCTGCCTCGCTGTAGGCCTTCATATGTCTGAGGATAAAGAAGCCAAAGAGAAATCTGTAGCTCAATCATTGTAACGCTCAGATATGTAAAGAAGACTTGTGCACTTTCTTCCTTTAGAGTTTCCTGTGAATGCTTTTTTGATAGCAGACTGAAAAAGATCAGGGTTTTGGCTGTGGTGTAGTTACATTTGGATTACTTGGCTTTAGAAAATATGCTCTTTTTAGAGGCAGTATTTTATCCTGGAAGGACTACAGAGCGTTTGATGAAGACATCCATGGCAAAGTGGATTCATCAGGTCCTCTCCCAACAAAAAAGTATTTTTAAAACAGGGAAAGGAACTACAGGAGAAACTGACCTTCAAGTTTCCACCTGCGGCTCAATATGTCAGTCATGTTTTTTTTTTTACTTCATTGGTTATCACGGGTTCTCTATTGTTTATAGAAGCAGCTGTAACACATCCTTAAATTTCCACAGCCTCCTCTCTGTGCTATACTTAAAGCCAGAGAGGAGGAATAATCTGAGACCAAAACAAATAAGGCTGTGGTTAGAGAGCAGCACCACATCGCCGGAGCTGACCGCGCTGAGTGGGACGGTCATCTCTGAACCAAACAAACTCTATCGCACGCTGGGTAAAGCATGAAGAGAGGGGATAAAAATATGTCAGAAGGTCAAAGGCCAAATGAGGGATGAGAGATATCAACTTGTTCCCTTGTTTTTTTCTGCAAGTTAAATGATTTAGCTCTTCATTTTGTGTAGTTCCCGACATATAATCTCCTTAATGTCAAAGTTAAGATGCTGTTGCAACATTCTGCAACCCTCAAACGAGCCTTCAGGTTATCCATCGTGTTCTTGCACAGCACAGAGCTCATCCAACCCTCATATTTCTTCCCATTTTCCACCGTAAGAGCCCAAAATGTGAACCTCAGGGATGACATGTTTGTTAAGAGCTTTTATGTGACATGTAGACTTCTTCGTGACGCACAGTGTTGTCTTACAGCATTCTGGTGTCTGTGTGTGTGTGCGTGGGTGTAATTCTGTTATCACACGCTAACTCACAAGTGTGTGTTTGTGTGCACGAGTGGTGTGTTTGTCTGTTATGTCAGTGACCCTGCCCTTTGACCACAGTCGAGCTGCAACACGTGCTCCCACTGACTGCTTCACTTTCACAATTAAAGTTGAGTAACGCTTGAAAAAAGTCACATGCAGTTGCAAAATAAGCTGCACGGATGATAAATTTAGCAAATCTGATATGATTTTTTAGGAATGTAGAACAAGTGACACCTCTATCTGACCTTTCCCAGCGTGACACCTTCCTCCTGTAGTACTCCATCAGTTGCTCCGCCTGCAGCAGCCTCTCCTCCAGCCCCAGCAGCGGGGTCTGGATGTTGTACAAGGGGTGGGAAAACAGCCTCTCCAGCTTTGAGATGCTCTCATCAGATTCAGGTGTGGTGACATCCAGGGGCGGTGCAGAAGTCCAGTTTGAGAGCTGCGGGGAGGCCAGACCCCCGTGCTGAGGGAGGGTGAAGTTTTTAGGACCACATGAGCAGAAGTGTCCTGATGTTTTTCTGATGCTTCTCAGCTTTGGCAGCAGGATGAAGTAAAGGTCAGCAGAGAAGATGGCAGTAAGGGTCGTGGCTAAGAAGATACGATCCCTCCTCATTATCGTAACTATAGAAGGAAAAAGTCAAAAAAGAAAAAAGAGCTGGAGTCGATCCGAGCTTCTTCCTGAATGCTATGGCATCACTGATCCTCTGCCTCTGATCTCTCACACACTCAGCCAGACAAAGTGAAGCAGTCAGAGGTTGGCCAGAGTCTCTCTCTTTCTCTCCTCTATCAGTCTGTCCCTTCCAGCCTCACTTCTCCTCCTCCTCCTCTTCTTCTTCTTCCTCCTCCTCCTCTTCCTTCCTTGGCAGCAAAAGAGCCGAGCCGGGAGCGAGAGTGTGTTCGCAACAGTCGCTGACAGTTTGGCTGCTTCCAGGGACCCGCTGCTGGGGAGAGAGGGCGAGAGAGTGAGAGAGAGAGTATGTGTGTGTTTGAGAGAGAGTACACTGAGGGTGTGTTTGCAGGTATGTAAACAGACATCAAATGACAGGTTTGTGGATTGAGACTGACGGCAGTGCGGGGTGTTTTACTGCTTTTTCTTTTTTTTGCACTTTCTTGCAGATGGATTGTGAATGTGCTCGTGCTGATTTAAAAGTGTGTGTGTGCATCTTGCCTTGACATAGCTATCCCTCCAAGAAGACAAGAAGACAGGCTTCCTCTCCCCCTGTCATCTTCCACTCTCCTCCTCGCTCACTCCCACTCCATCTCATCAGATCTCCTTCTTTCACATCATCCCTTCTTTAAACTTTATCCTCTTTCCTACCTCTCTATTTCCTTCATCCTATCCTCTTCCCCCTCTATTTCTGCCTCTTTCGCCACAGAGCTCCGTTCTGTTTCGCTTCAGGCAAAAAATTCCCAGCTGCACTCTCTTTCCTGCTGCCGTTCCCACACATGAATCCCCTCACTTTCTGCCTGTCACGCTGATCTGCAAAGAAACGCATGTTTTCACATAAAAAAAAAACTGTGCAGGGGGAAGTAGAAAAAAAAACAAACTCTTGCACAACTTCAAATGAGGCAACACGCAAGGAGAGATAACACCTCCCCATGTTCACAAACCACCTTTTCTTTCCTCTCCTCCCCCAACCCCCACCTCTCTGAGTTCTGGGAAAACATACAGTGTGTAAATGCCGCTCTAAAAAGCCTAAAGCAGCTTAATTCCGGGGAAAATGAAGACTTTGCGGGGCATTTCCCAGCCTGCATCTGTGTTGTTGTTTCTGTGGTATTTTGGAACATCTGTCGTCTGTTTGGGTGTGTGTTTGTGTGCGTGGAAGTCTGGCAAAATTACACGTCCATGTCTGGGAGTTGTTCTCCAGGGTGCTAGCCTCTCTGAAGAGAAAACAGGCTGAGAGGACTCCTGGAAATTAGTGGAAGGAAGATTTAACCTGCGATTTAGACAGAGTGTTGAGGAGCCTCTGTTAAGCAAGCACACACACACACAAACACACATGGTAAGTGTGTCTACCTCCTGGAAGAGAGTACAGCATCGAAAACAAAAAGAGATGTTTGTTTTGACCATGCTGCGAATTTAAAAAAGCAAATTTAGACCACATTCTCTCATGTTTTCACTTTTATTTAAAAATCTGTATTTGAAAAAAATGTCTCACAAGGCACAGAAAAGGTAGCACACCTTCATTTTGAATAAAGCCAAACTTTCTGTCAAACAGAATAGTTCCTGACAACACATTAATATGCTGTAATCTAGTCTGTCGGTGTTGGCAAAAAAGCGCATCTGTGTTCCAGCTGTGTCTGTTTGCATTTGTCCCTGAGTCATAAACTCACGAAAAGCCTCTGTGCTTGTCTCCTTTCCCCTTAAAACATCCAACCTGTGCTTAAAATAAGCCCTGCTTTTTAGGGATGAGCAGGCACACATATTCAAAGAGTGTGCAAAATCTAGTTTGGAAAGAAGACAGGCAGAAATAGGCCATCGAGCCTTCTGTCGCCAATTTGTTCAATTTAGCAGACCTGTGATGACGAGCACAAGGTGTGTTGTGAGAATAACGGGCGGTGATGGCTTGATGCCTTTTGGCATCCATGTTTGTTTTGTTGATCCAGAAGTTTCACATATCAGAAACGCTTGTATTTCACCTTCTGGGTAACATGAGGCCACATTTTAGAGCTGATGATGACTTGATGTTTGCATTAAGGGAAGGGCTAAGTAGCTACTGACCTGGCTTGATGTTTAGTAAATCAACATGAGATTCATGAAAATGATCTCATTTAACATCTTGAAAGATGATAAATAAACCAACAAATCAAAGTTTTTAGTCATTAGTGAGTCGTTTTTCCACATTATGTTTGAGCAATAGAGCTAACCAAACATTTTCAGTATGTACTAATAAGCATACAAACATAAGAGCAGTATAAGTCTACTTATCTAACATACAAAATATCCCCTCCAAAAAATGTCCCATTTAAAAAAACAAAAAACAACCTATATATAATTTACAGAAATTCATCATCTGTTTAGCAGTAAGGCTCAAAACACCTAGCTTGACTAGTTTAACGAGGAATTTTTCATAGTGAGCCATAATATAACCACCAATTTTTTTTAACTACTTACAATAAGATTTCTGTCAATGAGTTTTGCATGTCCTGTTTAGTACATGAGCCTTTTTATTGAGTGAGGCTTTCTAGGCTTGCTAGGCAACTGAGCCCCTTGGTTAGCATCAAATTTCTGACACTGTTAACACCAAAACAATAAAAGAGTTCTTTTTCTTTTCAGCTAATTGTTTGCAAGATAGTAAAATAACCAAATTTACCAAGTTTCTGTCTGTTTGTAAGAGAATATTATTGTTTTTTAGCTGTTATATTTAGCACAACATAACACTAGAGCCTAGCTAACCAAATGTGTTTCTCACTAGCCTACAGATATGACAGCACCCAATACAATATAAAGCCGAACAAATAAAGAGGAGATGTGAAGGATGTATTTCACCAAATTTAACTTGTGTTTGAGTATGAAGACACAAAGACCCCCCCCCCCCCCCCCCCCCATGAGAAAAAGAAAGAAGAAGCGAAATAGCTGAATAAGCAGTTTACAAAGGAAAGTGAAACCATAATGAAAAATTTAATATAGTGTATAGTTCATCGCTGGTTTTGTGAAAAACAATGTAGACAGTGTTCATGACATGTTAAAATAAACATTTTCACTTCCCAGTTTTATGCCGACTCCATAAATTAAGGAAAGCAGGCAAAGTTTATTTATGTCTGCATCGTTATATCTGATTGGACAGGTAGGAGGATCACTTTTCTTTCCAAACCCTGTGAGCTGAGCCTTTTAATGCCAGTCAAACTCCTCTACCACACCCAGGGGATTGTGGGTAAATCCTCAGTGGAGGCATCTCCTGGAAAAAGAAATGAGCAGAGAAATGAAGAACAGACTTTTCAACTTCAAGCCCTCAAAACCGTTTTCATAAATATGGAGCTGAAGTATCAAGGTTTCTCGTTTTAACAAACATCTAAAGCAGATGAAACAGTGGAAGTGTTTTTAACTTTCTTTCTGGACTCTAAGCAGTCCATCCACACAGAGAACTAACTACAGGAAAAGAGGACAGAAATGCATAATGTGGCTCTCAAAGCATGGTAAAAGGAGCTGAGGTTTGGAGTAACTCACAAAAAAAGAAAAGAAAGAAGTAGAAATAAAAGCAGTCTGGCCTTTTAGAACAACGATCTAAAAATAGAAAAGCAATATTCCTTGTTTCCTTACTGAATCCCTTTTTTTAATTTTAGCATCACATGCATCCCATTATGTGGACAACTTTAGCCTGTCCACGGAGCCCTACTGCCACAGCGCCTGGGCCATCGGAAGAGCAGAAGCACCCTCACATTCCTTCATATCATGCTTTTTTAAATTGCTGACCACTGTTTTTGTGCTGGCCACTACAGGATGTCTACAAGCCCAGACTACCACAACAACAGTAAACGCTCCCTGTATATTGTGTTTATATAATGCATTGAAAGTAGTTTTGGCCTGTGCAGAATTGTGCAGTGCATGGGCTGATTAGTCAGTGCAGCAGTAACAAGCAAAGTTAGTTAAAAACTGAGTTTTACTGGGAAGCTGCCACTTCACATTGCACAACATAATAACGGGTTAGTGGCATGTTAAAATACTGCTCAATGGGATAGCAGTCAGACTAGAGCTGCAAATCCAGAGTATATTGCTCTTTTTGAATTGTTTTTAATTGGCTTGTAAGAAAATTAAGGAGTTATTGTTAGTTTCAAAAGTTATGAGATGTGATTTAAGGATACAAAGTCATCCATGTCATTGGAAAATATTACAAGGCAATTTGCATATCGCAGTTCATTGTAAAACCTGGTGGTTTATTTTTTATCACTATCATGTCTGTCCAATAACTGAAGGTAAATGCTGTTATAGCATAAGCAGACTACATGGACAGGAAACAACAACACAGTATTAGCTATTTTGGACTTTAATAAACAATATTTTCTATATTTAACAAAAAAAACATTGAAGTTCATTTTATTTTTAGGCCATCAGTAATAGGGTTGCAAATGGGTAAAAAAAATTCTGGTAAATTTCAGGAAAGTTTCCTAAATATTTTCATGGGAATTTTAGCACAGGAATATTAGAAATTTACTGTTCTTTTTTAAAAAAAAATTATCAGGAAATTTGTTTTTTTTTTCTTCGTCATTAATATTTAAAAATATTACATTAAACATGTTTGTATCCATATCTGCTTATAACAAACCAAAATGTTCAATATTTATACACGTATATGACCAGGTAAATGCAGTAAATATAAATTTCCTGAAAATTCTCATTAATTTGCGTTAACTTACAAAAATTCCCTTGTCAGGTTTCCAACTTGAAAAATTCTTTGAATTTTGCAACCCCAGTCAGTAACTCTGTTATCTGTGTCTGGATTGCAGGACAGAATCTCACTCCGTAATTTGGTGTGAAAGGTTTTGTTAGTTCTTCTCGAGGCGTGTTCAGGAGGATGGCATGGGGCTGATTGACCACCCCTTGATGTCAGTTTATAATCTTCAGCTATGCTAGCCGTTTTGCCTCATCAGAAGCAGGAGTCTCATTGAAATAAAGTAGTTTAGTTTTGCTTCTTTTTGCATCTCAATGTAGTACCTCCTTTGCACTTTACTGTGTAACGTCAGAGAAACATCTCTTTTGAAATAAATTAAACTTGTAAGATACACACGTCACCTCACCGTTGTGTTACATCTGTAACTAACAATGATAAATACAGAATTTATAACACACTCTGCATATGTCAGTGTCTGAGTCGGATCACCCCACTTTGGAAAGTCAAACCGTGCTCTTGACTTTATACCCGGCTGGCTGGCTGTATCTTGTCTTTGTGCAGGGCTAAGCTTATTTCATGCTGCCTCTAGCTTCATGTTCCCCACACAGACATCAGATGGGCTGCAGTGTTTTCATGAATTTATTGGCAAAACAGTGTATTAGCAATCTTTGAAAACAAGAAAAAAAAACTAAGGTGTCAGAGCTTTGCCAGCTCTTTGGACAATTTATAACTGTCCTTTACATGGATAGAGAAGGACAAGAGTCATAAGAAAACATCCAATCAACAGTGACTTCTGTAGTTGGTGTCAATAATAATAATAATAATAATAATAATAATAATAATAATAATAATAATAATAAATTTATTTAGAAGCCCCTTTCTGGACACTCAGGGTCACTTTACAATTGATTAAAAACACAGAAAAAAAAAAAAGCACAATAAAAATAGGCAAAAGTAACATCCATCAATAAACAGTCATCGCCTCTTGTTGATTGAGTCCTCACACAGACACACACAGATTACACATGGTGGCTGGATGGAAGTGAGAGCATGCAGGTAACAAAATGATTGAGATGAAAGAGACAAGCATGTGTGTGTGTGTGTGTGTGTGTGTGTGTGTGTGTGTGTGTGTGTGTGTGTGTGTGTGTGTGTGAGAGAGAGAGAGAGAGAGTGAGAGAGACAGTGGTGTTGCTATCCACTGTGTTTACACTCATCAGCTGCTGATTGTGAGATTGTGGGCTATCAGTGTTTCTTGTGGTCGTGTCCCTGCAGGGCTGGAGAACGGAGCAAAAGTGGACGACGGGAGATAATGTCAGTGGATGTGTGTATGTGTACATAACAGTCTGCTTGGGTGTGGTGGCTGAGAAAGCACAGCTAATCGCTTATTTTGGCAAGTCCTGAGTAGTGGGCAGACAGGGGAAGGAAAGTGTAGGAAATGTCTTGCAGATACACACACATTCACACACACACACACACACACACACACACACACACACACACACACACACACACACATACACACACACACACAGAAACCTTGAGCTTTTGAAAAGAAAAAAAATTAAATCTGGCGTGCGTTTCTGGAGCAGAACATTGCCCGAATGTTCCCGAGCTGAGCTCCAGACTTCAGAGGAGGGGTATGTGAAGAATGCTCTGGCTCTTCTCTCCTTCATGTGCTGAAATTGGACGTGATATAATCAGAGGATCAGGTTTAATTAGCTTGGGAGGCCATCCTGACCGCTACACATAACCTGTTTTCATGCAGCAGCAGCTTCACACACCCTTACGCATGTCGAGGAGGACTCTGACGAAAGTGGTAATTACAAGGCGGGGACATTCCCCAAGCATGGCCAAATGTGACTCAGGGTCAAGCAGAGTCCAGATGTGAGTGAGTGTGTGTGAGTGTGTGTGTATGTGTGTGTGCAGCACCTAGAACACCTGTTTACTCTGAATAGTTACTTCCAGAGCAGCACTTTCCCTCTGAAGTTCGACCCCCGTTGATATCCTCAGGTACTTCAACTTTGACTCCTCTGGGCCTCGGTTCTTTCCTCTCACTTCCCTCCTCTGTGTCTTCTGTCAGATGTTTCTGTGTTATCCTGCAGCACCAGAGGAGGTATCATCTTTTTGCTGAAGGGAATATCACTTGTGCAAACATTGAGCTGTTTCCTTTGGATCAGACAGGTTTCAGAATTTGGTTCATGCCACTGAACTCAAATTTGTGCTCAGTGACCTCTGCTGGGTCTGATATCCGTGTGTTTGTAACATTTGATTCAAAGCAGACCTCTTGTGTCGCTGGCCTTCACTTTTTGTGCTTCTTCTGTAAATGTGTGTCTGATTATGATGCAAACATATGCAAGATCTCCTCCTCATAATTTCCCAAGTCCACAGAGTAACTTTAGGCTGATCAGCTGTGTATAAAAACATCTGTATGTGTGAGGAAGTGTGTGCAAATGGGACTTAAAAGAATGTTTATTGAAAAGAGAACATCTTGTGCACTTATGTTCAAGTGGATTTTTTTTTCTTTCTATGCTCATTTTGGATGATAAAACAACAAACTGTTCAAAGATATAGTCCTACTTCACCCATTGGTTTCTGGAGAGGCATTAAGAAATCTAAAAATGTCAGCTGCCATGTTGGAAATGTAAACTCCAAGTCTCCAGGAACAGTGGAGTTCATGCCATGCCACCTGCCCGTCAAATCAGCAACAGCCTGAATGGCACCTGAGTGTTCATCACTCTCAGCTTCAAAACAATAAAGTGGATTAACTGTGAAAATAAAATCACATTTCGTCACCTGCGTTGAGTCGACTGAACGCCTTAAAATACATCTGAAGATGCATAGCTTTTGTAAACACACATTTCTTTCTTGGTGAAGCAAAAACAGAGGGAGATTATTGTCTGTTCTCATATTTTGGGAGATTATAGATACACCTGGGAAATAAATAAAGCTATCATGAAACAGGTTGATGTATGTTATAAGGAAATATTTTATTCTAGAACATCTTTGACCAAAAACCCAAATGAAACAGCACTCGCTTTGAAGCTACAGCAGAGACGTTGTAATATTGTCTGGTGCTTCTCAGGTGGTTGACCAATCAGAAGCCACAAGAGGCAGTGATAGACATTGGTCACAGCACACAGCTAACTGTCGGTCTTAAACAGACATGTACCTCACATCACCATAAATAATCCCTCACATGTGAACAGCATCTGACGATAACCAGAAGCCTTTAGCGGTATATCTCTCTGATGATTTGTGCAGACGTGTGCTCGACGTTTGTGCTGACTATGTCTTTCACTTCGCTGCACTTTTTCACCCTCTTGAATTAGCTCCCTCCTCTCTGCTGCATGCTCCCCATCATGTGACGGAAATGCAGTGAAGCAGACAGAAAAAGAGCCTGAACCCCGCCAGAGAGTTTATGACCTTTAACCAAAGTGAAGTCTATTAAAGACTCCACCGTCTGTGGAAACAACGATGGGGAAGTTTGTTTTGGAGGACGCACTCAACCATGACGTGGTCCTCTAGATTAGATTTGGCACAAAGCACTTGGGGCTCAGTGTTGACATCATAACTTGTTTGGACGTGCCCCGTACGCTCTACTATGTGTTGGCAGCAATGAATGATATAATCCTAAAACGCTGCCATGTTTATACACGTCAAATGTGGATGTGTAATCTAATATGCTCCACAGGCAGTTTGAGCGATTATGACCGCTAATGCTCCAATCATGGAAGAGCTGGCATCACACAAAGTGACGCAGGAGTCGATTTGCGAACCCTTAAACCCTTTTCACTCTGAAGAAGCTTGTTATTATTAGAACTCTCTCAGATTTTCTCGCGCTCAACCTTCTCTTTCTTATAACTTGATGTCTAACAGGTCATGACCCTCACCTTGTGTAAGTAGCAGGCTGATAGATGTTCCACTCCACTCCCTTCCCTCCAAACGAACCCACTCGATCCCCGTCCACAGTCCACAGTCCAGTAGAGCCTTCAGCCGAAGCAGTGAGGATGAACAACCTGTCAGCCACATCCAAGACTTCCAGACATATTAACGCTCCTCTGTGAGCTCTCCAACTCTGCAGCAAAGGTGGACGCTCACAAATCCCCTGTTTGGAAAAACACTTGCGTTTCATCTGTGCACTTTAAATCAGGCAGTCGAGCACAAAATCATGCATTTTCACCTCATTTTGGATCTCCAACCCATAGTTAGAGATGTCCCAGATCTGAAGCTGGCCTGTTTTGTCTCCACTGACCAGGATGGTGTTTTTAAGATGATCTGAACTCATGCAGAGGACACGCTCAGCTGGCTGCTCAGAAGCAAAGAACTGTCCTGAAAGAAGAAAGGGAAATCCAATCGACACTTTTATTTCAAAGCTCACACTCTCAAATTCCCCTCTGTGAGACAAATACGTTGATACATGCTGGATACAGACCTACACACACACACTAACACAAATGCGTGTTGCTCACTTGTACACCCATGCATGCTCGTACACATATGCAGCGGTCACAGGGCATGAATCCCTCACCACTAAACACAGATGGGATCTGGAAACAGACATAGTTGTGGGCTGCCAGGAATGGTAGAGGCTTGAGTCCAAGTCACAGTTCAGCCCGACTGTCACTGCTCTCTGTCTGTAAATCCATCTTAGAGGGGAGGATTATTAAAACTGACAGCTGCTTGTAAAACACTTGAACCGTTTAGCGCTTTCAACCCACTGAGGGTTTTTTTTTTAATCACTAATTCAGTTTTTAACCTTTGGATGCAGCTCTTTTAGATGGAAGTCTCTTCATCTCTCACCATAAGTGTGCGTCTGTCCAGTGACGCTCCAAAAGCAGAGACAGCCAGCCTGCGAGGACACAAGGACACCTCTGTGTCTCAGCTTTCTGCTTCCAGCTCGGTGCTGCAGGAACATGAGGCAGTCCACAGGGGGCGACACTCTGAACGTGAACCAGCAAAGAAAGAGTTATCAACAAGTAACTTCTTTGTTAAAGGCATGGTTGGTAGTCACGGAAAACTAGCACAAATTCGAATGTAGCATCTCCTCAGGACTCCATTTAGCCCCTGCCCTCCCACACTCAGAGCTCCTCCAAAACGACGCCCCCGCTCACATGCATGAGTGCGGCTGATTCACGATCATATGATCGTGACTGATTCAAAACCACAGACTCAAACCGGTCCTCAGCACATCGTTTTCGCTTGCATTATGTTACCAGTAATCAGGGTAAAGGTAGTTTTTCTGCCATTCTCCAGCGTACTTAGATCCCTCTTGGTTATACACATTGAATCGGGACTAGTGTACACAAGTGAAATGAACGCACAGGAAGCTGGCAGAACGGCAGGATGGGATTTGATTAGTTTAACAAATTGGCTGCCAAACACTAGGATTGGTTGGTGTTTTCCCAGGTTTACTCCTGCTGTAGACAGTGGATATTTTTACTCTATTTTAAGAACACATCATGCTTTGATTGACATCGGGACATAAAGATCAGTTTAACCAGAATAATAAAAAGTGTATCTAAATCTGCCGTTAAATTTCCCAGACGCTGTGTGTTCCTCACCCTCTCTGCAGATGAAGCACCGGTCCTTGTGTCTCCAGCCTCCAGATGATGACCTCTCCATCATGGCTCGCCGTGGCGACGACCCCCAGAGAGGAGCACTGACACAGGGTGAGGATGTCTGATTTGTGAACGTTGCTGGACTTCCATGACATGTCTGCTGTCACATGCAAATCCTATAAATGTGAAGAAAACTCATCATCTGTGCAGCTTTTCATACATTTTACCACTCTGTAAAAAAACATGAATTACTGATACCATCCAGCTCCTCTTCTGACCTGAAAATGTGAAACTCTTGCTCATGAATTCCCATCTTGTGACAGTTTGCAAATGTTTTGAAAATGCTTGTAATTGTTTGTGTTGCCTTGTGGGAAGCTGCTCTATTTTTCTGCTCTGGTTTGCTGATTTTGTTTACACCTCAAGGCCGTAGTGTTGTGGTCAGTTTTTTTAAAGACGTCAGAGTAACACAAGCATTTTTGTTGCATAGCTCAAACATCTTGGATCTGAATGTGGTTTTACGTCATTGGCTTATATCTTTCTTTAATTATTATTTTTTTGCCTTCAGATCTTTTTTTTGCTTTTCTTTTACAGACCTGGCTCTTTTTTAAGATGAGCAACATCATGAGTGTGTAGAAACGCAGCTGAAAATGTGCTGGAGAAGCTTCGACTGTAGTTCTCCTTGGATGAATGTGACCACCGCAGAGCAGACGCTGTTTGAGGGTTCAGAGGTAAAAAGTAACACAAGAATTCGAAGTGTGAAAATATGCGCGTCTGCAGATCCAGACTTTGGTTTCGTGTTGCACTTCACACTTGTGTTTATTCTGGCATTAAATGCCACAGTTTATTTCTTTTGACCTGACGGTCGGTGTGAATGAACATGTTGCGGGCTGTACTCAGTCTTTTCTACGTCCATCAAAAAGACATCTAAAGTCAGACATCATTATGGGTTGTTTTTTTTGTTTTGTTTTTTTTTTGGGTGGGTGGGTGGGGGGGGGGGGGTGTATTTTAGAGTCTCCAGTTGTCTTAAGCTTAAACTGTTGTCTGCATTCTTCAGAAGAAATCTGCATTTTAAGCCTCCAACAGATTAGTCACTATGGGGACAGCTGTTTGTTTGGGACTCATCATCCAGCGTTCAACATCTGGGGAAGAGCTTCTGCACCAAACAAAGTGTGAAAAGTAAGACTGTTGACGTTTGCGACTTGATGTATTTAAGCCGTTGGGTCATTAGTGAGTGTGTGCGTGACACTTTCCAGAATCACCTGTCAGTAAGGAGCTTTTGTGATGTATTTAATGCTGTGATTTTCTCTGTTAGAGCTTGCAGCCTCCTCTGTGTCCAAGAAGTAATGACCTCTGCTGACACTCCTGCTGACTGCACAGTTATTCAGTGACTCTTTTTTATTCTTTAAAGAGAGGCTACTGTGCTTCTATAGGCTTTATACCTTCCCTTTGGTCCCCTCTTTGTAGCTTTAGATTTACAGCTCAAAGAAATCCCTATTTTTCTCCCACTAATGTTTTAGAGAACCCTTATTTCAGTCTGTATGAAAGGTCTCTTTAAGGCTCCCTGCTCCAAAAAACCCTTCCCTCTAGTTGGCTAGCCCTCTAGAGCTATTGGCAGACTTTGGTGTTTGAGGTCCGTTACTCCTACGTCTCATGAACCAGTTAAGAGATCCTCTATGTGATGTTTCAGCAGATCTCATGAAGATCTTGTGCGGTTGTTCTGAGCGGATTATTTTGAGCAGTTTACAGACATTTTCAGAGAGCTTTACAACATGAAAATGTAGCAATTTAAAATTCTGCACACATGTAGTATGGACATCCAGTATTGTTACTTTATGCCCATAGTTTTTGTCACTAAAATATGATTGGTCAGTGTGCGAATGAGAGAGCTGAGCCGAAGAGAGTCGGAGGGCGGGGCACAATGAATGTGTTCTCTCCTATCACTGTCTCTTATACTTATGGTGTTGGTTTTACGGAGATTAAGTAATACCTGATTTATTTCTGAGGAAGTGTGCTTCACAGCCTTCAACTTGTGTCATGTTTTGTCTTTGAAAATGCCAATTGTGACATCGTCGGCTGCAACCTATCAGCCCGTGCACTGCTAATGTTGTGCCAGACGGAACCTATTATCAGTGCCGACAAACTGCATTTAAATGGTGAAATTTTTATCAGACCAGAAACATTTTTTATTTTACCTTGGCAGTTGAAATGTTATACTGAGCGATCCGCTGGCTCCACCCTACAGCCAGCAGCTGATTGTCATGAAGACAGGTCAACCCGGTGACATCAGACTCAGTGACCGGCTCCAGTTTGTGCAAGTTCAGGCCGTTCAATAAGTCCCACACCTGCCCAAAAACACTCCACCTGTTAACAAACTCTTTTTAACCTCATGAATATGTTCGCTAATGTTTGAAACATGATTAAGAATGCTTCTGTGCACGTATTTGACCTTTATAGTTCCATTGCGGGCCCCTGTGATCAGCAGTCTTTGTGAGGAGTCTAGTGTCATACAGGTGAGCTCTTCCTCTCCATGTGCGTTCATGATCTGCAGCCTCTTCCTCCCTGTCTCTACGTCCCACACGCACACCGAAGAGTCAACATGCCCACTCACCACCTGTCTCAGTGTGGAGCTAAACAGTGCACAGCAGAGGCGAGGACCACTCTGAGTAACCTGCCCAGGTTGTTCTTCTTCATCTGTCAGCCAACCACCTGCTCCTCTTCTTTTGTTGGACAGATGGAGCAGAGCGAGGTAATCTTTGCATGCAATGATTAAATGAGGCTGCTGAGGAAGAGGAGGGTGAAGGAGAAGGAAGGGGAAGTTGCCGTGTTCTGGAATCCGACCTGGCTGCAGACAGGGGAACTGCAGACTGATGGTTTTCAGACACTGATGGCTGGAAATGTCCCAAACCCTCAACTCCTGAATGAAAAAACAAACACAGCACGTTAAAATGAGGAAGGTGACTTTGTTTACCGTTTTATTATTTATTTATTTATTTATTTAAAGCTCCCATGTAGATTTTTTAGCTTGTTATGAAACAGATTCAAAGTAATTCTCTGTTTCCACTGTTTTAGCTACAGCAGCAAGACTGATAATTTCAGCATAGTTGTTTTTTATGCCTAAAAACAGCTGTCGGGGTGGAGGGTAGGTGTCAGAAAGGGCCTTTTTCTGCTTTTTAAATGACCAGTGATGTGTTCGACTGTTCAAAGAAAGCAGCACAATCATTTTAATTTTAAAGAAAACTTGTTTTGACAGGATCAGCAGGGAAACAGGATGTGGCATTTCCTCCACGGGGAGGTGCCAAATTCAAACGAACTAAAAAAAATCCTCACTGCAGCTTTAGTTGCTTGATTTCAGATGCTCTTGTTCAAATGATACTGCTTTGGTTAAAACAGATTTTAACTTTGTATCGTTAAATATTGTCAATCCCTAACAGGCTGGTCCCTTTTTTTATTTTTTGACTCACAGCATCTCTGGAGTAGCTGAAAATCTGCTCCACAGGTTCAAAGATCACAACATCTAACACAGCATTTCTGTGACCCCACAGTGTAGCCACGGGACTGGAGGTCACAAACCGAGTCCACAGCCTGACTGCTCGGTCACTCCCTCCTGTCACCATCAGCTGCAGAGATTCACTGTAGTCGAAACATTTCACTCCCTGAAAAGACAGAAAGATGAAGTTGGTACACAGAAGATGGGATTTGTGTGTACAGAAAAGTTCCGCAGGGGAAATTCTCAGGGTGGGTTCGTTATTAAAAGTTCCAGACAGCAAACTGAAGCATAAATTAGTGTACTCCTTCATAAAAACCCTTGTGAATAACAGGAAGCTTTGCCACCCACTTTAATAATGTTTTGTGTAAAAGCATTACTTCTTTTCTCCACAGACAGAAGCCACTGAGTGACTGAGGCAAGTCGTCTTTAGAGAAAAGTGACTGGTGTCTTACTTGTTCCATTTGATAAAACTGGCGAGGATAAATCCTGCGGCTTTAAAAGCAACCTAGAAATAATTTTACATTTGAAGAAACTGAACCACAGCACTGTGGCACGCGCTCAAGTGGCTGACTCAAGTTTTTCAGAAGATTTGATTCATACCACTCAGTAAAATAAATTCAAACTGTTGATGATCATGTAATACTGGTTGAAACAAATCAACAAATCATAGACTGCAACTAAAAATCCTTTCAGCTAAGCAGTGAACTCTGCTGCTAAAATGACGCAAATGCAGCATGTGTCAGCGATAACGGTAATGGTTAAGACAGGATTGATGGATTAACTGTGTACACCTGTCTATGACATAAACTAGAAAAAAAAAACAAATACCCCTCTATTCATGGAAAGTTTTAAGAATATCACCTGTTTCCACCACCAGTAAACAACGACCAGAGTTGAAGAATACTTTTTATAGTTATCGAACTTTAACTTCAGCAGTTATCAAAATGTTTTCATGGGAATCCAGGAGTAGGAAAACACAGACCAGGTTTCTGAAAGGTGTCAGAATCTGAAAAGTGCTGAATGACAGTAAAGTGATTGGACGACTCAAATCAGTCACGGTGAACATCTGAAGATACTGTGTAATGAGCTGTGTCAAAAACAAACAACTTTTATGAAACTGCTGGTGTAAGAGGAGTTCAAGAGGATTTTGGACCCGGGGGGTTTGGGTCAGTGTCACCCAGACCAGGATGATGTGACCCACAGGTGTTAATCTGACCTCACTGCACATATAAAGTGCATAATGACAAAATTACTACAGTTTTAGTCTCATACTGCTGTTAAGAGGGTAAAAAAGGTGATCCAGACCAAGAACCAACATCAATCATTGGGTGAAATTTGATGCAGCACCCAAAAAATAATTTTATTTATTTAAAGTTGGGGTTTTGGAGGGCTTTTCATGCTTTTAATCAGGTGGGAGAGGACAGTGGATAGAGAAGAAACGGGGCAAGAGTGGGGAATGACATGGGATACAGGCCATGGGTCAGATTTGAACCCGAGAGCAAACCTCACGGGGTGCAATCTAAACTACAAGGCCATCTGCGTAACTTATAGCTGATCACTATTCAGCTTCATGTCAAATAAAAACACTCACTTAAGTCCTTACCTGCTTAATTTTCCAAATGTATGGCTCCTGTTTCAATGTCACCTTCATAAAGACAACAGAGCTGTCGCCACTTTCTGATGATGTCATAATCGAATTGGCACTGGACTCAAACATCACTCTGTTGATCGGTTCCTGGTGGATGTTTGGGAAGTATTGGTACATGACCATGTCGCTGTGTTCATGGAGGTCCTTTTGATAAAATACCAACAAACACATGATGCATTTTCCAGGATGATCAACTTAACTGAGTATTTTCAAAATAAAAGTCAGGCTTACTGAGAAAAAGATCCTCTGTGGGTGTCTCTTGGTCTTGGATGGGCTCCTGAAAAGACCTTTAGAAGGTTTCAGGAACTGCAGGAGGTGGACTCCTCCTTTTTCATCTCCCAGCAGCAGCAGAGAGGGTTGCTCTGGACGCTGAGAACAGTTAGTTTACAGTTTTATTCTGTCACGGTGACGTTTTCAAATTCAAAAGGAAAAAGTCTCATGAAACATAGTCCTACCTGAACGTTGTGCCAATAACAAAGAGCTGTGGGGACGTGACGAAACCCTAAAACCAGTGAAGAAGAAAGTTTTGTTTATCAGTCGATGTGTGGAGTGTAACTGATCTAGTTTGAACTGTGTTTGGAACCGTGTGAGCATTCATTTTACCGAACAGCTGGACATCCTCAATCACACTAGTAGTGGAGATGTTGAAAAAGTGCAAGTCCCTGCAGTCAGTTGCTATAGCAACTCTACGGACATTGCCCATGTAGACAGCATCAGTCGTCCAGCCTCTGAACCTCCTGGAGTTGGCCACTTCCTCTGTCGGGTCTCCCACAAGCTGGATTAATTAAGTTTAAAATAAAAACTCTGAGAGTGTGCTGGATGTAAAAGTAGTGCGCTGATGTCACTCACCCCTGTACTTCTGAGGATGTGTAGGCTGCTGTTCCAGACACTGACCTGACCCCCCTTACTGACACTAATATAGCTCAGTGGAGGAGGATGGGGAATGGCAAGCACACGAACTGTCGGCTCCCGCTGCAGAGGAAAAAGTTTTAAGAATAATTATTAAAAAAAGGCCACATGAGTAATAAAAGTGCTACTGTAGAAAAGAAAAAAGAAAGAAAACAGGGTGTAGAAGGAAAAAAATCTGCACTTAGTAAAACCTCTCACAGACTCTTCAAGCAGTTTGTATAAAGACCTTGTATTGCTTGCATCTGTAACCCTTACTATTTAGGCCGCAGCATTATACAAAAATAAAAAATCCTCCTTTTTATTCTCATTGTTAACATAAAACTGTATTCTAACCTTGTTGCGGGAGCAGTGTTCAATTTGCAGCTGGCTGTCCAGAAGAGCTGATATGGGGATGGAGGCCCGCTCTCTCTCTCTGAACTCCAAAAGCAGGTATGAACACAATTTCTGCCAGTTCACCTTCCCACTACAGCTCACATCTACCTGGATATGAAGCAGTTCAAAAACCAACAGTTGACTTCAGTTATTTATTTATTTATTTTTTTGTCAGCACTTTCACAAAGTTGTCCCTCCTTACCTCTCTGAAGAATCTCTCTACCCATGCGTCCTCGATGTCCAGACCCATAACAGACCTCATAGTTTCTCCAAATTCATCTAACGTCATTCCTCGTTCTTCCTTCCCTCTGTTCTTTGATCTTTTGTCATGTGCCTCAGCTTTTGGACAGGTAAAAGCGTTTCTCAGGAGCTGCAGATGGTTGGTTGTTAGCCTCTCTGCAGGGCTGACTCCACAGACTGGATCACTGTTGAAAAGGAGGCAGACAGTTATCCTGCATCTTTTTTGATTACGGTATTTTTCTTTTTTCTTTAATGTATACACACCTATACACATACAGAAAAATCTAGACGTAAACTTGCACACTACACCCGAAAACATAAGACATAGAGATTGAATATATTCTTTTATTCAATTATTTTTTGCCACTAGTAAAGAACAGAAACACCCTGTTGGTCCGCTGATTGTTACTGATAAGTTCAAGGATGTGAGCAATCAACATTTGCAAGCAAGTAGAGAACCAAGTAAACAAAGTTCAACCAGTCACAATTTGGTGTCATGAACTCACTAGCATTAATTTCTGAAGTGATATCAGCGCTGGGGATCCTTGCAGAATGAATACGTTGCCCTCTAGTGGCAGCAATGGTTCAACACACACCCCCTAAATGACTCTCCTATCACATTATCAAGTGCCTGATGAAACAAACTGATTCAAAACACTCATGGGAGTATGTCTTCATCTAACAGCCCTAATGTGCGCACCTGTTGTACCTAAAAAGAAGATTGTTGAAGGAAATTTAAACAAAGTTCCTCAAGCAACTTATATGTGGACCTGTTGCTCAGGGTAACTACTTCCTCCAACAATAAGCCACACGGTACAGCAACCTGGTCTGTCTTCATGTTTTTGTTACAAATAACTAACATTAATGAAACTGTAAAACAATAGGAGCTGGAAAGACAGCAAAGAGGCTGAAAGACTTGAGTGGAGGGATTTTTCCTGACATTCTTCTTTTATTCCTCCTTTGTTCTAATTTTCTTTTTGTAACACTGTGTAGAAAAGTGCCTTAAATATAACGTTTATTGTCATCGTTGTTATTTTTGCTGGGGAAACATGTTTGATCTGAATCAGAGAAATGCAGTTGCAGAACTTTTTTTTTACCATCAAAAATAAGTAAAGGCAGAATAAAACTCACCAAAATCTGCTGTGTGGTATTTCTGTCTCATAAATAATCCAAGGATTTTTATGCTTTTTTAAAGACTCCATTCTAAAAACCTAGGCCTCACTGTTTGAAATGTTTCAGTTCCTCAAAACACAGGACACTTCGTCTTCAGTTAAATTAATCCAGGTCGGTGTTTCCAGTTTTTTAATGCAGCTTCAACCAAACAGTTCCCTGTGTCTGAGCTCCCCTCACCATCCTCTCAGTCTTTACATGCAGGCCCTTTGTTAATCCCCTCCTGTCTTTTCATGCAAACCAGATTTGCTCAAACAGAGCTGTTTGTCTCCTCACAGACCACCAAGACACAGAAAGTAAACCAAGGAGAGGGAGATCTGCTGGGGGTAACAGAGCACACAGACCAGCCCTCAGAGGTTAATCATTTATAGAATAGGAGAGCTGAGATTTTCTAGTCTTACATTTGAATAGTTCATGTGATTTACAGTGATGAGGATTCTTTCATGTTTAGTCAGGTTGTATCCGTTGATAGTTTACAAATTTGATTACTTACTGAAAAAAAGCCCCTCAAACTTGATAATATTAAATAATGTTTAATAATTGCCTCAGTACTTCAGCTCACCACCTCAGTGAGCAGAGCTGAGTCACATGACCTCCCAGTATGTTTAATGAAAGTTAGCTCCCAGCCTGCAGACTGTTTTTGTCCTGGCTTAATATGAGATACAGACTCATAAGCATAAGTGTTCCATCAAGGACCCAGGGGGAGGAAGGGGCCCTCAGTACAGGCATTAAACTTGGATTTGATTTCATTCTCTCTTTTTCTGTCTTGCATATTACTGCAGATACAGCTTTACTACTGCTGTTTTTGACATGACCAGGCTAGAAAACAATTGTAAGATTGAAAGTTTCAGTTTAAGACTGTCAAAATGTGCCTTTGATGAATTCTTGTTAACCATACAAAGTGACTCTTCTCAGATTTTTGAGCATCTTAAAGATCACATCCTCGGACAACTTACAAGTATATTTCTATGTTTAGCATATGTATTTATCACAAATCATGTATGGTTGAACTGTGTTTGGATTTTTTAAAGAGCTTATCTGAGAGAGAGAGAGAGCATTATCAACTAAACACACATATCATTCCAGGGTTCGGCCACTAGATGGAAGCATAGGAGAAACATTTAAACGTAATAGAAAAATTCCATTTGTCGTTAAAATACATATCAAAACCCATTTATTATTAATTTTCAAACGAATAGGAGTGCTCTGAAATTAAACCTGGTTGCTTTCACCCTTTTGTCATCGTCCTTTTCATCGTCCTCTCTCTGCCTCACGCACACGGTGGCAGCACGAGCTCACGCGCAGCTATTGAAGGTAATTATACCCCCGTGACCCGCCCTCGTTTCCCCTCTTCCTCACTACCACCGCCGGGACCTGAAAATACGCACAGCCCTGCCCTATGAGAGCTACAGTGATGGGGAAGTGAGGATGCCAGAGCACGGCGGTCCCCTCCAGACTTTTTATGACATTCCTGAACTTCACTTTTAATATCTTTTACTTTTTTTTAAACATCTTTGTGATTCAACCTGTCTGCTGCCATGCTGCGGGTCGCTGTACAATCGGCAAAAAATCTGCCTAAAAAGAGAGTTGGAAGTCCTGACCCTATAGTCTCTGTGATTTTTAAAGGTAAGTCTTATTTTGAAAACTTTCATGAAGACTTTTGTTGTCCAGCCTAAAGGGGGAAACGATGGGAAATATTCTGAAGGGGGGTTTATTAGAGGAAAGGGTTTTTTTTTTTTTATTATGACGTCACTCTGGAGCTCATACTTTTGCTTAATATTATTTTCTTCTTTGTTCTTGTGCGTAAGCTAGCAGCCTAATACTTCTACTGTATTCCCTTTTAATGTCTAAAAAGTTTAATTGCATTAAGTTATTGCACAATTTTAGATTCCTTAAACATGTCACAGCATTTCCAAGCTGCAAAAAGAAATTGGCAGGTACCTTGTTTGAGCCTGTACTGTGCACATAATTTCAGACACATACAAAAAAGCAGATACTTTATTGAAGTAATATCAGATAAATTGGTGTGGCAGACAAAGGGTGGTGTTAGCTTCTGTAGAGGAAACAACCCTTGGCAATCAGCCCTTGTCGCCCTCAGCTGTTTTCTTTGTCATCATCGTCATCATCACCCACAGGTGTGGCAGCCTCTCTCTTGTCCTGCTTCCCTGTTGAGGCTAAAACACAGAACCATACAACAATATCCCTGTCATTACCAAATTGATAAAGAGGAGTGTCAAAAATAAGACATTCTGGTGTATAAATGTTGACAAAAAAAACTGATTTCACTTTCAGATGAGAAGAAGAAAACAAAATCAGTTGACAGTGAGGTGAATCCTGTATGGAATGAGGTAAACAACCCTGACACACACATGGTCTGATCTTTGTCTTTTATCTATAATCAAATGTAGATCAAAGCTGCTTCAAAGTTATGCAGTAATAATGAATTTAATTCCTTCATATATGTGACTGTAAAACTACATGGATAGACATGTTAAATGTATGGTTACGATATCATATGACTGTCACAGCATTCATTTAGCGTATCAATAGATGATGTGGCTAAGCTACAGTATGTCTCTGCTCAGAGGTTAAATGTGATTCTTCTTCTCTGGTTACAAACTCCTGCAGAAGTGTTGTATCTAATTGGCTGTTTCCCCCTCATCTCGGCTTCCAGGTGCTTGATTTTGACCTGAAGGGCGCCCCACTGGACTCAAACTCCTTCATAAATGTGGTTGTGAAAGACTATGAGACCATTGGGAAAGATAAGTAAGTGCAGCTCAGCTCCCTGTTAGCTTTGGCTTTGTGCAGGCAGAGGGATTGCAGTGATGAAAGAGGAGCTGTGTGCTCCTCTGCTTTCTGAATCACAGAGCAAATAACTGTTGTTCGAACACAGCCTTTTTGAGGAAATAAGTCTGCTCAGCTTGGAAGTGGTGTGTGTTGGATTTTTAGTTGTATTGATCAAAAGTTTCTGGTTTTGATTGCTGACATAAAACAGGGGACAAGTGCTTCTTAGGTGCCTTGTCTGCAAAATAGTTATTTGTCCACACCCCGCCCACTCACAAGGATACATATCATTATCAACAGGCACACAGTGACAGACAGGGTAAATAAGATTCAGAGTAACTCCGTGTTTCAGTTGAGTGTTTGGCTGCTGCTGCCCCCTCACACCCTGCCTGCCATGCTGGGACTTGCAGGGCTGTGTGGGCCGACCAGCTCTGATTGGGTAACAATGGATGGATGAATCGCTGTTTGTCTTCTTTCTCTCTCTCTCTTTATGGGAAGTGTGTAGCAGTATTTCACTCCAGGAAAACTCTTAAAGGAAAAATGCTTTACTTGGCAAGTTTCAATTTATTCTGTGTATGCAAAGTTACTCCAAAGCAGCCAAGAGGCTGTTGCATCCAAATAAAGCCTGAATCACATCTGGGAGCAATCTACCCCAGCCACAAAGACTGTTTCCTCAACATCACTAATTATAGCGATCAAAGTTGTGTCTGTGTTAAGAAAAACCAGCATCAAAAAGTGTTGCTATCATGATTTGTGTCTAAAATAACTTAGAAGATGTATAGTTTTTCTTCAGTGAAATGCTTTGCTCAGTAAAAGTTTCCCTCTGCATAGGACAGTCATAGCTGTGGGAGGAGCTGTTTCCAGCACATGAGTCCATGTTAAATTGAGTAAAGTTTTCCACTGGGCTGGCCCGTCTGACACACTCCCTAAAGATCCTCACAGAGGGAACAGAAAGAGGACGTCCCTTCTCATGAAAAATAGTTTTGCAGCTGCTGTTGTAGGTAATCCTGGTCGTTGTGGCAACTGCATGAGGAACAAAAAAGGGGGCAGTCTGTTTCCGAATGAATTAGATTTTTGAGAGGAATCAGGAGCTTGTTGGTAAGAGGAACACCATCCTTATAATTAAGTCTGCCTCCAGTCAGTTTGACTAGTTTAATCATGGACATTCCCCTCATGTCTTTTCTTTGTTTAAATGTTCTCTTAAAGCATTTTACAAAGATGAGCAGGGTTGCAGAGAGGACTGCAGCTGTCAGCCTTGTGGGGGTGTAGTAAAGCCCAGCTGTGGTTTAAGCTAATGCTACCATCAGCATGCTAACAATATTGATTTAAAATGTTCTGATATTACAGGTAATATTGATTTGTTCATGGAATACATCTGATTTGAGTAGGAAATCATTAACTTCATCAAAATTTATTTAAAAAGTTAAACTACTTGATTGTGGAAATCTCGTTGTTGGGAATTCTGGAGACAATGTTTTTTTTCACCAAATTCAGACTAATTAATCCAACAAGTAAAAATATTTCAAAAAAGAATACAAAATAATAACCACAGAAGAAATGACAGGGGATGATAATAAGCAGTAGGATTCATCCTCTGAGGAAAATAAATATTTGTACCATTTTTCTGGCAGTCTAAAGCATGGATGTTTTTCTTAAATTACAATGAACATCTGCATGTTAATATTACAAGATACGAAACTTAAAGAGCACTTAGATTATGCAAATTCATCCTCAGGGGAGCATGAACAGCTATTGAGGGTTTTTTTCTGCAATTGGTGTCATCATTGCTGGGATATATAACTCACAAATCTTAACCTCAAAAGGGTGCCAGATGAGGAGACAGAGGATCAACAGCATAAGTGGGGATTATCCTCTGAGGACTATGAATGTCTGAACAAGATTTTATTGCAGTTGGGGCAGAAGCTGTTGAGCTGTTGTTGTTATAAGATGATGATCCCACATGAGCCAGTTGATAACAGCGCAAGCCTGGCTTCAAATTAATACAGCTAGATTTACAAAGACTGTTTTTTTTTGGAAAAACTAATGAACGTATCAATGTTATCTCCTGTTTTTAGTCACCTGTGCATGTTACTGTAACAGAGCTCATTTAACACACTGATTTTATGATGACAGTAACTTAAGGAAAATATCGGGCTCTATAACGGTTTAAAACTTTAAGAAGTTATTGGGCCTCACTCGCTAACAGTGTGTACACACAAATGTGTGCTTACAATAGAGATAGTTTACAGTTATGTCAACATACATATAAAAATGTCTCAATTTTATTGTCTGTCAATGAAGAATTGTTCTGATTCACTAATACATGCAAGTTGTCTGGTACGCACGTGACATGAATCTAAATCTGGCGGTTTAGCATACGCACTCATTTTATATGCAGAGTGAGAACATTTCTATGCATTTATTATGCAATGACGCTCAATATGTGGTTGAATTGTAGTAACACTTGCTTTTCTCTAAAAGATTTTAGCTGGGTCTGTTCAGAAGTGTTCAGTGGTTAAAAAGGGGGTCAAACTCAGGGTAAAACCCTTCTTTGAAAGAGGCCTGACAAGTATTTGACAAACCTCAGGGTCTGAGTTAAATAAAATAAAAATAAATAAATAAATAAATAAGATAATCCTTTATTGATCCCCAGAGGGGAAATTCATAAATAAATGAGTTCATTTCCTGTCTTCTGCAGCATCAGACATGGAGGGTTAATGAAAGTGCATCACCTGCATTCAGAAACTTTGAATCAGAGTTTAATGTTAACGCCATGATAAGAGTGTCACAGGGCTCATGGATACACTCTGCTGTCTGACATTCCACCAGTTATCAAAAGCTCTAAGTCAGGACTCGGTCAGTTGTGGTGGGATATTTCCCAGTGACTCATCCTGTTTTGGTCATTGCAGTGAGTGTTTGCAGGGAAAACAATGAGAAAATTTGACAGTCAAAGTCCGACCTTCACATCCTGCTTGAAACGTGAACAATGCTGAGCTGTACTAACTAAAATCTGGAAGATGTATAGGGTAGTGTTTCTTATTGTCAGGGTTTAATGTGTGACTTGATCCCCTTTTCATTTGAATGCTGTTATCAAAATGCATTGAAGCTCCTCTTCACCCTCATCCACATCTTACTTTATGTCAATGTTTAACAAAGTATTAATACTGCTCACAAGCTGATCTCTGTGTCATGTCTGAGCCTGCATACCAGGTTTAGAGAGTCACTGACTCCCTGGAGTTCCCGTGTCAGCCTGTTCTCATTCAGAGAGTTCAGCCAAGAGAATTCTCCATCATTTCTACCTCTCTTCGACTCATCTGAGAAGTTATAAAGGAGATTCAAGGAGTATCCCAAATCATGGTGGTTCCTCACATTCCTTCCCCCACATTAATTTTTCTGTCCACACCAGCAAAATATATTATTACAGATGAAGAAAAAAAATCTAATTTGGAATATCCCAATCCAATAAGTTTTAGTCGGTCTCAGCTGAGTCTAAAGTGATGTCATTTTAATGTAATGTCCATTGTGAGTAACTTTTTCTGTCTTGGGAAAATCCCTCCTCTCGGGAACATGGCCAAAAATATAATAAGTCTAACAAGGACTAATGTATTTTACAGAATGTCCCGCAAACAGACACTGAGATGCTGGCTTACTTTGTACATGTCACCAGTACAATAGTCCCAAACATAAAGTTTTGATTCTACTTTAGGATTATTTTGGAGCTGAATTTGGTTTAGCTGTTGAACTATATGCATGCTAACTTCATTTTAATTTTTTTTTTAAGTTGCCCTTATTGATAATAATCAGAACACCTGTCACCAAAGTAGAGGCAGCATTTATTGTAGGGCTGTTGTCTCAGACTGTATTAGGTTTATTTGAACAACTGCCAACCAGTTTGTGTTTTGGTTGAGCTAATTAGGAAATATGAGATTTGTAAACTAATTTTTTTGTTGTTTTTTTTCATGTTAATTTGTAACAGTCTTAAGTGTAAGGTAAGACAGATCACAACAGATTTTTTTTTTAAATTGAAAATAAGATTTAGTTAGTTAGAGGTCTCAGAGCCACAGAGGATTGAAACACACTGTCTGTGAATCACTGTTTGGTAGCTTCTGTGCAGTGTTGACTGTACGCCGCCTCACGGGCTGCGCTTTATTTGTCTGAGCAGGCTGGGTTTGTTAGCTCTTGGTGGTGACCTTCCATATTCTCCTTTTGTGAACTCGACTTCATCAAACTAACGCAGCATTGACTTTCATGTGTAGTCTGGAGGTTGACTGCTAATGTTAGCTGGCTAGCTTCAGTTTTGCGGAAGTTAACGTACTAACATGGCATCTGTTTTCCTCACTGATGCCATCCTGAAGTTGGGAGGCTCAGATGCTGAAATATGTCATACAAGCTGTGTTTCAACTCATAAATCTAGTGAATACAGTGAAAAATAGCTGACAAACAGGGGATGAGTATGAGAAACATTAGATCATGTTTCAAGTTAAAACTACATATTTAATAACCTGTGAGCTACAACTGAAGCTAACATTCAGCCAACTTCTGGTTAACTAGTTAACTTCTGGTGTCTAATTTACCCTTCCTGTGCTCTTTCCACAGATTCCTTGGCTCAACCAAAATCTCTTTGAGAGACCTCGCCTCAGGCCAAATGAGATCGCTGCCATCCAAAAATGTTCCCCTGGCCAATGAAAATGGACAGAATATGGGAGTAGGTTTCTTTTTATGTGACTTCAGGTATTCATCCGTCTTCTGAAAGAAAAGCTGACCAGTGTTTCCTTTTCTTTCCAGGCTACAATCGACCTTGTGGTGAGCTACGATCCTCCAGCCAATGCTGCCGCAAACTCTCAGGACCCAGGAGACACCACAGTGGATGCTGGTATGTTTCTGCATCTCTGTGTCGTGTTAACATGTAGACTTGTTGGATTTAAGCCGAAGCTTGTTGTGTATCTGCTTGTCTTGCTGATTAGGTGGTGGTGACGGGGGTGATGGGACCCAACCTGATGGTGGTTCTGGGGCCTCACTGTCCCCACGTCAGTCTGTTAACCTCCGTAAGCGGTTGGCGCGGGCACAAAGCCGCCATCGACTTGTCAACAAGCCCCAAGACTTCCAGGTCAGTTTGACGGTGTTTCTGCAGACAGGATACATAATCGACGAAAACGATTCTGCCCTGAAAGTGTGCTTTGCTTTAAGAAGGAATTAAACTACACTCATTTGTTCTTTTATTAACACTTGAGTTTAGTTGGTTAAAATTGATGTTTTTATGCGTTTCCCTGGTTTAATCGCTTTAAATATTTTATATGAAAATAACTTGTATTACAATGTAGCCACCACCATCACCTCCTTAAGTTTCAGAATACTAACACCTTTAAAATTCAGATAAAATCCACTAATTTCTACCTTAAATGTCATTATTTGGAAATGTTCTTGCTTGATAAGATGCTATACTTGTTTAGAAACCAGCCAAATTACCCTCACACTGGATGCTTTAGAAAACTCGAAGAGTCTGCATTCATTGCATAACAAAAAGCTATCAACAGGTTACCACAGAGTGGCTATTTTCATGTTTTTCAATCCTTTGATAAGATTAAATATGTCTGGGTCACAGAGAAAAAGTGGAGCGTTTTGTTCTCATTTTGCACAAGTTCCAGCAAGGTACTTAAAGCCTTAAAGTGCTATTTCCAACTTGTTTTCCATGTTGGACTTCTTCCAAATAAAAGTTTAGGCTAGGTTAAAGCTCCAGTGATGATCAGTCTGTTATCGAACAGACTGAAATTTAACAGTGATGACTCTTCATAACCTTCAAAAGCAAAAAGAAACCAGCACCACTTGTCTGATGTGTTTGTATCGCTCTGCAAAGCTCCACCTGAACACTTGCTGGCAGTGTGGCCTCTCGAATAGTCAGATCTCCTCTCTCTGCTTACTTTTCTTCACATTAACCCCAAGCATGTAAATTTGAGGTGTTATATGTTGCCATTGATGATCCAGAATCAGAAAAAGTAAGACGACAGAGGAGACGCTGGAGGAGATGGATGTAAGGCTGTGGAACTGCGAAACAAGCACAGAGCTTGCAGTTCATGCCATTTGAACGTGGAGATATATCCGGGATGTGCATGTCAGGCTACGTGCTTAGGCTTCCATGTATACAGGACTATTCAGACCTATGGCGAGGGCTACAGCGTTGATTCAGCCCAAAACATAACTTTAACTAAATTGAACTGAACTATTTGCCCTCTGTTGCTGCTCCAAACTACACACAGCCATCTGCTCTGTTTTTGTAATACTTTTATGTTTTTTTTAGATCCGCATCCGGATTATTGAGGCCCGTCAGTTGCCTGGTAACAACATTAAACCAGTGGTGAAGGTCAGTGTGTGTGATGACACCCACAGGACGCGAATCAAGAGAGGAAACAACCCTTACTTTGATGAGGTACTGTCACTTGACTCTCTTAATTTTGAATCTGTCTTGAATAAGTTTGTCATGGTTTAGATTATTAACGCCTCCAAAAAGGACAAGTTTGTCCTCAAGGCTACAGTTTCAATTTGTTCCTTGTGTTTTTATGGGATATTTTTACTTGATGTGATTTTTCTGTTTGTTTGTTTTTTATAGATGTTCTTCTATAACGTCCACATGCTGCCGTCAGATCTCTTTGACAAGTGCATCAGCTTCAGGGTCAGTATAGTTTTTAGGACGCACTTTTTGTTTTAAAATGTGTGTGTAATCCTTGGTCCGCTGCTCTCTTACCTTCAGATTTATAACTCCTACTCACTGAGGGCTGACAGTCTCATGGGACAATTCAAGGTATCAGTAGTAATTAAATCCACACGTGTTAATGTAAACGCTATTTAAAAGTGTTTGACGAATGCCTCTTTGAGTCTGACGGCTCTTTTTTGTCTCTCACACAGCTGGACGTTGGGTACGTGTACGATGAACCAGGTAGGCTGGTCACAAACCACAGTTTTGTTTGTCATTTACATTCTGCTGATAGGATTCTGTTGTTTGGGATGGACAGACTGTAACTGGCTCATTTTTGTGCTGTTCTGTCATTTCACATTTGAAATGTATATACACTCCAAAAACTGCAATCTAAGCAAGTGTTTTATCTTATTTTAAGTAAAGATTGTCTTATCATACTTGATATGAGCCACATTCAACTGATAAGTCTAGAAACGGGCCGTATTTCAAGATATTAAAAGAAAAAAACGAGGTCTGAATTGCTTGTAAAGAGTTAAAAAAAATCTGCCAATGAGGTAACAAAAATGTACTTGTCAGGTTTCTTGACATTAGAAATTTTTTTCTTACCCCATTGGCAGATTTTTTTTTTTACTTGCTACAAGCAATTCAGGCATCATTTTGTCATTAAATAACTTGGAATAACATTCTTCTGGACTGGTTTGGTAAACGTGACTCATTAAATTTAAAAATACTTTTTTTTTTTTTTTACAAAAAATAAGACAAAAACATTTGCTTGGATTTCAGTTTTTGCAGTGTACTCTGTAAAATGATTAGAAGTTTCTCATGTCATTTCACTTCCTTTTAATGACTGTTAATGTGTACTTCCCACTGTAGCCCACTGTGTCATGAGGAAATGGCTGCTCATGAATGATCCAGATGACTCCAACTCTGGGGCTAAAGGCTACCTCAAAGTCAGCCTCTTTGTTGTGGGGACTGGTGATGAGCCTCCGGTATGACTGGCAGACCTTCTGTGCAGACTTTCTCTGTTGATGTTTAAGCCCTGCAGTACCTTTCAAAGACACCTTTCTCTTCTCTCTGTCCTTTAGGTGGAAAAGGGGGAGGCAGACGATGACCAGGATGACATCGAGAGCAATCTGCTGCTGCCGGCTGGTGTGACCCTGCGATGGGCCACGCTGTCACTGAAGGTGTTCAGAGCTGAGGACGTTCCCCAGAGTAAGACAAACACTCCTGTTATTCAACATTTGTCATATGAAGTCTGTTAGAGATAATGTATAGTGAGTGAGTGGTTATGCAAAGTAGATTCCTGATAGGGTGAGAAGCAGACAGGTCTTATCTCAGGTCCGAGACGTGTGAGGCTGCTCCCACATCTGTGCCTGAGTTCTGCCATTATCTTCCTGATTCTCTGTTATTGTTGAAAATTAACTCCCTGTGTAACAGAGTTTTGACCAATCAGTCAAGTCTTTCTCACACAAAAAATTAATGAGCTGAAGTTTGACTTGTTTAAATTTCAAGCCATGTCTGCTGCTTTCTGAATACTCTAAATGAGTTTCTTTTTGCAGTGGATGACGCCTTCATTCAGACCGTGAAAGAAATCTTTGGAGGAGATGAAAACAAGAAGAACCTGGTCGATCCCTTTTTAGAGGCTCGCTTTGCTGGCAAAAAGGTTTCAAACTATTTTCCTCACTGTAGTCCCACTTTTGAAATGTTTGCATGCGGGAATTAAAACGTATCTTTGTGAAAGAAAAGTCCTGATGTTAAGTTTGCCGTTTTCTCCAGCTGTGTACTCAGATCATTGAGAAAAACGCAAACCCAGAGTGGAACCAAGTGCTGAACCTTCAGGTCAAGGTAAATCAAGAAAGCTGTGTTTACCTGACAAACAGCAGAAATGTAAAAGAGGCAACAAATATTTTTTTTCCAAGGTTTTTTTTTAACCTGTATTGTTTTTTTTGTAGTTCCCCTCCATGTGTGAGCGTGTCAAGCTGACAGTCTTCGATTGGTAAGTCAAACACCAACAGAGTTTAAACGAAAGAGACATTGTTTAGTGTTGTTAATACATGCTTAGACTATTTGTAGTGTAGTCAGCTGTGTGTGAGTGTGTGTGTGTGTTTCTCTCTCTGTGCAAGTGTGTGTGTGTTTCAGTGCCAAATCACCAACCACATGAGAATAATGTAGCAGGCGATGATTCATGCACTGCAGGCCCCTCCCATCCCTTCAGTTACACGCTCTGGGATCCTGTTGGCACCGCACTGCAGCTGATTTGTTTTTGTGTGTTTCTAAGTGAAAGAACAGTCAGATAACTCAGGTTCAGGAAGGCTGAAGGGAAATCTGTGTGAGAGGAAAGGTTAGGAAAACTGCGTGTGCCTCTAAAGGTGTTGAAAACACACTGGAGAGCTCAAGGCTGCATTGTTCAGAGAGGATTTTCTTCTCTGGCTTTTAAAAGACGACTATATGACTGAATCATGAGCCCATTTTGAAAAAAATTTTACCGTTAAAGGTAATTTGAGGTGTTTAATAAACTGAATAAATTTAATTTAATAAATCAAAGCAAAAATAAGTTTTGTCATCATTACAAAAATGTTAATTTTACGTGGCTATGAATCCAAAAAACCTTGCCTCATCACTCTGCATCATGTCAAACATAGACCTTGGCAAAGGAATAAAGTATTAAAAAACAGATCTGGATTCATTACAGTGGGTGCTCATGGGAAATGTAGTCTTCATCCCAGACAAACACTTCTGGATTCATCCAGACGTCACCAGACTCAAAACTCCTCACAGCGCCTTTAATCATATAAGTCAGTGATGTCTGTAGGTCTTAAGGTGTGTGTGTGTGTGTGTTTTTTTAGGGATCGTGTGACAGGGAATGATGCTGTTGGTACAACATACCTGAACCTGGCCAAGATAGCTTCTTCTGGTGGAGAGATTGAAGGTATTAACGATATAAAAATCAAAACATAAAAGCAGTTAAGTTTCAAAATAGACGTGCCAGAGTGCATTTCATCTAGATACACATTTCTCTTATTTTGACTTGACCTTGTTTCCGTGTGAATTAACTTCTGATTTAGTTTTTGAATTGTCTTTTCTTCTCCTGGAATAGAGGAACATGCAGGAAATGAGGAAATGCCATCATATGAAGGTTCACCCATCCGTGCTCTTTGTGTCTTTGTTTCTGCATGACATGTTAGCATCAAGCATGTTGTGCTTGCTAATTTGCTAGTGTCCGTGTGTTATTGCTGTAAAAAAAAAGCTTCATCATGCTCTGTTTTTGTATTTGCATTCGTTAAGTGTTCACAGATTCTGTCGTAGCGCCTCCGTTTTTGCTAACCCAGCATTCACCGCTTCCACAGAAACGTGTCCACCATCACCGCCTCAAACGCAGCCTCACAGAGAAACTAACATCAATGCTTTGCTTAGCTTAGCTTAGCTTAGCTTAAACCTGGTTATAGAAAGATAAAGATGCTTGATATATGTCCAATCCTTCCACAGCAAACACGGGGCAGGCTGAGGTGGGGTTCCTGCCTGTTTTTGGGCCCTGCTATGTCAATCTTTACGGTAGTCCTCGAGAGTTCACTGGCTTGCCTGACCCCTACGAAGACCTCAACTACGGCAAGGTAACAAAGCCTCTCGGGATCGAACATCTCCTATGATTTGAGCTATTTCTTACTTTTTGATTGATGTTTTACTTTGCATTATTTTCACAGGGGGAGGGAGTGGCGTACAGGGGCAGGGTCCTGGTAGAGCTCTCCACCAAGCTTGAGGGGAAAGAAGACAAAACAGTCGACAGTATCAACAACGATGACATCCTTGTTGTCCAGGTATGTGACTATTTCCCCAAAAAACTCCTTGTGACTGTCTCTTAATCTATAAAGAAAATATCTGCACATGTAGTAAAACTAATGTCCAGCTGCTGAAGTATCTTCTTTGCTTTTCTCAACCTCAGAAGTACCAGAGGAGGAGAAAGTACTGCCTGTGTGCCGTCTTCCACAGCGCCTCTATGATACAGGAGCCAGGGGAGCCGATCCAGTTTGAGGTCAGCATCGGCAACTACGGCAACAAATTGGACGCCACCTGCAAACCGCTGGCCTCCACCACTCAGTACAGCTGTGCTGTGTTTGATGGTGAGTGAGGGAGCTGATGTTTCATGAGGTCTGTGAATTAATATCAAAACATCCCTCTCGTTTGACGGATTTTAAAACGCTGTGAACGTTTTGTAGGTAACCACTACTATTACCTGCCGTGGGTGGACACAAAGCCGGTGGTTGTTGTTACCTCATTCTGGGAAGACATCAGCCACCGCCTGGACTCTGCCAACATCATCCTCTATATTACTCACCGCCTGGTAATTCTGCATCATCCCCTTTGGTCTTCAAAAACTAAAGATGATTGCCTCACTTTGAACCTGAGTTTATGAATTGTTGCTGTGTTTGCAGACATCAAAGCCTTATATGTAATACTAATGTCTGAAATATGTGCGAGCATGTGCCAGTGTTTCAGATAAGAGCCTAATCCTCACCCTTATTATTTCTTCGTTGTTGAAGCGATCCAACCTGGAGGCGTTTAAAACTGGCATCCTGGCAAAAGTGCCCGACAATGAGCTGGTGGAGGTGTGGCTTAAGCTGCTCAATCAGCTGATTGAAGACTTGGAGAGGTAAATAGAGGAGATGTGATGCTAAAAGTGGGAAATGTTTGTTCAGTTCCACCTAAAAAAAACTGGAAATGAGTCACAAATAATCTCAAAGGAAGCTGAAGAGACAGGAAACGTGAGGAGTAAGGGTGACATGCAGTTAGGTGTTGAGGTCAGGGGTCGTGTTATCTCAAACCACTTTTGTCTCGTCCAGTTTCCCCATGCCTGAGCTCGAGGGACGCTCCAACCTGACGTCTCTGGACGTCCAAATTAAGAAACTGCGAGACAATGGGTTGAACAACATCAGGCAGGGAGCCCGACGCATGAGAGAGGAGGCCAGAGAGATCAGGGACACCCTGCCTGATTTAGAGTCCTGGGCTGAAAAGCTCAAAGTGTTGGCTGAGGAGGTCGGTACATGAAGGAACATCCTAAGTTTTACTCCTTGCATAAACACATGAACAGAATACTGTTTATTTCCTTTGGTAAATCTGCTTTCATTCAAAGTCCTTCCTGTCTCTGTCCAGCCTCAGAACAGCATGCCTGATGTCATCATCTGGATGTTACGTGGAGAGAAGAGAGTCGCCTACTGTCGCATCCCTGCAAACCAAATCCTCTACTCCACGTATAGTGAACAGGCCTGCGGTCAGCACTGTGGCCAGATGCAGACCATCTTTCTACAGGTACACAAATAAAGGCAGTTTAGAAACTCACTGAATACCATGAGGTGCTTTAGATTCTCCTGGAACTGGAATGTGGTTATGCACTTTCTAATGCACAGTTATTTGATTGTTTTAATTTTGTTCCATTTAGTACCCCATGGACAAAAATAAAGGTCTGAAGGTTCCGGTTCAGATCAGAGTCAACATGTGGCTCGGTTTGTCTGCTCATGAGAAGAAGTTCAACTCATACTCAGAAGGAACCTTCAGCGTGTTCGCTGAGATGGTAAGTCACTCAGAATTAAAATGTGCTTTCTTTTTTAAAGGGTCGTTTATGTTCTGCTCAGAATACTGCTTTACAGGAGCATTTACAGCCTCATACATGTCACACATTCTGGTTATAACAGTACGAGAACCAGGCCCAGGTGTTTGGGAGCTGGGGAACCACAGGACTGGTGGGGCGCCACAAATTCTCTGATGTCACAGGCAAGCTGAAGCTGAAACGGGAGTACTTCATGCCGCCTAGAGGATGGGAGTGGGAAGAGGACTGGTTCATTGACCCTGAGAAAGCGTGAGTGATAATTAAAAATGACTTTTCTTTTCAAAAATAAAAGAACTTCTAAATCAAGAGTGAGACGTTTGAACAGCTCGACTTGGTTCCTCTTATGAGAGACCAGCTGGTTATTTTTGTTGTGTGTTTTATTCTTCTAAGAGCCCAAATCCAGCACAGGAAGTGGGCTATGCCTGCTCTCCACTGTTTACATTCCCCTCATACCGTAGACCATGATTGTATGAAAAAGTACCAGACTTCCCACACTGCTCCTGCGACTCCTGATTATCATGCCTGATTATTATCTCTGCCATGCAAACATCATGAGTGTGGTTTTAATACTGGTTGAAATGAACTTAAACTGCTTTGTAGCTGCTCTGATGATTTATGATGATTTGAATCATCCATATACTAATCAAAAACTGCGAAAAAGAAAGCAAAAACTTTGAGATGGCTTGATTTAAATATATTAGTGACTGTGTTTCTATGCTGGGAGGAACCTGACTGACTATAATCCAGTCGCTGTCAAAGTAAACCTCTTCACTCTTACGCTGCACAAACGTCATCAGACAAACTTCTGGCTTGCATTTCTGTCACAGTGTTGTTTTAGATCCTACCACTAGTGGGCACCAAATTTCACACACAGTCTCAAAATAAGTGTATTCACTAGCAAGGACCAAACCATCAGCAGAATGTAATTTGACAACAAATTATTGATTTGAAGTCTTGTCATCATTCACTCATTTATTATTCACCTTTTGTTGTGTTTATATTTACTAGTTATGGTTCCTTTTCATGTATGTTTGATTTCTTCAGTCTGTTAACGGAGGCAGACGCCGGACACACAGAGTTCATGGATGAAGTGTTCCAAAATGAAACTCGCTTCCCAGGTGGGGACTGGAAAGCTGCCTCTGAGCCCTTCACTGACGTGGTGAGAGGAACACACTTGGCGATATCCATCTTTCTCCTCATTAAGAGCCTGATTCACAAAGGGTTATTAATCTTTTGCATGATGAGCCAAAGTAGACGTCATCTAATTCACAAAGCACGCACAAAGGGTTGAATGCAGCAGCAACTGTGCCGCAGAGAAAATAGTGTCACTGTACTCTGATGTTTGCATACATTTAAATCAGTCAGTACGAATTCACGGAGCAAGACGTGCCTCTTCCTTTGCAAATAAGCCTCAGTGGGAAAAAAAAACATTGTGATAACCATCAGCTGGACTGGTGAGAACTGTACAGCTGTATTTAAAAGAGATTTCAGAATTAAATGTCAGGTGATCATGACAATAATTCTATATATTACATTACTTTATCACGTTACTGTCACTAAACTCCACAGAGCTGCAAAAATTTGTGGAGTTTTTTTGCACATGGAAAGGGAAATATGTTTTGAAAACTGGACTTTGAGATGAGAAGATAGCATGGGGAAATGATGTGCCATCAGCAGCTGCAGAGCAGTCTTGGTCAGTTTCCCGCTGAGTGTGCTAACATGCAAACTAGTGTCCATGTTATACGCAGGACTTTTACAGTCCCAGATTGTGTTATGTCATATCTGTGGGGTTTTTTTTTAATCTATTTTAACCTTTTATTCTGCTTTTAGGAAGACATCCATATGGAAACATATCACCAATGTTTCTAAAAAAATACAGAACAAATAACTGAGATGACAAGATTTTACAACCTACACACAAAATTATTTGTTAAAATGAAGCAAGTTGGCCCAAACACACTCTGGAAATAAAGAAATGAGGTATTTGATGCAGTTAACTTGAGGTTTTTGTGCTGCACAGAATGGAGAGAAGAGCCGTAACCCAGGAGAGTTTGACTGTCCTCCTGGTTGGGGGTGGGAGGACGAATGGACGGTGGATGACAACAGAGCTGTGGATGATCAAGGTGGAAGCAAAAAAAAACCCTGAACATTTGAACACGGCACAAAAACTGCCAAATATTGTTGGATGATTCTGATGGGACTCAGTCTTGCCTCATTAGTCTAATGTTATGGTTCTAAATTAGATTTACAGATTTGACAAAAGACTTGGCATCGAAACTGTCATGAAAGAAAACCACCATGTCTGTGTGTGAACTCCGCAGGCTGGGAGTACGGAGTCACCATTCCTCCAGATGACAAGCCTCGCTCCTGGGTCCCTGCTGAGAAAGTTTACCACGTCCATCGAAGGAGACGGCTTGTTCGACCTCGCAGGAGAGTGGCCGTCCCTGCAGGAGGAGCTCAGGTTGGAGAAAACGAGCTTTCTATCTTGAGAAAGCTAATTTTACAAAACACAACACTGTCTTAGTTATTTCTGATGTTTTGCCTTTGCAGTTTTTTTTTTTAATTTGTTTTTTTTTTCTCACAGCGAAGGGACCTGGGTGACCCTGAGGGCTGGGAGTTCTCGTCTCTGATTGGCTGGAAGTTTCACAGGAAGGAGCGATCCTCAGATACATTCCGTCGGAGGCGGTGGAGGCGAAAGATGGCACCAGAGGACCGGCTTGGCGCTTCTGCCATCTTCCAGCTAGAGGGAGCATTGGTGAGTAAAAATGGAAAACACCTTTTTTTAAGGTAATTTTTGGGGGGAATTTTTATGCCTTTAATGTGAGAGGACAGGAATGGTGGATAGAGTAGGAAACAGGGTGAGAGTGGAACATGCAGGAAAGTCGCCACAGGTTGGATTTGAATCGGGCTGCCTGCTCAAGGGCTTTTGCCATATGGAGCACAACGTCAACCACTAAGCCATCTGCGCTCCAAAATACTTTTTTTTTTTGTTTGAGTTTCATAAATATGATTTGACTCTGCATGAATCAAAAGAGTGAAGCTTTAGAGCTTCTGCTCATGGGAAGTTACTGAGGGAAGGGCTGGTACAAAAGCATGAACCGGATCTGATCACGCTGAGTCACGCTGTTATATTTTCAAATATTGACTTATGTATTTAACACATCCACAGTGGCATGGTGTGTGTTTTTATAGTCAGTGTGTGTTAAACGTGAACAAGCAGAGCTCTGAGATGTGTGCTCTGGTTGACTCTGCAGGGCATTGATACTGAGGAGAAGGAGCAAGGCTCAAAGGCAGATGCCTCCAAGATGTTTGGTGCCAACACGCCCACTGTGTCCTGCTCTTTTGACAGTGAGTCAGAGCAAAGTGCCACATAGAAATGTTTAAGACACACACAAACAAAGGTGATGATGTTGATGATAATTCTTCTCCGCAGGGTCATATGTGTACCATCTCCGTGTCTACGTCTATCAGGCACGGAACCTCGCATCCATGGACAAAGATAGTTTCTCTGGTAAGAGTGTTTGAATCAAACAGCATCAAAATAGATGGAAATCCAAGTCCTCAAACAGCTCTTCTTTCATCCACAGATCCATACGCTCATGTCTCTTTCTTACATGTGAGTAAGACGACAGAGAAGCTGTCAGCAACACTGAACCCAACATGGGACCAAACTCTAATCTTTGATGACGTAGAGATTTACGGAGACCCGCGAAACGTTGCTTTACGTCCACCTGAGGTTGTTCTGGAGTTCTACGACCATGACCAAGTGGTAGGCCAGATGGGGAGGGGGGTACTTGGGGGAGGTGCAGGATTTTCAGCAAATGTAATTCAGAAACATTCTTTGTAAACGACTTTCTGTCTGCTGCACAGGGAAAAGACGAGCTGCTGGGTCGCAGCATTTGCTCACCAATGGTGAAGCTGAAAGCAGGCATGGATCAGACGCCCAAACTGCTGTGGCACCCTGTCATCCAGAAAGGTCTGGAGGCAGGGGAGGCTCTGGTGGCTGCTGAGCTCATCCTCAAAGACAAGGTTTGTTTTGGAATAACATTTTGGTCTATTTCACTTTTCTCAAAACAGAACAGAGTTTACAGGCCTCAATTTGAAGAATTCATCATATTTTCCTGTTTCGTAGTCAGCTGAGTCCGATCTTCCCCTGGTTCCCCCAAAGAGAGCCGAGAACCTCTACATGGTTCCTCAGGGCATCCGGCCTGTGGTGCATCTCACTGCTGTAGAGGTAACAAACCCTGAACTGCTTCACCCTAATGTCTCTGAACCCATCCTACCTGTGTGTATCTGTGTCCCTCATTACCTAGATCCTTGCGTGGGGCCTCAGGAACATGAAGCCGTATCAGCTGGCAGCTGTGTCCTCGCCCAGCCTGGTGGTGGAGTGTGGGGGACAACGGGTGGAGTCAGCAGTCATCAAGAACATGAAGAAGAGCCCAAACTTCCCCAGTTCTGTGCTCTTCATCAAAGTGGTAATGAGAGGGTGCAGGGAAGGAAATCTTTTGGCAAACCGACAGATTTTCCACTGAGCTGCAATCTAATAGTACTTCCTTTTTTTTTCGTGACAAGCTCCTCCCAAAGGATGAGATGTACACGCCTCCCATCGTCATAAAGGTGATCGACCATCGCCCGTTTGGCAGGAAGCCTGTGGTGGGTCAGTGCACCATCACCACTCTGGAGGATTTTAGATGTGACCCCTATGTCATCTCTGCAGAAGGCGCCATGTCTTCTAAAAGTAAGATGGAGTGCCAACAAAAGCACGAATCTGTGGAAATTTTAAGCCGACACAGAAAGACTAACGCCTTGCTCTGATGTTTACAGTGGCTCTGATGATGGCATCACCTTCAAAACATGTCTCCATCAACATGGACGAATCCAGACCCCTGCTGGAGGCTAAGGTAAGCTCCATCCTCAGACTTCAGACCTGCTGGTTCCTTGTGTTTTCACAACCAATAACTGTTGAGTCTTCAGTTTCCTTATGTCACTAAAACATGCACAATTTGACTCAGAATTGAGCCAAATTTGACGGACTTCTGACAAATGCCTCTGGCTTCCAGTTCATGTACAGCATGTCAGCTGCTGTCAACAAACTGGCTTCCCCTGCCTCCCACTTTGTATGTATGATTCCATGTGATAGCTTTCTGGGTCACTACACAGCACCAATGAGTGACGGCTGACATTGCGTAATCCAGCACGCTACAGCAAGCTTCACAAAGCCTCAAAGTGTTTGCATGGCACAGCACAACTCAATGAATTGTGATCGTACTTAATTCAATGAGCACATTTTATTATTTCTTTCACGGACAAAGGTGTAACGTAAACGGGAGATCAAAAGATTGTTTATCTTAACTCGATAAGAAGTGATTGGTGATTATTGGAGCCCCCTATAGGCTGAACAGTGTATTACAGTTGCATTTTATGCAAACTCCCATATGTTACACCCTTGTTTCTTTAATCTTTAATCACTTTTTACTCTCTCATTTGCTTTTCTGTATGTGTTTCCTGTTTGTATCTTGTTGCTTTCGAGTTAAATGTCGATGCTGTTTGGGTTCTTCTGACTTCTTTTGTTTTTATTTCTTTTCGTTGTCGTCTTTCTCCAAAGATTGTGGAGAAGGTGAGAATAACATAAAATCTCTTTCCTCATTTCAAATGTGGATAGTCACGCAGACAACAAGTAACACAAAATAATTCATTCAGGAAAAAGAAACAGTTGATTGGTGGAGCAAGTTCTACGCATCAACTGGAGATCAGGAGAAATGTGGCCCGTACCTCAAAAAGGGATACGACACCCTGAAAGTGAGTGTTTCTTCAAAGCATTTCTTAAAATCATACAGAGCCATGTCTCCAGAGCTTGACTTGTGCGTGACTCTTTTCTCAGGTCTACAACTGTGAGCTGGAGGACGTCCCAGAGTTCAAAGGGCTGACTGATTTCTGCAACACCTTCAAGCTGCAGAGAGGCAAGAATGAAAATGGGGATGAAGATCCGACTGTGGTCGGAGAGCTGAAGGTAGCTTGTCACTTCATCAGATGCTTTTTCACAAATATTGTTTACTCAGATACAGCTGAACCCTGAGTCGTGTTTCTGTCCTGCAGGGTTCATTCAAGGTCTACCCTCTGCCGGACGACCCAGGAGTTGCTCCTCCTCCACGACAGTTCAGAGAGCTTCCAGAAAGCGGACCTCAGGAGTGTCTGGTCAGGATTTACGTGATCCGGGCAATTGACCTGCAGCCCAAAGACAACAACGGCAGAGTGAGAATAAATCTGTTTTCTAACAGTGATCACATCCTGCAGATTTGAGCACATATTAAAAAAACAAGTCTGCACTCCTGTTTGATGTTCCTGCCCTCTCTCCTGCTCAGTGTGATCCATACATAAAGATTTCCCTGGGGAGGAACACGATTGATGACAGAGACCATTATCTACCCAACACCACCAACCCTGTGTTTGGAAAGTAAGCTTTTTGAGTGTGTAGATGTGATCAGCACTCAGTCATCATGCAGAATACTAGAATTCATGATTTTAAACTGTTTTTCCGTTACAGGATGTTTGAGATGACGTGCTTCCTGCCTCAGGACAAAGACCTGAAAATCTCTGTTTATGACCACGATCTCTTGAGTCGAGATGAGAAGGTCGGCGAGACCGTGATTGACCTGGAGAACCGCTTCCTCTCCAGATACAATTCTTACTGTGGCCTGCCACAGAGCTACTGCACGTAAGGAAAATCTGGGTGTGGCCTTAGTGGTTATCCATAAAAGCATGAAGGCAAGATTAACTTTTGAATCTCTTTGCATTTCACTCAGCTCTGGTGTTAACCAGTGGCGGGACCAGCTGAAGCCGTCTGAGATCCTGGATAACCTGGCCCGTCTAAAGGGTCTGTCTAAACCCAGGACTGAAGACAACGGCACGTCTCTCACCTTCAACGGGAAAGAGTACACGCTGGCTCAGTTTGGTAATGTCAGCATTCAAAATGTAAAAATGTGAATGAGTTTGAATGAATGCACGCTGTACAGTCATCGTGTGCTTTTTCCCTACCCAACATTTAGTAACTGAAACTTTTTCCCCTCATTCAACTTTTCTCCCCCAGAAACCAACAAAGAGATTCATCAGCACTTGGGTCCACCCCGAGAACGAATCTGTCTGCACGTGCTCAGAAAACAAGGACTTGTCCCAGAACATGTTGAGTCCAGGACCCTTTACAGCACCTTCCAGCCCACTCTGTCTCAGGTAACATCTCATACACACTCAGCCTTTACATGTCCTTTATTATTTATTTATTTATTTATTTATTTTTAAGAAGTGTCTTATTTTAATTTAGGGAAGCCTTCAAATGTGGGTGGACGTTTTCCCCAAAAGCATTGGCCCACCTGGACCTCCATTCGACGTCACGCCACGCAAACCTAAGAAGTAAGTTCAGTAACTTTGTCGCTGCTCATTTGGGATGTTGCTCTGTTAACACTGACTGAATGTTCAGATACATCCTGCGTGCCGTCATCTGGAACACCACGGATGTGACTCTAGACGAGGCGAGCATCACAGGAGAGCACATGAGTGACATCTATGTGAAAGGGTGAGGCAGAAAAATCAATCTTTTTTTAAAAAAAGTTTTTAACACTAAAGCTTCCTTTTATCAAGTTACCCTGAAAACTCACTCCTGTATCCTTCACCAGCTGGATGCCCGGCATGGAGGAGGACAAACAGAAGACAGACGTCCACTACAGGTCTCTGGATGGAGATGGAAACTTCAACTGGAGGTTCCTCTTTGACTTTGAGTATCTGCCTGCTGAGCAGCTCTGCCTCGTGTCCAAGAAGGTTCAAACAAAATAACTTCTATTTTTACTCCATATGAAAAAAAACCATTTACAGATGGAATCGTTGATCATGTGATTTGTTTTTCCCAACAGGAGAGCTTCTGGAGTCTTGATAAAACAGAGTTCAGGATTCCTCCCAAGCTGATTGTTCAGATATGGGACAACGACAAGTTCTCATTGGACGATTACCTTGGCACGCTGGAGCTGGATTTGCGTAAGCTTGTACCTCCTGCAAAGACGCCTGAGAAGTGTTCCCTGGAGATGATGGATGATGTGCAGATAGGAGTCCCAGAAAAAGCAGAGAACGCCAAGTCTCTGTTCGCGCAGCAGTCAGTGAGAGGCTGGTGGCCCTGCTCTATTGAGCAGGACGGGAAGAAGGTCCTGGGGGTACGTCAGAGGAGAAAGCACACGCACAGATAGACTGACACTCCTGATCTATGAGCTTACTTCCTCATTGTGTGAACTCTTCCTTTGTTTTCAGGGCAAAGTGGAGATGACGTTGGAGATTGTGAGTGAAACAGACGCTGATGAGAGACCAGCGGGGAAAGGACGGGACGAACCCAACATGAACCCAAAACTGGATCCTCCCAAGTAAGACCTCACAAAAATAACTTTGACCTTCTTCAGAATAAATCTCTTAAAATGCATCTTAACCCTCAATTTATTGTAAGAATCTGGAAAAAGTCAAGTTTGCAGGTAACATGATGAATAAATTCTGTCATCAGACGACCAGAAACATCTTTCTTCTGGTTCACCAACCCGTGTAAGACCATGAAGTTCATCGTCTGGCGAAGGTTCAGATGTCTCTTCATCACACTCATCATCCTCATCATAGTGGTTCTCTTCCTGGCCATCCTGTTGTACTCTCTACCGGTAAGAGAACTTTGTTAGATGGAGGGGAATTATGTGACGCAGCTAGTCTGGATAAAATTTCCAACTGATGCAAATCTTTTTCTTTTTTTAAAATTTTGTATTGCATTGCAGTATAATCTAATGTGTTTATTCCTTTGTCTTCTCCAGAACTACATCTCAATGAAGATAGTGCAGCCATTTAATCCACGCTAAACAGAAGAGAAGCAGAGGAACCAGCTAGAGGACGGCTAGAAACATCTACAGGATCCCTCCTGCCAAATCATCTCATCGTCTTTTTTTTTTTTTTTTTAACGCCTTTGGTATTTTATAAGGTCACTTAAACCGGGCTGGGTGTTTGCACATTTGCACTTTTTTTTTCATTTCACCATTAACACTTTAACACTTCATCTGCACTGCCAAATGTGACAAACCTGCACTTGTAATGTTTCTAAACCACTGCTTGTATTGACAAACACGTTCACGCTCACTGTTCTTCTAAATGTGGTCAATCAGCGCGTCTGTTTAATTTGTTGGTGAAAGCGTTTGCATGAATGAAATTGGGGATTTTTAAGGCTAAATGTGCAAGTTTTGTTTTTAAGAGTACACATTAGTGTAGGCTTTTCTAATTATGCCACTCACATGTAAATAAGGTGATGAATAACAGTCTGATTCTAAAGGACTGTGGTACATTTATCCATTTCAGTGCACACATACTTTCATTTTTTCAGTCACCTTGTTATCCTGCCAAAGCCATGTTTTTATGTTTGTGTATTGTGTTCTACTTTTTACATAGCTTTAATTAAATATATTGAAACTTTTAAAGATTTCTTGAGCACAATAATTTTTTAAGCTCTTTTTGAGTTAGAACTTTTCACTCTTCGGTGTCAACAATGTGTTTCTTTCACAGATCACAGTGCCCTCCTGACTGGCATTTAATATCCCTGATATGTATCATTGTATGGAGAATAATATTGAGTTGGTGTTTTCTTTTTCACCCTCAAACACACACACACGATCACGAAACTAAGCTTAAACAGATGAGGTTTTAATTGAATAAAAACGGTACAGGATATTTCACATTCAGATATGTACAGCATGTTGTACAGAGCTCTAATTTATTTACATTATCTTATAAATTATTGTTTTTTTACTCTATAGTGTTTATAACAAAGTATGAACAACTGGCTTGTACCCCCGTCCTCTAAATTGTTTTTATTCAGTCACTGCTGGTTCATTCCTCCTCTGAGGTGTGACGTTTGCACTGCTGCTGCAGGACATCCTCCACCTCTCCTCTCCGTGCCAGGCTGTTGGCTTTGCCTTGGAATCGTCCATTTTTCCCTGCCCCCTTCCCTTGGAGCATCTCCAGCACCCTGCAGAGCACAAAGAGTCGAACGGTGACGATATGAGTGGAAGTTTTTCGAGTACGAACTGAAGGTAGTGTGAAGCACAGTATGTTTCCCCACCGTGGTCCCATGTCGGACACAGGCCCACTCGGTCCAGCCAGTAGAAACAAACCAGGTCCCTTCTCCTCTCCAACAGTCAGGAAGACCAACGTTTCCTGAGACTAAAACAAATCAAATTTAGCTCAAAAGATGAAGCACTCATGCAGAAAACTAGGAGATTCTTGATTTTTATCTTACCTCAGTGTTTATTTCATTGGCAATGATATTCATGAATTCATTGTCACCCTCTTTTCTGTAGACGGAAAAAGACACAATTACATGTACGGAATATCATCTACATTTTCTGTTTCTGTTTTCTGATGAATTTACTGGTGCTCTGGAGCAAATCTGATTGTTGATGGCGTGGTCAAATTTAAGGAACTTACTTATGATAGCTGAAGAAGTTGCCTCTCTGAGGGTTGTTCTTGAAGTTCTGAGCGATGAGGACAGCCATGTCTCGTAGCAGGCTCAGGTTGGTCTGCACACATTTGCATGAGAGTATATCTCACTGTCACATGACTCATGGGCAATGATGCTGAAAAGACTTTACTTTAAAATCCACAGCCTCTTACTTTCTGGAGAAGCTTCACAGATTTCTGCAGCTTGTCAACCGCCTCCACATGCTCATCAGGCCCAGTCCTAATAAAAAAATGACAGATTTTATTTGACAGTACTCTCTGAAGAGTTTATCTCTGATTAATGATCACTCAGGCTTTAAACTCACTTCAACAGAGACACCAGTGATCGCTCTGTGCTGTAGCTTTTTTCAGCGTACTTCAACACCCGGTTACCCGCCAAGAAGATCAGGTTGGTTTTGTTTTTCTTGCCTTTTTCAGTTCCCAGAAGCTTTATCACCTAAAATTCAGATAAGAGACAAACCTTTCAGTATATCATTAAAGTAACCATATGTATGCATAATATCCACATGATATGTGAAGTAATGTGACGTAATTTAACCTGCAGGTGGCTGAGATTGGAGACATGAGTTCCGCAGCACATGTTGGCGTCTACACCCTCGATGTCAATGATCCGAATGGGACCTGCGTGATCATCTGGCAGCCCTCGGCTCCTCACCTGGGTTACACACACATGACTCCTTTTTACTAATTTTCCAATTTGTTGTATGCAGCACATTCATCCTGAACGTTAACTTTTAAATCACCGATCACTCATCAAGAGGTCTTTTTATCTACCTTTTCCACGGCAGGGTCGTCAATAGAAAGAAGCTGCACAGTGACGGGAACATGAGCTCTGATCTTTTCATTACATGCTTCCTCCAGGGTTTGAAGCTGAGCAGGCTTCACACAAGGAGTGTCCAGTTCAATTGTGCTCCTCTGACGCCCTAGATCCCTGGAGTCAAAACCAAGTAGAGAAATCATGTAGGAAACCCTCAAATATTTAATGACAGGGAAATTGATATATATGTGATGGCGTGTAAATGTACCAGGATGTGGTCTTGTATCCAAAAAGTGTATCAGCTAGAGCTGTGATCAAATGTTGACCTAAGAGTTGAAGGGGGGAAAAAGTAGTTTCAATGAAGTTATGAATAAATATCCAGATGGTAGGTCATTCTGGTTTTATAGGAACTTATTCTCTGTTGGTCCATGGCGCTCACCTGAGTGTTGCTGCATGTGGTCAAACCTCCTCTCCCAGTCCACCTTTACCTGCACCTCCTGACCCACCTCCAGAGGCGAACTCACAAAGTGCACAGCATCAGGCCCCTGCCTGGTCACCCTCAGTACCGGGACATCTCCAATCAGACCATGATCATCTGGCTGAAAGAAATATTTGAAGTCACGTCGTACGGTTCTGCCACAAAATCCTCACAAACTAACCTTACCTGGCCGCCTCCCTCAGGAAAAAGAATGGTGTCTTGAAGCTTTACACTGAAGCCTTTCAGGGTTTCCTTCTTTCCGTTGAATTCTTGTTTGAGCTCAGATGGGCAGCAGGACACCACAGAGGTTACAAACTAAAGGGAAAACCATAAAATAGAAACAATCATTGTCTTTTAACACTGAAATGTGCCACTCAGTGTAATCATTTGTTTTGAGGAGCGTAAAAAATGTGTCTTTTCTTCACCTTCCTAAGAATCACCTTGTATGACACCTGTCCCCTCACAGTGGTTATGGTTCTTAAAATTACATTTAAAACCGGCAGAACCTTTGCTAATTGGTTTTGTTTGCTTATGAAGGTCATGGGGGGCGTCACTGGTAATTTAGGTTTGCATATAAAAACCTAACCGGAGTTCTACGGTAAAATAAAATAATTCATAAATAAATAAATTATTAAAAATTACACATGGACAAGCAACAGAAATTCCTATCTCAATTAAAGGGATTTTAACAACAAAACTTTTTTTTTTTTACAATGGGCTTCAGTTAACATTAATGAGAGGTTAGAAATTAACGTCGGTTTACTTTACTATTTTGGTCAAAACATCAGCAAATCTCAGGGAAAAAAGCATTTGCACAGTGTTAAAATATTGTAGTCCGCAGTCAGTTAATAGCTTGTGCACCCATTGATTGTGGAAGGTTTTATTACCGCAGTTAGCACACATGCTAACTACTTCTGCAGAGAATGAATGCTTCTCTCTCCTCGATGTATGTCATTCATGCGATTTAAACAGTTAATAGTTGAGTAACTCCTAAAATATGTCCGTACCTCTTTCATATAGCAGTCTCGTTGGCACTGAAAAGCCATTCTGGAGTGTTTAACAGAAATAAAACTCGACTTGTCAGACTATTTTATGTTATGCATGTGAGAGAAGGCTGAGAGCCTGCTACGGCAAGCAATGCAATCCAAACCTCGCTCTATCGACTTTTGATAACGTGACGACGATACCCAAACAAATCATAAAACAAGGAAAATGCAGGCATAGACATACAATGTGGTATTTAAACTGCATAACTGAGATAAAGTAATGGATAAAGTTTGAAATAATTTCCAGACAAAGACATATTTTTTGGCAATATTACGCCAGTGCCTCATTACTGCCATCTCCTGGTGTAAAAGAAAAAAGCAGCCACACAGGAGTATGATGACAATGCTCTGTTTATAGTGAAGTATGAAGTGGTTTGTTTACAGGAGACAGCCCTATAAATGTACACAAGATAAAACAAAAGCAACATACGAATAAAGCTTGTTAAAATTCATTTTATTATTGACATTTCAATGCACACTTGACACAAACATTCAAAGAAACCCATAGAAAACATCACACGTATAGACATTATTTTCAACAATAACATATTTAAATTTATGAAAAAAAATCAGAAATCATAGTATTAAGATGAGAATCCTGTGGGATCAAGTATTTATGGTGGCTTCAAACACAGGAGGGAGGGTGCTTTGAGGTTTAGTCAGACTGTAGGGAACAGGGAAAATGACAGGTAGGCTTAATTACAGATATTAGTGATTTTGTTTTTAAATATATTTTCCAATATCATAATTTGTAGACAGATTTCACTGTTTGTTTGCACATGTTACATTTTGAAAGCCATCTTTACTTACATCACTAAGATCTCCCATATCTGGTATCCCTCCTTTGTTACTGTTAGACATTTCGAGAATCATCTGGAATCACAAATCCAAATATTAACAGCTTTTCACATCTGCTTGATCAGAAAACTTGGTCCCCAGGACTTTATAAGTGGTGAACATTGCTTTACTCACATCAGCGTATCTGTCGAACTCTTCCTTTCCCTCGTCTTCTTCATGCTCCCAGTCCCTCCAGTTATCAAAGTCTACTGAAATCCAACTGGGCTGCAAAAAGGCAGAGAAACAACTTCACTGTGAGTACACACTGATATTTTTCAGCCACATATGCAGTGACCTCATGTTTCCTCTAATTTGGAAGATAGGCTCATAATTTGTGTGAAGTATCACCATTTCACTTATGATCTACCTTTTTAGTCAACATGGAAGAATTTAAGCATGTGTATTTTCATTTTATGAAAACTACACACATTTTGAGGTTAAGTGACTTTTTGAACTTAAACTAGCAATATGGCTGATCTTGACACACTCACACTGATCTGAACTTACCCTGGCTTCATCCTTCTGCAGACGAGGCCATGCATAGTCCGGCTTCACTTTCCTCAGCAAAACATTTATAGTGCGGTCATACACCCTCTCTCTGGAGTCCTGTTTAAAGTATTAAGAGGACAAAAACACACTTACATTCAAATTAGTCATCATTATCATACAGGTTTCATTATGCTGAAAAATGTAGTACCCACATGGATCAGAACTTTGTCAAAGAAGTGCAGCTCATTGTAAAAGACATCATGGTTGTCATTTTTGCAGCTGTTGTGAAGACAGAAAAGGTTTTCAGTGCCAAAATATATTTTAAAAAATACTGACAATCTGCAAAATAGTCAGGAGATAAATTCTAAATAAATCTGAGACAAACAAACTTACTTTTAAACTCACCATAAAATCAATTTGTCCAGCTGGATATCCACCTGAACATCTGTAGGTTTCTGAACCAAAAAGTTAATGGTGACATATTTTTTTCTGTCGAACCAAATCGCTCGTGCAGGCTGACTGTTAGAACACAAAAAGATTCATTTTCAAATCCAGTGAACTGTCATCTATTGTTTTTTATTGATAATGCCGCTTTCTTAAGATATTTTTCACTAGAAACACTCATGCGTCTGTTACTTACCTCTCTTCTGGTCTGACAATTTTGGGCTTGTTAGACATTGTTATTCTATCACTAAAAAGAAAGTACTCTTATTTTCTCTGACTAGCACAAGGTTAGAACCATGTGTCTTGCTCGGTCGTAGTGTGTGCTCTGACTCTGTCTAGGCCAGGGAGGTTATATATAGAGCAGCTGGTATCAGCTGCTGGGGGGCTTTGCCTGCCACAACCCCTTCCCCCTGTGTGTCTGTGGAACTCTCCAGAAAACAGATGTATTTACAGGAATCTCAGACACTTACCCCAACTGAGTGTTAAGCGGGGGAAGGTGTTGAGACAGCAAGAGAAGTGTCAACAAACAGAAGTTAAAATCCAAAAATTGAAATCGTCAAAGTAGTAAAAATGTCTTGAATTTTTGAATGAAATTATTATTTCTGGTTTTTGCATTTTACTTTCAAACATTTTTCATTGCATTTTTATTGATAAAAAATACTATGGGACACAAATTTAGCAGCTGTTGAAAAGAAACTTAAAAATAACGAAAGGTTTTACTTAACACTCAAGCAAGGCAAACCCAAAGAAAGTAAAATTAAAGAAAGAAACTTAAAACAGTTGGTAATTTTAGACTCAAAGTCCCACAAAATATTTTTTCTAGATTTTTAAAGCGTATCATGAATGGAGATGGAGTTCAGTAAAACTAAAAACAAGGATTTACAAAACGGAATAAAACACTGGAACTTACTTAAACTCTTAGGTATGTTAAGACTAAACGAATTACTAGTTTTGAGTCGAAGTGCTGACAAACCTTCAAAAAAGTGAGTACTTTGCTAGTTTTTTTCTAGTTTATTTTTTTAACGTCTATTTAGTTGTTTTTTATGTGACATATTTTTTTACGTAAATGGGCAATAAATTTAATTTTAAAACTGTCACAACTGTTGGTGTCGTCACATGCGCCTATCCTAAAGAACAACTTCTTTGAATCAACCATGTTCCTTGGGTATTGTGATGAGGCTCTCTGTCGCCCCCTGCTGGTTCACCATAGATTTTTCCCACCGGAAATGCAATACTCTGCTCTGTCCTTGCAGGGAATGTGGCGCGCGAGACTCAGGCAGCGCTCTGTACACACGCAAACTTCAGCTTGAAAATCAATCAATAATTAGTTTATGTTACATCTTCTTGTTGATGTTGGGGGAATTATATGACCTGCGACAATACATCTGTAGGAAGTACCGCTGATCAAGTTGAAAATGCCTCGTAGAAGACAGGTAAGACCAAATGTAGGTCGCTAAGAGGGTAACGGTTGCTAAATTAGCAACGATTTGTTCGACTGTGAGTGTGACGAGTAGCTTTATTAAATCTTAAATTGTGTCAAAGAGGTACATGGATTATATGCATGCCGAATACACCACAAGACCACAATAAACGGCTGTACGTCAAAGTATGTAAACCAGACACGGGTAGACAGGACATAAATGGCTCTACAGCTAAAACTGTAAGATATTATTATTAAGTTTGGTGCCTTGGTCAGTTGGCCGTAAGAATAGGGTCAGGTTAGCTAACGAAGAAGGCTAAGCTAACAATAATAATAGGCTGCCGAAGTGCTCATCGGCACAATTATTGCAGTGAGTAGAAACCACCACTCTTAACGTTGTCGAGTTTTGTGATGTATCAAATACCAGCTGCTGTTTAGACCAACCCTTAGCTCGAGACATTAGACTAGCCGTTTGACTTAAAGCTAACAGGAGCTATCAGCTGTCTGTGGTCTCCTCGGGAGGCATAATACCAGGGTTAGCTGACTTTTCAACGAAAGGCAAACCTAAGCCGCTCCCCTCACACAGCAACCAGTCATTTAAGATATTTGGCTGCTGTTTAAGGGTCATACTTCAACTTACTAGCATGCTAACCTGTTTGATTGTCCTTTATCAAACTATTGATTTCCTATCTAGCTGCCATCGCTACGTATGCTTAGATTTTTTTTTTCTATGAGCTCAGGAATTTTAGAGCCTTTAATTTGAGTGTTCCTTTGTCCCGTGACAGAGACACATGGTTGGGAGTGGATCAGACGGAACTGAAGACTCTGATTCCTCTGCTGAGAGAGAACAAACCAACAGTTCAGAAAGTGATGGACACATGCCCAAGAGACAGCGCCTCACCAGAGCCTCAACTCGCCTTAGCCAAAGCTCTCAGGGTCAGTCAACATATCTTGTATATAAAATAATATTGGAATATTTCATTTCAGGTATTAAACCATAGTGGTGGTTCCACTCCTGTTGCTTTAGATACCCCAGACTTGAAGCGTGGTGTGGACCATGATGAATCACCACCACTGACGCCCACGGGAAACGCTCCTTCATCTGAATCTGAGCTGGACATCTCTAGCCCAAATGCCTCACATGATGAGAGCCAGGCCAAAGATCAAACCAGCAGAGACTCTGATAAGGACCAGTCCCATCGCCCCAAACGCCGCCGCTGTCACGAGACCTACAACTTCAACATGAAATGTCCCACACCAGGATGTAATTCTCTCGGTAACATGTCTTCTCATTATTGTGTAGAACAGGGGTCGGTAACTTAAATTCAAAAAGGTCCAGTCAAAGAAAGTGTATTGAATTTAAGGTCTGGAACATCAAGAACATCATGTGACCCTGTGTTATTTAAAAAATATATTTTTTGCGGTTGTTATTCTTGATTTATTTCTGACTTCTCAGAGATTTCCAGTTTTCTGGCTCAAAGTTTTAAACTTCTCACTCCTGTAGTTTTGTAGGGAACTCTTTGAGAAAGAGAGTTCAAAGTAGAGCTCTTAATGATGCTGGTTTTCTCATTTTCATGACGGGTGCTCTTATAAATTTGTGAAGCACTGTTTACACATGTATTTAATTATATTTATGGTCACCTAACATTTCAGTTAACAGAAATGCATGGTCTCTGAGCATCAGAGAGTGGTTTTGTGCTCCCAGAGGGAAGAATGAACAGGAACTAGTCAGTCCACTTTTTCTGTACTGAAACTGCACCATCTGTGGGTGTTATTCTCTCCCCTAACTCAGCTGGCTCACTCGTCTCTTTGTCTTCTCTCTCTGTATCACTTTCTTTATTTTTCTTTCTCTTTAAATCGCCCTTTCATCTGTTCATCAGCTCTAAAATTTTGTTTGCATGCAGAGCAGCAATATTTAAAGTATGGAACGCAGAGACTTCATTGGCTGAGAAGTGTCAGGCGGGATGGCTCAACTCTAATGGAGTTAGTCTGCGCATTTCAAGTTTTTGCGCAGCCAATACCGTAAATGCTTTTAAAGCTGCACCAGTGAAAATGAAAGCATCTCATTGCATTTAAAATCCCCTCATAGTTTATTGATAAGATGCCGTCTGAGTCTGGACCCGGACTGCAGACTCCTGGTGTAGAATATTGATTCTTTTTGATTATGATGGAATAAATGTTTCATCCTCAAGGACACCCTGCATTTTGCTAAATTGATGGACACGAGTGACCTTTTTTCCCCAACTTTTTTGCAGGTCACCTCACAGGAAAACATGAACGACATTTTGCTGTTTCAGGGTGCCCTCTTTACCACAATCTGTCTGCTGATGAGTGCAAGGTAATTTCATGAAAACCCAACTATATTTATCTTTGAATTGTTGTTTTTGTGTGACTTTGTTAGAATTAAGCTCTGTTGTTTATTGAACTGTTGTGTTTGCCAAGGTTAGCTTTTTTAGAAAGCTGTTGTGTACAGAATGTAACCCTTTCATTCCTCCTTCAGTCAATCCTATCTCATTCTTTCTTTGTTTAAGGTTAAGGCTGTCAGCCGAGAGAAACAAGAAGAGGAGGTGAAAACTCAAGAGGAGAGCAACTCGCGCCATGCAACTCGGAACCAGGTAGACCAAAGAAATGCTGCACAGTTACTTACCTGTCCATCTTATCTGTCAGAACATGTTGAATTGAAATACAAATTTTCAAGGTGCAGGCGTCATATTGTGGCGATAGTTAATGTTTGTTTCTATATTCCAGACCCCGACATCAAAACAGAGCAGGTACAAAGAGCAGGTGGCTGAGCTGAGGAAAGGAAGAAATTCTGGACCGCAGAAGGAGCAGAAAGAAAAACACATGGTACGTCTATTATTGCTGTGACTCTCTTGGTTGAACAGTAATTGGGTTATACTTCATTTATTTGTCTTCTTACTACTGTTTTGTTCACAGGAGCATCGGCAGACACACGGCAACACCAGAGAGCCTCTGCTTGAGAACATCACCAGCGACTACGACCTGGAGCTCTTCAGGAAAGCCCAGGCCCGAGCATCAGAAGATCTGGTATTAAACTGTTTATGTCTCATTTTATTTCCCTCTATTTGTAATTTTTCTTATTTTTTCTTATCTTAAAGTTAATATCATGATGCATTCCTTCCCCCAGGAGAAGCTGCGTATCCAGGGTCAGATCACTGAGGGCAGCAACATGATCAAAACCATCCTGTTTGGTCGGTACGAGCTGGACACCTGGTACCACTCACCCTATCCGGAGGAGTACGCACGTTTGGGTCGCCTTTATGTTTGCGAGTTCTGCCTCAAGTACATGAAGAGTCAGACTATTCTCAGGAGACACATGGTGAGAGACACTGACTGAATCTGTCACACACCTTTTTTTGGGAATTTATTTGATTGTTGTTTTCCTGTTCATGAGTAAAATGTCTGATGAAAATGTGTCTGATTCAGGCCAAGTGTGTGTGGAAGCATCCTCCAGGAGACGAGGTGTACAGGAAGGGAGCCATATCTGTGTTTGAAGTAGACGGCAAAAAGAATAAGGTAAGCAGATCCTCATTAGTTTCTTTGCTCAAGGCTTCGCAAATATTGGTAGATTGGATTCATCCAGGCCACTAAAGCAAACATGTCAGTGACGTCCTGTTTTCAAGCAAACCATAATGAAGGGAGTGTCCTCTGTTTGATCCCCCAGATCTACTGCCAGAACCTGTGTTTACTGGCCAAGCTCTTCTTGGACCACAAAACACTCTATTATGATGTGGAGCCTTTTCTCTTTTACGTCATGACCGAGGCTGACAACACGGGCTGCCATTTAGTGGGATACTTCTCCAAGGTAAACAAAGATGACTGTTTAGATTGGCGCCATGCTTTCTCATGAACTCCACTCATTTGTCTCACACAAAAAATAAATAAGGCACATGAATGAAATCTAAAGTGCATATGTGGTAGAAAGCTTGTGAATACCTTCTAAAAACTACGGTTCCCGATTAAAAAGAAATACATTTGAATTATTTTTAGAGCAAAAGTACATATTTGAACAATACAGAGTTGAAAAATCATCAACAGCTGCAGTGTGGAAGTTGTAAAATTATAATTTCTGTACAGACGTCGCTGTAATGTATTTCTCTTTTTCATTTTTTTAAAGGAAAAGAACTCTTTCCTCAACTACAACGTCTCCTGTATCCTGACGATGCCGCAGTTCATGAGGCAGGGCTTTGGGAAGATGCTGATTGACTTCAGTATGTGCACATTCACTTGTTTTATTCTGTCCATGCTTCTCTCCTTCAAACAGTAAAATTGAACGTTGGCTTCACATCGATTAGAATAATCAACTTTCATGCTCAAAAATAAATAAACAACCTATTTTGTTACTCCTGCACTTTAGCAGTAGGGTTCTTTTTCAGATGCCTAATCTCTCTGCTTGGTTTAGGTTACTTGCTGTCCAAAGTGGAGGAGAAGGTGGGCTCACCAGAGAGGCCCCTGTCTGACCTGGGCCTCATCAGCTACCGTAGTTACTGGAAGGAAGTGTTACTCAGATACATGTACAATTTCCAAGGCAAAGAGATCTCCATCAAAGGTAAAAAAAGAGTCCAGCAGTTGTGATGCAAACATGTTTATTAACACACAGAAAAAAAATGTTTAATAGACAGCACATACATGAATATACGGTGAGAAAGACTTCAACTGTGGTGATATTTGATGCACAGAGATCAGTCAGGAGACAGCTGTCAATCCAGTGGACATTGTGAGCACCCTACAGTCTCTTCAGATGTTGAAGTATTGGAAGGGAAAGCACCTGGTGTTGAAGCGACAGGTGAGGTTTTGCCCGTAATTCACTCTCTCTAAATGGAATAGAAAGTTATCACGGTGCAGCTCCTTTTGAAGGGGCGCATCAGAAAGTCAAAAATAAAATGAGCTGTTTTCTTTTGACAAAAAGGGTTTTACTTCCATAACTGTGATTAATATCTTTTTGTTTCATTTTTTATAAATAGCAGGGGTTTTGTTTTGTTTTTTTTTGCGTGAACCCTGCTAACAGCATTTGTATTTTTCCTTCTTCTTAGGACCTCATCGATGAGTGGAAAGCGAAGGAGATCAAGCGAGGCAACAGCAACAAAACCATCGACCCGAGCTCGCTGAAGTGGACCCCTCCTAAAGGGACATGAGCACGAAGAATCTCAGGCTCCTGAATTCACCTCCAGCCTCACCAGCCACAAGTAGCCTCGACTGACAAACTGTCAATAAAGACGAGTGCTTTTTCTCTTCCTTTCCTCCATATTTTTCCTTTTCTTTTATCGTCTCAGCAGTTGTTTTTTTTTTTTTTTTTACTTTTGTATCTTACCTTTGTTAATATTTTAGTCTCCTGTTACAAACCTGATGATTTAAGAAACTTCTTCGTCCCCTTTTGTTTTTGAAACTGCTTCTCCTCAGCTCTGAATGTTCACTGATTAATGGTCCAGTGTGGTGGATAACATGAATGTTTTGCTTTTCTCATGCAAAAAAGAAAAAACTCAAAACATACCTACATTTAGCAGCATTACAGGCTGTTATTTTTTGTATTAATACAATGATTTTTAGCATGAAATGAAAACGTACGCTGAGTGTAATCTGAGAAACGATGTATGGTGATGTCTTTGGTTGGTGTTGAATTGTATAGATGAAAAGAATAATGTACTTTTTTTCCAGCTCCATCAATACAGGAATTGGATCCACTCCTCTGATGAACCTGCCAAACAATGGTGCATTTTTCAGATGTTTATAATTTTTCTGGGAGTAAATGAGAAAACATGATACCACTGTAGGAGTGCACATGGAAATAAAACAACCTCAGGTTTTTATACCCATACAATCTCACCTTGCTCGTGTGGTTTCTCCAGAACATCAGGCGCAGTGGTTGTTTCAGATGCATATACTCTGGTTAAAAGTTCTGTGAAATGCAGGCAGAATCTGAGCTCAACATTTGACTGAATTTACTTTTTACTCTTAATCATAGATGTTTAATGTGTATTAGCAATTTGATATTTTTAATATCAATAAAGCTGCCTTGATATTTTGACATGCTGGTTTTTGTGCTTACTGTTGCTGGAGATGCTTCTTCCCATCAGGCCCACAAACATTTCACCCTTATTTCCTACAAATGAGAAGAGGATGAATTTACTAGTAATAGAAGTACATTTTTTCTTATCTTTTTATATTTATTATTTTATTCATATAATCTATTATATGCAAAGGAATATCAGGGGTTTAATGGGATGGGTTTATAGTATATAAACAAGTGTTTTCTAAGCTGTCTCATTTTAAGCTACTCACGTCTGTTCATTTTCATCTGTTCACTTTTCTTCACACCTATGAAAAAAGCAAAAAAAAAAAAAAAAAAAACCTTTAAAGTTTACAATCTCCAAACAGGCAGATTATATCCATGTGTATGTAATACTGCACAAAATAAATTGTAGTTTGCTGTGCTGTTTTTATTTTTTGTAAATACAAAAAGGGGTCTTGAGACCTTCTGAGCGTTTCCCCATTAGTCCATAGAAGCGGAGGGCTTTAGCTCTTTTCATCAGGCCGGCCATCGGGTGGGTCAGAACTGCCTCTGGTGACTCATCCTAACAGACAAGAAATTAAAAACCATGATTTCTTATTGCTGTTTTATTTAGAACATGATGAAGTAATTTACATTGTACACATACTAGTTTTTATCCCATTATAATATATTTCCCTTAAATTACAAATAAAACATTCAAACTCACTCTCACCTGCCAGTCTTCGGACAACCCAGTCTCCTCGTCCACAGAAGAAGCCTGATAAGTTTGCACCAAAGCACAAAAAGTTACAACAACGAGATGCAGCTTCCAGTTATCCATCTCTCAGTTTCAGAAAAACTACTTTTTTTCTTTCAATAGATGAAGGTGAAAAAGGTTTAAAAATATACTTTAAAATGAGCTGCTGCAGGTCTGATTTGTTCTGTCTACCCTTGCGGTGCCCGGGGTGCATTTATACGTTTACACCCTGTGCTGACAGACCCCTCCCCTTTATACTTGATTATGCACTTGCTTCCATAGCATTTGAAAACCTCCAGAAAATCTTATCTTGATCTGTCTCTCAGCTGCTTAAAATTAGATATATATTGAAAAACATTTAAATTTTACAATTTTTAATTGTTTTTTTCCTCTGGCTGTGTTATTAGAGTAAGGATCTCATATAAATCTGTAGCATTAAATCAGAGAAAAACTGACATGTTCAGTAATATTTCAACTTAAATATTTACATTTGAGACAAGTCACCTTTCATCTTCATTTTTATTGTACATCAGTCCTGGTATTGGTTTAAAAATATTCCCCTGTAACTCATTTGTGACCTTGTGATGTGCACATGCTTCTTTGATATGAGCGAGGACACGGGCCGAGTCTTTAAGCGATGCTTTGCAAACATAACTGTCTGCTTTGAAGGTAGAGCTTTATTAGTCAGCCAATTGACTCTGTGGATTACTGCTTGTTCTGTTTACTGAGCAGGACAATACAGAGGTCAAAGATCACATGGGCTACATATTATGTCTGCCAGAAGTCATGATTTCCCAACAAAAGGACTGATAATTTGGTGAAATATGAATGACATTAGTTGCATATCATAACTTTAAACATTCACAAAGTGTCCAGAATGTAAGTATTTCAGAATTCTGACAAGTATTGTCTGTTGAATCATTTATTTTTCATCTCCAGGGATAACTACCCCGTTGATAAACCTTTTCATGGTCTTTACTTACTTAGCTCTGTTTTGATAAACACTGAGCTCTTATTCCAACACTGCTGCTATACAAATTACTGGAGAGGCAATTACTTGACAATCTGTGTGCTGTAAGGACGCCCACTTGAAACAAAGCTGACACACACATGTGATGCTTTGATCCATGCACAGGTGCTCCTAAAAGCAAGAAAAGGCCTGGGACAATTAGGCCTGAAAGGCAATTAGACCTGAACAGCCCTCTTGTGCGAGCAGGCTGACACATGGCTAACATGGAGAGCTGAATCAAAAGAAATCAGAGGGAAAAAATTTGCATGTGAAATGATTCAGTCACAAAGAGCTGGCTAATGACAGGACACTGCACTTCCATCATGTGATGCAAGGAAAAGGTTCTGATCATTTTTTTCTCCTGTATTTTTTAGGCAGTTGTTACATCAGACGTTCTTCATTGATCTAGCTCACCTTCAGATATGTGACTCTTCTAGTGCTCGATGTCCATGCCAATCACAAATATGCAGATAAAAAAAATACAATTAGTCAATTGCAACGGTTAATGTGCTCAAACTGTTTCCTTAAAGCCAAGTTTATTTTTTTTATGTGGCACTATGCTCTGTCTGTCATCAATAATGTGTTGTGTGTACATACTCCTGGGGCCAACAAATGCTTGCAAGCATGTAGTGAAATACAGTAGCCACACAGAGCTGATTTTGTTAGATTCAGATGTTATTCCGGTAGTATATGAAATATTAATTACTGTAACATCACTTAATGCATTCACATCAGAAAAGGATGCTAATCATGTTTGCAGGAGTCTTTGGTGTTTGCCAAGTTTATTTATTTATTTATTTATTTATTTATTTATTTATTTATTTATTTATTTATTTATTAGCTTTTGTTGATTTAAAAATAAAATTACAGTAAATGTAAAAAAAAATCCGTCAAATAATTTTAATACTTAACTAAGTTTTTAACAGGAACGTGAAGCGGTTCACTTGACGTCAGCAATGAACTGTTGACCTCTGCGGGTCACGTGGGTCACAGTCGGTTTTGAATGTGCCAAACATCTCAACACCATATAGTTTTGGTAGATTTGGTGACAAAACTTTACCAAAAATGTTTTTGTTGGTGAAAAGTAGTTCACCATGAACTGCGCTGTTTTTTTTTAGTAACAATAAAAAACGAAGTAAAATGTAAAGCTTCGGTGATCAGAGACTTTTAACTTCAACATTAAAAACGTTAACAACATGAGGAAATGAAGCTTTAACATGGAGTTTCACAGAGGGCTTTGAAGTCAAGAGGAATAAGACACTCAGAGGAGCTGTTTTGAAACTGTGAGTAAGACCTTTAGCTTGAAGTCTAATACTTCTGGTACTGTCTATGGTTGTGAGTCGAGCTAATGTTTGCTACAATTAGCCCGAAGCTAGCTGGAGTCTTGTCTACCTGTCATAAAGTTTAAAGAATCTGCTGCTGGTCCTTATTGTAATGTATGGACTACTTATTCTAGCGGAGTTGTTAATATGAGTTACTTTTCTGGGCTGGTTTTGCCCTGAAATAATAATGTTGGGGATTTTTGGTTTAAAGCAGTTGTTTGTAATTGTTGCTGTGCCGCTTTTGTACGAATTGTTTTCTTGTTAGAAAGTTGCACAGAATTAACCGAGATAATGATGAAAGTATATTAACATCCGTCCAGTCATCGTCCGTGGGTAGCTGTTTCTTTATTTTTGTTTAATAAGAAAATCGCACGATTCAGTTTATTGTCATCTTGACTGATTACTCAACTTTAAATTTAGATAAGTATAACTCTGAATAGATCAAAATGCATTAGTTCCTGCATAGCCTTATTGCTCTGTTTCATGTTAGAATCATTATCATATTAAATATCATGCCACGGTGTTAGCAAACACCATCATTTTCCAGAATGTTCCTTTGAGTTCCATTGCACTTGTGCTTTTCATGGAGGAAATTCTTTAAATGTTTTGTCTTCACTTTGCTGTGGATGTGCAATATTAAACTGTTTTTATCCAACACTTCAAATAACTCGGTTGGTCACATTAAAACTGTTATGCATTGTAAACACCAAACTGTTACTGGCCTTAACTCAGTCTCCTGGATTTATCAAATGTATAAATCCTGCAGCTTCCTCATCTGTTCTCCTCATGAGTTGAACCAGATGTGCTAATTTATTTATTTAGGTTTTTTTTTTTTTTTTTTTTTTTTTTTAATTTTATTTTATTTTTTGGAGGGGGGGGGGTCTCTTTGTTCAGTCTTGTTCCTGCTAAAGCCACAGCTACACAAGTGCCTGACACAAGGTGTCGCTGCCTGACAGAGCCAGTCTTTTACACCTCATTGTTAAAGCTGAGGGCCATAAGCTCCTGTTGACAGACGCTGTGTTATCAGATGAGCAAAAGCCCAATACATGCTTCTCTGTGGTGAGTTTAGAGTGGAGTACAGATATCATCAGCTCTTAGTCTGACAGAGGGGCTTTAAGGCCGATGTTAGACCTGATATCTCTACACAATCTGGTGCATCTTAACACTGACAAATGAGTCCATTCATGAGACAAAGTAGGCTTAAATGGAGCTGGTCTACCAAATAAAGAAAAGAAAAAAGTAACCATAACATTACAAAAGTATAATGTAATGTTTACATTAAAGAGCTTCTCCAGAGACATTTTAAAAAAGATGCAATAAGGAGACGCTAAGCCTCTGCAGTGCTGCTCTTGCCCTAGTCAGTAATCTTTTTATTAGATGATTTTAATCTTTAACAGCAGAGTAATCATTACATAAAATTAAAGATGGCTGTTCAGGAAGATAAAACGGTTTTTTCGTACCTGTTTTTTGCTTAACAATTTATTTATTTACAATAAAACCCTGTTGATCCAAGTTATGTTGAGCAAATACAAACTCTTGCACCACTTTCTGCAAGAAAATTGAAACTTTCGATTATGATTTTTTCACTATCTTGGTATATTTCAATCACATGACACAAATTTGGTTAGAGATCAAGATTTGTCTAAAATCTGAAATATATTTTGACTAGGAAATTAAGATATGATGTGTCCTCAAAAATGGACTCATTACTGGTTCGTTTATACATTTCCCAAGAATTTCTTTGTCATTAAAGACATAAACACGACATCCAGCAGGTGGCAGTGTTGTCAAACGGATGAAACCCTTACACCTCAAACCTGCAGAGCTGCTGCTTCAAGCCTTCATCCTTCCTCCGCCTCACAGCAGATATTTTCAGCTGACTTTTAAGTTCTCTTAATGAATTTATGTCCTGAGCGTTTTCATGTCTTTCCCCCAAAAATGAAAGAATGTGCATGTACAGCCTCGGTCAAGGGCAGTGTGACAAGATTTATGAATAGTCTTTGTTTTTTTTAATTGTCTACATTTGTGTTTTATTTGTAAGTTTAAAAAATGAAGTGCCAGCAAACAACATTTTTTTTATTTTCCCACTGCACGTAAATTAGGATACTTGTTAGTGATGTTTTGTCAAGATTGAGTTATTGAATGTTGAAAACCTTGGTGCTGTAAATTGTTAGTTGTGCATAGATCAAAACAAAAAAAAGAGTCATATAATGACATCTGTTTGGATCACAGTGAACGCACACACAAAACCTTTAACTTTTAATTTTTATTACCACACTTATGATTTCAGCTGCTTAGCTAAACTCCTGAGCAAAAGAAGCGATAAAGAAGAAATACTCCACAACACCATGACGATCTCTCAAGCTGAAAACAGATAGCTTTTTTATTTATTCTCATGTCAGCTAAATGAGGATGAGACTAATTGTTCAACTAACCCTAACACACACTACAATGGATGAGACAATGTATCACAAAGACTGTACAATGGTAGGCGGTTCAACCTTGTGAACATGTACCTATAAATTATTGTAGGAGTTTTCTCTCTCGCAGTCCGTCTGAGTCCCTCCTAACTCTCTCGCTCCCTGAGTTGTTTTTCTCGTTTGGTGCCCTGTGGCACTTTACTGTGGTTTCTCCACAGAGGCGTACATTTGGCTCTTCAAGGCTTCTCTGAGAACGAAATACCACTGTCTGCCTTTGCATGCTCAGACTAAAGGGGCTTCGGGCTGGTACTGTGGTGGTTCTGGCGCTATTTTGTGTTGAAGAGTCTGAGACGGGCCGAGGTCCTGGGACCAAAAGCTGCTGTAGATGTGCACTTCATACTGGTCGAGGGTTGTTTTCATCACTTTAAGATATGAAGACAACCCCCTTGCTTGCAAACTTTAACATCTGCAGTACTGTGTAGATGTCTTAAGTTGATGGTCACGCTTGTTTGGAGGTGATGTCAGGTGGCGGAGGTTCACTCTTGCTTCCTTAAACACTAAAGGCAGTTGAAGTATTTGCTGTGAGAGGCCTAGGTTAACAGCAGCTGATACATTTCTTTGAAGTGATCTAAGATGCTTGTACAGGTTTTGTGTTTCAGTGTTGCCTAACACTGATGGGAAATGTTTAGTAAATAGCACTTCCTCTGTGTTGCTTTTTTTCCCCAACATAGCTGTCAGTTTGAATTTTATCATTGGTGAATGGTTGGAATTGTGTCATGACCTTTACCAGTTTAATATTTGCATATTGGTACCAACTCAAAGTTACATTACAGGTTATGCTAGCTGCTTGCTCTGTTATTATTTTGTCACCACTGGGCGGTGATGCAATTACCTGTGGTGTGCATTTGGTCAAAGAAATCTACTTGTAACACTTACCGTAGCTAACCCCCTGATATTAAGGTTGAAAATTTACTCAAATAAATAGGTATTATTTGTTTATGTGGGAAGCTAAGCTAGCAGGCTTTTAGCTTTTGCTCCCTTGGTTGCCAACAACCAAAAGATTGATGTCAATCTTCTCATGGAACATCCCAGCAACAAGTGAAGCCCCAACTTACTTTCACTTTTTTTCTTTAGGGAGAAATACCAGCCAGGAAGACGTGATGTACAGTTTAAAGGTTGATTTTCATCTGAAGACAGCGCAAAACTGTATGAAACATGGACTAAGTCTCAGTGATGTTGCTCATTGGTTTCTGAAGAGGTGTGAGAAAGTGGAAACATTGAGTCAGTCATATTGGAAATGCTGATTCCAGCTAACTTTTTAGGTGAAACTAGAAAGCAACACAGACGTTGGAGCATTTGGGGGTTTTTGCAAACACAATAAGGTCAAAATTTGATCATGGGTCAAACGATGAGAGAGAGCTGCAGCGATACAAGGAACCTCCATCTTTTCTGATCAAATGAAAACAACATCACGATGGCCTGTTACTCAGAGGCAGTGTCCTCACAAACACTAAATTTTCAAATAGAGAGAAAGCTGGGCTCTGCTATCTTTAATCATTACATGGGTTCTTTGCAGAAACAGTCATGTCTGAGTTGGATTAGAAGCAGAAACATTTGACATTCTTCAGGAAACTGACCCAAAGCATTGTTCCATCAGAAACTGAGAGTACGAGTAATAAAGACAAATGAAAAGGCTATTGCGTTTTCGAACAATGAGGATATTTTTATTTTCACGACCACAGGATCACAAAATCTGCTTTTAAAAGGTCTTAAATTGTCAATCTCAGTTTTCTGGATCAAAATACTGCCAAAACATGCTGTGTAACATGACACTATCTGTGATCTGTGCTTGTTTACATCTGGGTAGTTGAGCTTTGTAGCATTAAAGCAGTTAATAATAACCTGCAGCCACAGTCCCAGCTAGTGTTGGTTGGCTGGACTACAGCTTAGACACAACAGCCCTGTTTTCCTAAGCGGTTCAGTTCTGTTCTTCTCAGTACGGCACGCATTTTTTGACAGTTCCTTTGACTAATACTGGTACCTGTCCCAAGATTCCCCACCTGTACCATCAAACATATTGATATCCTTCTGTTGGGGTGCCAGACATACCGATCCAACCCCAGAAGGTGGAGCCAGAAACGCTGCAGTCTGTTGATTGGTTGAAAGAATCATCACTTCCTGTGCGACCGCGGTAATAAAGAACATCATATAACCCTCCCTGAAACAAAAAGTGATTGCACTTTGTAACAAAGAGCCACATGCCAATCACAAAGTAGACAAATTGTTGGATGTCTTCCATTGTTTTTCTTTGTTTCCTGTGTCACGTTTTTTCGCTTCGTTGGATTTATTAACAGGGTACACCATGTCGCGTTATTGTGCTGTCATGCTATTATGTAGCTGACGTGGCTATCGGCATATGGCTGACACTTCCGCCTACCAAGAAGGGAACGGTTGGCTGTGGAAACTCAAACAGGATTAGGCTGTACTGGTCCGACCCATACCAAAGTGATCCATACTAGACGACTTGGTGGAAACGGGGCTAACATGATCAGTATTTTAGGCCTTATGATTCATGTGGTATCGTGCTGTGGGAAATACACACTTCTACTTAAACCTTGAAAAAAATCTCTTTTGCCTGCTGTCAGGCAAAACTTTGTTAGTTCAGCCATTTAAATCCATAACATGTAGCATTAGCATGGACAGTCAAAAACTCATTTCAACATGACTCCTAAGTTGATCATGTGTTATGTTGGTCATCATCATGCTGTCCTTTCCCAGCCTCATTACAGTGCTAATCTGTTGCTTCTTCAGTCAGAACCCACCACTCCCCAGAGACCCACACTTGGCCTCCGTTAGCCCTGTTCCTGTTTGCTGGGCTCTTGTGGCTTCTTCGTCACTCTCAGCTTATGGCTACGTTTGGTCAGACATGCTTACTTTGTCATCGAGCCAATCACCAATTCATTCCCAAAAAGCCTCAGAGGTTCAAAAGCCAAGTGCATAATTGCTCCTTAAATCAATCTGCAAATTTGGTGGTATCTGAGCTTGCAAACACTCAGCCTGGAAGCATTTATTCACGAGAGATGGTCATGCGTGGTGCGTTCAGAGTCGCAGAGAAAGATACATTCAATTACTGGCATGTGGTTTACATACATTTTATATTAGGCTTAGTGCTGTTCATCCCATTTGTCCTCATCTTTATGGGTATCATTGTGTTTCTGTGGTTTTTTTTTTTGGTGGAGAGGCCACACAGCGAGAAATGAGTCCCAGCTTTGAATATGTGAAGGTTTGAGAAATGTTCCCTCGATCCGTCTTCATAAAGTGTGTGTGAGACAGAGAGAGAGAGACACTGGAGGAAGACATTGTGGTTGCAGCAGTGTCACTTTAAAAAACAGACAGGACTCATCTCCACCTTAATAACAGCTCCTCTCAACACACACACACACACACACACACACACACACACACACACACACACACACACGCACACATACTTTGATGCCCAGGGCTTTACGAGTGCTTCTTTCTGTCTCTCTTCTGAGTTTTCTCTCCTTCTTCCTCCTTCCCTCCCTCCTTCTGTCTCTCTCTCTCTGTCTGTCTCTCTCTCCCCCCTCCTCCTCCTCCTCCTCCCCCTCTTCTCCCTGCTGTATTTGCAGGCAGCTTTAGTGCCAGACACCCTGAGGCAGCGGTAGCGCCAGCGAGTCTTCCCACCTCTGTTTTTGTGGTGGGAGATGACATGTCGAAGCTTTGAAGGGCAGGGGAAGGGAGGGAGCAGTGGGGGAGGGAACGGGAAGGGGAGGGGAGGGGAAGGAGCACATCACTCGGCGTGGAGGAGAAGGGACCCAGAGCAGAGAGAGGATGTCATGTGGCTTGCAGTCCGCCCAGATATTCTCTCTCTGTCTCTTTCTCTCCCTCTCTCTCTCTTTCTGTCTATGTGGGCAGGCAGGAATGGCGACAGGAAGCAAATCCCCCCCTCCCCTTCTCTCCTCCTCCTCCTTCCTCCCTTCATCCTTTCCTACCCTCCTTCAGCTCTTCACTCACTCTGTCACTCACTCCTCATGTCGCCCCTCTTCTCCTGCCCACCCCCTTTTTTCCTCTTCCACATCCCACCTTTTTACTACCTCTTCTTTCTCTCCCCCCCTCTTCTCTCTCTCTCTCTGTTTTCTGTCTTTCTCCCTCACCCACAGGCGTGCCAGTGCATCATAACTCATCACTGTTGAAGTCTGCTGAGGTGTGTTGAGGTGTGTTGAAGTGTAAACTGTGAGTGAGTAGCAGACAAAACATGTTTGATTTCAGGTCCCCGGGCATAACTCATCCTCTCACCTTAGAAAGGAAAGCAGCAGTACTTTTCCAAAAAACAGGCTTCATAAATAAGATACTTTATTCACAAAGCTCCTTTTATATACAAGAAGTAAATATATGAGCTTTGTGAGACTGCAAAGATTTCTCTTTTATAAATCCAAACAAATCATTTAAGCCTTGCTGATCTTGACAGCTTCACAAACAAGTAGTGAACCTTTAAATTAAAGCTCCTGTGAGGAACTTTTGGTTTGTGTTAAGTGTAGCACCCCCTGTGGACAAAATCAGTGATTTTTTTGCAGTGGATGAAGTAAACACAGACCGTTAATCCCCTCTCCTGTCAGCTACCCAGTACTTACCATAGACTGTATAAAATATGGGCGTGGTCTCCGCAACGTCACCTGTCTGTTCCTGATACAATCAAATGAAGCCAATCATTGGACAGGGCTATCTTGGATATGATGCGGACTTTGAGCTTCCTTTATAACGGCGCCCGTCAGTCATGTGAGCTAAGATGAGCCTCTGATTGGAAAAACCTGCAATCCTAATATCTAATAAACCACTGAGTTAGAAAAAAATTCACTCACCGCACAGTGTGTGCTGATACCAAAATTAGTGTTTCAGACCCAAGCTGTTTTTTGAACCAGGCTGTAAATGTTTTTTAATGCTGTAAAGGTCTGTTTTTTTGGCTTGGTGTGTACATGACTTCCAGTCTTTCTGCAGCCAGCCTCTAGTGGATTCTCGATGAACTGCAACTTTTAGCACTTCCACATAGGCTTTATTTGTCTCTACCGGATATTGCCTCTTGGTACTGACTCAGCAGCTGAGATTACTAACATTGAAGATAAGGAAATAAAATAAGTTATATTTTCACTGATGGCTCTCTTTTGTGTTTGTAGACTATATTAATTTCAGTTTGTTGTATGAACACCTAAAATGTGCTCACAGGAGCTTTAAAATCAACTTCAAAGATACGGAAAGGTAGTCAGGTTGGCTGAAACTAGATTTGTGTATTTCGCCAGAAAATCATTAAACTCCTGTAGAAGGTTTCCCCAACATTTTGGTGAAGCGAGAGGTGTTCTGTCTGCGGTGTTGTTTTACTTCTATAATGAGTCAGCTCTTCACATTATAACTTGTGAAAGCTGACTATCGGATTGTTTGAATGTGATTGTATGCTGATGACTAAAGGTTTTAAATAAAGTCTTAAAGTCTTAAATAAAGTTGTTATTGTAGTGATCTGGGATTCCATACAGAGCTTCATAAAAAGTATCCGTGTTTGATTTTGCATCTGGTGCTTGAGGGTTTTGTGAACATGTAAGTCATTTTCATCAGTCCTGGCTGTGTAGAGATATCTGGAATGGAAACCTCCAGATAATGGAGGTTTCCATTCCAGATATATAGTAATATGTGTAAGATGTTTTGGCTTTGAAATGAACTTATTTTAGAGTGAAACACTCTGTTGGTATATGGTCTAAACTAAAACTATATACTTGTCATGTAATAAGATTACAATGAAATTACAAATTTTATGTGAGCATGGTGAAAACTGAATTAGATTAATTTTCTATTGTACTATTCTGTTTGTGACTTGATTACTTTAGGTATGACCTTTTCTTGGAAATTTTTATCCATTGATTTGGATTTCTTTTTGGTTTGATCATACCACAAAACACAAGTTGTGATTTGGAAAGTTAATTTTCTTTTAACCACTGATTTCTTTTCTCTTAATCCTGGAAAAACCAGAATGCAGTATTTAAGACTGAGCTTTGAAAAAGACATTCAACTTTGAAATTACTGTAATGAATTATTGGCCTGCTGCAACTGTATTTCTGGTGTCTTGTAAACCCATGAGGGTTGGGCCCTTTGTGTACGCTACAATCAATCATAAACACAAGCACAGATGACAGAAAGCATCCTGTAGTGCAGCGCAGTTTGTAAGTATTTAGATCTGGAAAATGGAGATAAAGTTGCATGTAGGCTGTGTTCGGTCAAGTAGTTATTTGACATTCTAACCAAAGAATTGTGTCACCAGCACAGACATGTGGACATTAATCTGCAAGGAGGACCATATGGTGAGGGTGCAAGCAATGCTTATGGTAGCCCATAACAGTAGGGATGCACAATTTTGGATTTTTTGCTGATATCTGATATGCCGAAATTGTACAACTCATTTTGCCGATTACTGATTTTTATATTTTTTTCTACCACAAATCTAATTGCAGAGGTCATCAACTCTCTTCTGTATTGGATGTAGTGTACTTAAAACTGCTTATATATTTATGACAGTTGCTTTCATACAAAAGAATTAAAAAAGATACATCCTACTCAAACCTTGAACAATGCTCTCCCTGAGACAGTCGTAACAATACCTACAACCTGGGCTAATATTGCCAATTTAGTAATTGACATAGTAAGTAAACACAACCTGTGTTCACAGGGAACGTGAGAAGTGCAGCTGTTCATCAGTTAAACCCAAATTAAATAAAATGGTTTACTCTTTGACAGTAAATATGCCTGAATTAATCAGCCACTGCAAATGCACTGGGTGGGCTCTGTCTACGCTGCATAATGAGCTACAAACAATGTGTAACAGAGGGGTGGTGTTCATACAATGAGAAAAACATGAAAAACATATTAGAAGCACCCTCATTTCATGGTGCCAAGATTGGGGGTTTAATCATGTGAGCAGTAGCCCATTATTTTTTCAATTTATTATATGGATATGGGCGTGTTGGCCGATGTCCAATATTTCATTTTTAAGCCAATATAGACCGATACCAATAATGTGCCGGTAACATTGTGCATCCCTTCCAAAAGGCAAACCAATTGAACATTTTTGAGCTGCAAAATTATACTCAGCTTAGTTTTGACAGTTTTGTGAAGGTTTCTTACCTTCAAAACTTGTTGGTTAGTCATATTTTAATTTATTTTTGGGACATGGAAATTAATTTCTATGAAACATCCGGAGCTTAAACTCTAGAGATATGTAGATATACGTGTCCGTCATAAATATAAATACATCTTACTCCCTGATAAAGTACCTGGAAATACCTTTAAGGTGTTCAACTTTATCTTTCCCCACTGGATGGCTGTTGTATTGCGTTTATGTACTCATTTGTGTATCAGAGCTGTAGGATTAGTACCGACGCAGACAGGATGGGGCCCACACAGAAACCATCAAACATCCTCTCAGACATGCTCTGTTGGATGTATGGGGTATAGTCTGGGCTTTGTTTGACACACAGAGAAAACACACTCACAGTCAAGCAAAAAAAAAAAAGATGAAAGGAAAGGAGAAGCTTCAACTGAGGTAGAAAAAAGTTTACATTGACTTTGATTCAGGCCTCTGATGGTACTTCAACCATACCTGCTCACTCTAATGTGGCTGCATTCTCACCTGTGTTCTTGAAAGCAATCAGACTAAAGTTGTGCACTATAAAAACGGAGATAGGGACTTTTTAAGGGGGTATTTTTCAAAGTAGAGACAGAAGACATTGCTTTTAGCTTTTATAATATCCAGAATTAGTGTGTTGGCTGGCTGAGTTTTATTCTTTGACTTTCAGAACAACAACAACAACAACACAGGATCACTTGTACCCTGTGGGGACAAAAACAAAAGAGTAAGCTTCCTTTTCCAGCTCAGGTGAGCTCACTCGGCGCTCCGTGTGTTTTCTGCGCATCCATGTTTGTGTCACGCTATGACATACTATTTGTGTCTGCGTGTGTTTGCATTGGAGTGCATCACTGCAGGTCGGATTGATATTTCAAGTCATTACCAGCGTCAGAAAGCGAAGAGATTACAGGGTGCAGCAGCAATAACACACACTATTAGCAAGACAAGGTGTTATTATGCCTCTGGTGTCAGGTGAGATGTCAGAGCAGCTAGTCTGTGTCATGCTTACAATTGCTGGATCAGCAGGTGTACACGGTAACAAGTGAGTAATACAAACACGTTAACAAAGAAGGAACTATGCAAGTCTTTTCTCAATGGAGGATTGTATGTTTTGATAAGGCAAAGCTGAAAGAGTGTTTGTTTTTGTTTTTTAAATCTTTATTGGGTAGATGTGGGAATAAGAGAGTGAGGATGATATCATAGGCCTCTACTCTGTATATTTGATTTCAGCTCAACTTTAGCAAAACTTGTTAACATCAACTTTGTCTTCAAGCAAAGTACACTGCATGGAGAATTCAGTAACTTTAGTACAACTTGGAAAGACTTCAATAAGGATTTTTTTTTCTGTAAGATAAGTGCACTGTAAATAGTTTTGTTGAATCTTCTATGAAGTGAATAACTGAGGAACAAGAATTTTTTTAAGCCAACATTTCAAAATGTTTCAAGGTAAAGTTCATGTCATTTAAACTAATTAGGTGAGATTAAAAAAATTCCAACAGTTATTGATTCTTTTTTTTTTTTTCAAAAGCAAAAAAAGAAAAAAAAATCATATCTGCAATTATTGTAGATACAGAAATATACACAACACCTGTAACATATCACCTTGGATGGGGTTTGCTTCGATAGGAGACCAATATTTGCGATAATTTCAGCCAAAAATGGAAAGTCAAATTTTTAACCTTTGACCTAAGTTCTGGACCTTTTCAAAGCCAATTTTTATACATAAATCAGACACGTTATAACTTGATAAGTTGAAAAGTTCTTGATTTTTTAAGCGCTAAAGTGTCTTTTAAGCTTTCATGTATGGTTCAACTTGAACAGACTTTGTATAAAGTTTCTATGATAACTTAAACTTACTAAGACTATTGGAAAATTAAGTTGAATGTTTTAGATTTGAATGGGACCTTCAAAAAAATTAAAAATACAAAAAAAAAAAACCTAACTTCCCCTCATTATTGATCACACATGAATAACAAAGAACAGTTCTGACTCTTCCAACTGCATAGGAGTGTGTCCTGTTCGAAAATAAGTGAAGACTGCATTTTTTGGTTGTTTTTACTGGATGACATTTTAGTATAAATATCCACATTGTTTAGATCAGTGGCCCAATAATGGATCTGTATTTTTGCCCTTTGATCTATATCACAGATCTCTCGTTGAAAGTTTGATACGACTCGATCACTCTGAGTTTGGGATGTTTGTTGATTTTAAGAGTTAAGTATTCACTCCAAAATGAAATGATAGGAGTGGAGAATTTCAAACATCTGGTTACCATCACACCACAGCTTGTCATCGCGCTGAAACATGTAATCCTGGTATTGTTTGGAGAGAGTCACAAACTACTGTTACTCTGCACTTTTTTTCTTTCACTTTCAGATTGAGATTTTCTCTGAGAACTCTTCCTTTTAGAGTAAGCATGTTAGACGCATTAAGAAAACGCTCACAGCCGCAAATGTGAGTGAGCACATAAATTTTGCCTGCCTCTTTCTTTTTTCCCCCCTCTTCTGTCTTTCTTGTTGCTTCTAAATTTTCCATCCTGCCTGGCCTCCCTACTGCTGAGAGTGCTGTTCCTCGAAGCCGCAGTGTATTTTGAAGCAAGGTCGGGAGAAAGCCATAGGCTCCAAAACCAGGCACAAGACTCCCAGTGTTCCACTGTTCGGCTCACTCTTGGCACTGGCCCCCAAACCAGAGAGGTCTAGCTGTAGCCGCAGCCACTGTGTGTGTATGTGTGTGTTTGTGTGTGAACATATATAGCAGTCCCCCCTTCTTAACATCTTAGCCTATATAGGAATAGCTTTGGTTGAGTCATTTATGAGGTCTCCCACATAGGAGCAGGACCTAGGTGTGAGTCAGAGGAGCTTTCTATTGGGAAAATTTTCAGTTTTAATTTGAACCCCTAATTCTTTTGCACAGTTCCCCTGATAGTACGCCGAGCTGAAAGGGAGGAGGGCCCAGATGTGTTTAAGATGTGTTTTGACAAATCTAAACACGCACAATTCAGGGGAGATCCTCTAAATTGGTTCTATACCTTGGCTGACAGTGGTGAGGTCATCCCCCATTGAAAAAAAAGAACTGAAACTAGTAATTCTGACAATGCTCAAGTTTCATTCTTTGCCTGCTGCTGCGATTATAGGCCATCACCCAAAATGTCAAGTATTTACAGAAGGATAATCTGTCATCAAACCTAACCTGATCTGAAAGATCGACCTACAGCATCTTGTACTAAAACAGCATGCATGAGGTGGGGAAAAGACGGGCCGCACATCAGAAACCCTCACACTCGATTAACACATATGGATCTGACATTAATCCTGAAGCTTCCTTTAAGTATGTCAATGAAAAGCCATCCATCTGTCTTCGTCCTCAGACGGAATATCCAACCCGGGGTCTGGAAGTCTAGGACGCAACACGCAAAACCACAGCGGAATATAAATAAATGGCTGTATTTCTCTCCGTGCTTTTGTCTGGTCAGGACACTCCGTGGAAAGTCTGCCAAGTTGAGCATCTACATTTGGGTTTGGCTGTTCTCCTCGCCCGACAGCTCAGCCTGGGCCAAACCACAGGAAAAGGAAGCGAAAGGTCCTCTCTGAAGGGCTTATAAAATATTGTCTTGGGTAAAAATGGCCGATGAGAAAGGCAACATTGAGGCCGTCCACTACAAACAGAGAGCCTTTGAAGGAGATCACGCTTGAGTCATTGTTGTTTTTGCTACCTTTGCTGCCCAAATCCTCGTGTTTTACTGTTTCTTACAGTTTCAGTTTCTAGTAAGCACTTTGTGTTTTCTGGCGGAGATGCTAAGCATGATATGGTGCAATAACCTCTAAGAATGGCACTTTAACTGTTTATTGGCACTGCTGAGGCATGGTTTTGGCTTCAAACTGCCTGGAAACACCATTTAATATAAATGTTGGCAGGGACATCTCTGCATGTGGAGACTGGTCCCTAAATTCTGCAAATTCAGTTTCAGTATTAATGTGACTCAAATACATATTTATAGATCTTTGTGATATTTTCAACTAAAGACTCTATTAACCTCTTTTTTGTGATCAGGAGGATTAAGAACTCCCTCTGTTGAGATGCACCAAACTTAGTGGATAGAGACAGTTTAAATCCTTTTAAAGAAATAAGATTTTAAGCTTGAATAAGATGAACTTCCCTAGGAATATAAATTTACTGAGTTTCTTACTAAAAGTTACATAAGCAACTTTTTTATGGTAAAGCCAGCAGAAAGTTAGTCTCACAAAATGAATGGAAAGTGTAAAACAGCTAGTCTGGCTCCTGTCCTCCACCGCCTCTATAACTCACTAACTAACACATCATATATTCTTTTTTTAATCTCAGCAGAAACCAAAGTGAAAACACAACATGTGTCTGTGTTATGTGCCAGAAAAAAAAGCTGTTTCTTGAGGTTGCAAGATGCTTCACATTTGCTGGATTTGTGGAGGTTTATGTGAAGCTGAAAATGATATATGATACGAAATTTGAGACACATGTTTTCATTCCTCAAACTAGCTGTTTCCTCCCTAATAACCGTCTTTATGGTACGTTGTATGAAAAGACTGCTGACATGACAGCTTCCCAAAGTGAAGCCAAAAATCATTTAGGGTAGCTTCATGTTATGCAGCTCCTGTGTGCTCTGCATGAAGAAAACACAACTAATACTACTAACACAAGAGCTGATGAACTTTTAACTTTTGACTATCTGTCACGCTATTGGCAGTGTTGACCTGAGGCATTCTTATCTGAAGGGGCGGGTATCTGTGTTTTGCCTGTGTGCAATCGTAGTGCTACAACTCTGGCTCAAAGCTGTCAGAAGCAAGAGATCAGGAGCCATTGGGCAGTGGGAAATCAATGTTTTTTATTCTTTGACAAAGATAGCAGATAGAAAATACCCTCCATTTGTATATGTGTCCATTAGTGCCATATATTGAGAGTAGGGACACAGGAGTGGTGTCAGTCTTCTTCTCTAAATAAAGCAGTTGAAGTGTCTTCTTATGTAAACCAAGGCTTTAATGCATCTGTAATGACTTCTTTGTTACTCTGAGAAGACTGAGTTCAGCATGCTAAGTAACATTCTAAACCATAAACAAAGTCAGGATCCAGAATCATCCCACACAATCCCAAACTGTTGGAACCTTGTTCAGTTTTTAAGTATCCGTTATCCAAACCCTGAAATCAGTTCCACAGCTGCAAATGGCTTGAGTTACAACTCAACCAATGTACATTCTACCTGCAAGATACAAGCCCAGCCGTGAAATTGACCTGATGTGTGGTGGTAGCGGTGGTTGTAGGGACCTCTTCCATTTCAATGTTTTTCCATCCCTCATGTGTGGAGTTTTACTCTCCCAACAAACACACATTATTTGATACAAACCAGTGTCACAAACACTTAGAGTCAAACAGAAAAGCAAACTAATCTCCTCCTACACACACAGACACAACCCAAACACGCAAACATTCACCACACACATCCTCCCACCCACTGTCCTGACTGTCTGTCACAGTAAGTGTGCATGTATGTGCACACTTTGCTCCGCATTTATCTCCTTGTAAACATATAGTACCAATGTGTTTCAGTGCACATGCCTACACATGCATGTTCCCAGAAGTGGCATGGCTAAATGCACCAGTGCATTTGGTATATATGCAGGCATGAGGTGTGTATGTAAGGATCCCGGTGTGCCAACGCGATGTGTGTGGAGGGCCATCTGGTCACCCCTGCCATGCCGTGGTCCCTGTGAAGTGCTGTCAGCGTGGCCGTTGTGGTCTCCCGTGGCGACTGAAGGCTTGCTGCACAGCACTTCCAGCCCAGGCAGCCGACCTCAGAAAAGGAAATTTGGGTCGCTCAAATGGAGGGGTTGCTCCCGAGCTATTTACAGAGCCCTCTACCGGTCCAGCGCCACCCACGATATTCCATATGAGAACCAGTGTGTGTGTGTGTGTGTGTGTGTGTGTGTGTGTGTGTGTGTGTGTGTGTGTGTGTGTGTGTGTGTGTGTGTGTGTGTGTGTGTGTGTGTCTGTGTGTGTGTGGTGCCTGTGGTGTGGTGAAGTGTGTGTGTGAGAGGAGGAGGGGGGTTGACGTTGTAAGTTAGTGTGCGTGTGTGAATGTGAGAGCTTTTATGAGGAAATGCAGGTTTTATATTTATGTCTGCAGTCATGTGTGCTGCATCCTGGCTTATGAAGCACATGAACTGCATCATCCTTTCACCAGAAATACCATTTTATTTAAATATGATTGCATTACTTATGATAGTAACCAGCAATAAATCAAACCCTTGCAGGAGTAAACAGCCGGCCTACACCTTAACATGAAGTGACTTACTTGTCAAACAGCACAGATGAATCACTTCTCATTCATATACTGCTGCTTGACATAACTGTAAAGGCACATACCGTGAATCACAACTCATAAATCACTGTCGGATTTATGGATATTGAATCTAAAACCTGCAGCCCGGAGCCAAGATCGAGCCGATCCCTTTTCTAACCTTGTCTGTATAAACATCTGGGGCGTCATGGTTGCTGATGGTGGAAATCTGATGAGGAGATGGAGAAGAGCGGAGCCCTAGATTAATGAGAAACCTGCCTGTAGGAAACTTTGGTTCAAGTGAGATCATGGGCATTTCTCTTTTGATGCCCATCAATCGGGTTTAGTGGTTTTTCTTGTTGAGACGTGGGGAATAATGCTGAAAGAGGACTGCAGAAGCGTCTGCCAAAATGTCAAGGATCTGTTGCGCGTTCACAGTATTTCAGCGATGAACCACATGACACTTAAGGAATATTATCCTGCCTCAAGATGTTGACATTTGGGAAATCATTTGAAGATGTTTAGAGTCATATCACAAGCTGTGGTAGGTTCCATTTCATGCTCAAGAGTTCAAATAAGTACCTCGCCCACGTTCTCTTGATGTACCTAAAGAGAGGTAAGCAAGTAAACAATCCCCTAAACACTTGCTTGCCTGGGTACGCTCCACTGCCACCCAAGGGGAGACCTCCAACATCTCTCAAAGTTGCCCTGTGTTGTGAATATTAGGTTAAGGTTATTTTAGGCCGACCCGCTCCAGAGGCAAATTACAGTGCACGAAAGGGGGGCTGAAAAACCAAGAGGGCCGTCCACCATGTAATTTTCCTGTTTCTCTTTCAAAGGATGAGGTATTCCTCGAGGAAGCCCTGTTAAATTTACAAGCCATGACCCCACATCGGTGGGAAGGAGGCTCCTCTGACAGGGGAGAAGAGCTTGTGGATGGAGCTTTTACAGCTTCATGTCTGGCACTTGATGGAGCTGTGTCGCTGCTTTTCAAAATCCCATTTTGAGCAAGTTATCTAAAGTTCATTGGCTCAACGTCATAAATCCATCAACTGGCTACTCCTGCCACTGTTTATCTCATGCATACCAAACCTAGCTGGCATCAGATTCCTGAATAAGACCTGCCGGCTGCTCCTGAGAAACCTCACCCCGCATAAAGGCCTTTCCTGCCCGAACAAGAGAGCAACCTTCACAAGAATGAAGATGATCACTGCTTACTCCTCTAGTGCGCCTCCAGACGTCTCAACCATAATTATGCCAGTCTGGAGAATTACAGGTACCCTGGCATTACTTCTAATGCGCACTAAGGTGCAAACACACACACGCTTCATCCAAAGCTACAGCGCTCTTGTTTTCTCATGCTTCAAGTTCATAAACTCTTCAGAAAACCATTAAGCTTTGCAACTTTGATCTTGCCGAGCCTGCTTTACTGCCAATAATTACGCGTTGAGCATTTCACACTAACTTGCACCTCGTGAATTCATGACACTTGAAAGCAAATAATTAAGAGTGTTGACACACAATGATGTTAATACACACACATATACATCATCAATATGTTCTGCTCCTGAGTCCTCCAGAACATCCTGCGGTGTGGAGCTGTGTGTTCTCCCCCTGAGTTTCCGAGGGGCCCCTGCAGTGTAGCGTTTGGGGGGTGGGGGGTGGAGGGGTGATGTGCGCTGCAGTGCGGCTTGCTGGTTAATTATGGGTCGCGAGCTGCAGCTCGGCTGGCCTGGGCGGGTGTTGGAGCCAGTGGGTCTGGCACAGGGAGGTCTGGCCACAGACCCCGGCGGTGACGGCATGAAGTCTGGGACGAGTCAGAACACCAGCCCGGGGTTTGGAGCATTCCTCGCATTCCCTCCTCCCATGGCTGCTTGCCCGCGTGTGGATGTGCATGAGGCAGAGTATCGAGGGAAGGGAAGGAAATGTGTGGACGATGCAATATGTGTGCATGTTCATAAAGAAATTTTCATGGCATGTGTTTTTACACCCGCGCTGAATAGATAGTGAAGCCAAGCTTAAAACAAGCCATGATATCTGGTTTGAATGTGAGGAGGGCATTTGTGTCCTTGAATGGACTCTATTTTTTTTGTACTTGCATAAGAAATTCTTTAATGTACTCAGACACGTAAAACCAGTCTTTCATCTTGTGCTCTTATAGCAGAGCAGGGCTCAGTCTCATGTTTTCACAGCAATGGAACAACTCTTGCCTGAAGGCAAAAGCCAGGAAAATGTGTCAAAATGGGATTAATTTCCATCATAAGGTTTTATAACAATAAGCAACTTACATGTAAGGGAGAAGAATTATTCCCTTATTATGATCTTACTTTAATAATCAAACTTTACGAACCAGTGAGCACATTTTGCCTGGAATATCCCCTTCTATTAGTTTCACAGTCTTTACATTTTGAGGTGTACCCAGTTTGTCCCAAAAAATGCCGGAATCAAAAATCCCTGCTAAAAACTACAACAAAGCCCATGTTGAATTCACATGAGACTGAGAGGACGTTAATTTCTTCATCATTTAAGACTTGCTGTTATGCTTAAATTGCAATTCAGTTGAAGTTTTGTTGTATTTAAAGCTACTGTGAAGCCACTAAGCATTTGTGTTCATTTTGATGCCTCCTGTGGACAAATTGGTACTTGTCATCTCTTTGCTGATCTTTCACATAGGCTTTTATTCTGATGAAAAACAACCAAAAAAATTGTTGTATAATATGAAAAGAAAGTCTGTTTTTGCATGTATCCTCTTCCACTGACTCCTACCCTGCTGCGACAGTTTGGGCATTTAAAAATTTTAAAAAAAGAAGTAATATATCCTGTAAGATGTGTTCTCAATTTTGTGTGTAAGTCTTAAAGAGGAAATGCTCTAAATTTCAGTTAATTTAGATAACAGCTTGAAATTCTTACTGGAGCTTTAACATTTTAAAACTTTACAGTGCTTTAAAGTGAAAGTTCATCATATGTTATGCGTCAATGCGTCTTAGCTGCTCTTTATTCAGTCTGCAGGATCTTAAATATTTCATCTTTCTGTTTAATTGTTTTTAAGTTCTTATCCATTATTTTTTATTCTGAAATTTTTTTATTTCGTTTAACTTTTATGTTATAATTTGATCTATTTTGTAATATTCCCCTCTCATTTGTGCATTCTTTTAAAGTATTAGCCAATATTCTCCAAACATTTTCTCTTTTACTTTATTCTATTTTATTTAAATCCTGTAAAACGCTTTTTACATGTTTTAATTTAAAAAAAAAAAAAAAACTTTTTTATAATATTGTTTAATGTTTATTTAAGTCCAGGTCATTCTAAGGGAGTCTCATATCATTGACGATGCACAAGAAGTCATTTGGTTTTCTCTCACACCTATCTGGAGCGCTAAAGCAGTTTTAAAGCATTTGTGTGTGTGTGTGTGTGTGTGTGTGTGTGTGTGTGTGTGTGTGTGTGTGTGTGTGTGTGTGTGTGTGTTTGTGTGTGTGTGTGTGTGTGTGTGTGTGTGTGTGTGTGTGTGTGTGTTCAGCGGAGACGAAACCTGCTGCACATGCAGACAGGTGAGTGGGCCGCAAAGACGACAAGGAAGTCTCCTCTCCCTGAAAACACAGATCAAAGCCTTCTTGCGTGTCGGCAGGCTCCTGTGTGTACACAGCTCAGGCTATTCTATACATTTAAGCTTTTTTAACTCCCGGCCGCGTCAGCTCTCCTGCCTGTTGTAATAAGAATCTGTGTTAAATACACTACGGTGTCAGTCAGTGTCAACATATTGACATGTAGTCCCTTTTATTCAGCTGTGGAAGGTTCACAGTGTAAATTCAACAAGCTGCTGTTTTATTTTTAGCTCTTTTGATGTTAAGCTATGCCTAAAAAGAAAAAAAAGAGACCTAACAAGGACGGAACCTCCTTGAATTTGTCTTCATATATCATGGTGAAATCTACAAAGCTAAACCCAAAGGTAAAGAGTCAGTTTGGTTAAAAAATAGCTCCAAAGTGGGGGAGAGGGCCACCAAAAAGCCCGTTTTTCTTTCTCCCCACACAACCTTTATTTTGACAAGGCTGGGAGAAAAGGGTATTTATATATGGAGCTGTGTGCTGTGGTTTCTCCACAATTACAGAGTGGCAGTGCTTAGACTGGGAGGCGTGCTGGAGGTTTATGGAGGGGGACATGAGGGGACCAGCCCTCCGGAGCCTCTTACAATCTGATGTATAGATGTGTTTAAATGCCAAAAATTCATACAAGCATGGGAATTACTCATAAAAATTGTCCCAAAAATCTGCTGAATAAACTGCAAAGTCAGTTTTAAGTGTCTGAAAGTACGAACAGAATTTTTCCAAGCTGAGCAAAACCTACGAAGCCCCAAACCTTTACATCGCAATAAGGCTCAATTTCATTGTTTAGAAGGTGGTAAGTAATGTTTTGAGTGGTTCTGGAGCGGGGGTGGAGCTCCTCTTTGTAGATCTGTTGTATTATTGTTGCCATATAAACAAGGATTTTCTACCAAAAACGTATTGCACAACTGCTGCAGGGCCACGTCGAGGAGAACAGTGGGAGTTTGTGTTTGTTTGGTGGATGCTGTGTTGAATCTGGCATCAGTCTCTGCAGGGGTGAGGTGGGCAGGAGGGGGGTTTGCGGCCGTGTCGAGGGAGCCTGGAAGTTAGTCAGGGCGGTGGCTGAACCACCTTCTCCACAGGCTGACATCCACCTCCCCACTCCCCAAACACACACAAATGTATATGTGAACACAGAAGCACATATTTCATAAACTCACAGCCTTCCCCCTTTCCTGTTTTATGTTTTTCTCCTCTGTACAGTAAGTTCCGATTCAGTTAAATACAAATAATGCTATGATATACCACACAATACCATACAATTGTACCATTCAGTACGATACAAGACATTAAATTTGGAATGCAAATTCAAAACCTTCTCTGGGATTGAATTTTGAGTTTTAAGGTTACTCATAAAATGGAAAATGGAATTTCCTTGCCTAATGCATAATGAAAATAATTTTTCTCCCCTTAATCACATTTTCCACAGTAACATAATGTGGATAACTAAGGATGTACCAAACCGGATCTTAGAGCATCTGCATTTTTTATAATCATCGTTGATCTGCATTCTAGCCAATCGTCTTATCCGATCATTCATGTTAGCTCGACACATCTGTGCAGCCAGACACATTACACCACTAACACCTGATTTACAGCATCTTAGAATAACTTGTCAGAGATATATGGTTCAAAAGGAGAAGACATACAAACATAGGAAAGTCTGCAACGTTAGCATTTGCAACTCTGGGGCTTATTTGATTCTAGAAAGTGAAAACAATCTACCAGCTTAATGGCAATGTAATTAATGGTTACCTTGGTTTTGCAAGGTATTAGCAGAGTTGCATTCAGTACAATCAATTTGAGAGAACATTCAAGAACTAAAAAAATGAAAAGTTTTTATCCTTTTTATTTCCAACTTTTTTACAACTTTTTGTGGCAGCTTTTGTTTTTAAAGCCCCCTCCAAATAAGAGCTAGGAAGGGGCTGTACCAGCATTCTGCTGTGCGCTATTCCTTTAGCCAGTTGGTTTGCATAAAAACCTGCTCGCAAAACACCAAACCTGATAACTTAATCTAAATTTCAACCACACTTTGTTAATCTCTTGCTGATGGAATATCAAACAAAAAATACTTGTTTGAGTTTGTTCTTGTCAATCACTCACTCAATACTTGATAAACTATTGACAGCCGTACATAAGACACGTCATGATGTGATACTGCTTGATACAAAAAGACAAATATGACAAGTCACAGGACAGGACAGGAGGCGACGCATCATCACATGACACAAAACAAGGCATATGGGACAAAACAAGCAGTAGGGTATGTTATGATACGATACGTTATGATACGATACGTTATGATACGATACGTTATGATACGATACGTTACGATACGATACGTTACGATACGATACGTTATGATACGATACGTTATGATACGATACGTTATGATACGATACGTTATGATACGATACGTTACGATATAGGGGCTGCATGGTGGTGCACTGGTTAGCACTGTTGCCTCACACCAGTTTGAATCCCAGTTCTGGCACGGTGGGCCTTTCTGTGTGGAGTTTGCACATTCTCCCTGTGAATTCATGGGCTCTCTCTTGGTATTCCGGCTTCCTCCCACAGTCTAAAAAACAGTCTAAAAAAACATGCTAACTAAATTGCCTGTAGGTGTGAGTGTGCGTGTGAAAGGTTGTCTCTATGTGTCAGCCCTGTGATTGACTGGCAACCAGTCCAGCCTAAAGAAGGCTGGGATAGGCTCCAGCTACCTGCGACATGTAAACAGGATAAGCGGTAGAAGATGGATAGATAGATAAATGTGAAAATGTGTTACATTAACAATATGATACATAATGATATGATATATTATGATAGGATGCAATACAATAAGTTATGGTACGCTGTAATTCAATATGTTATGAGACCATATGTCTTACGTCATTATATGATTTGTTACGATATAATACAATACATCACAATACAATATATCATGATACAATACGCTTTATGATATGTGATAATATGATATATGATGATTCAGTACGGTTTTTTGGCCCCAGGTGAAAATTTATCTATTACTCAAGTGCGACACACATTCATCTGCTTCCATAGTGTTGAGTGGAATAAGAAGAATGGTGTACCAAAAAGGCAACAGGAAATACGAAACGGCCTTGTTTACAAGCAAAGCATGTAACATGTCAGCCACACATTCTATAGAAACACTCAAGCCACATGAAAGTAGAAATAAGTAAACACCTTTTTTTTTTCCGTTCCGTAGCAACCTTATCAGGAGTTCTTTTGATGGGGCTTCTATTTGCATTTTTCTTCCTTGATGCTTCAGACCTGCTTCTGCCTGTCTTTACGTCAGACCTGGCTTTGAAATGTAATACATCTCCAGGGGTGTGAGAGCTCTTAACAACAGGCTATGAACTTGTTGTGTCTCTGCACTGCAATGACAGATACCTGCAAGTGGAAACAAACAAGCAGAGCTTCTGCTGATGGATAGTCCTACAGTATTGTCAGTGTATTGACATATATTTTGCAGCTTGGCACAGCAGGCACTGTATGCGTCATCTTCTTGCTATGTGTTGATAGCAGCTTCATCCTGTTAGTGTTTAAAATAATGCCCACCTGATCACCTGATGCTCTGTGTTCTTGTTTCCAGGCTTCTTCTTGTTTCCTCCTACGCAGGGATTTAGTCACCATGGCGGCATAACAAATACTCTCATCAAATGTAGCATTTCAGTCACAAAAAGCAGCATTTTCTGGCCACATTAAAGGATATCAGGGTGTTTGAGCAGAGGAGACAAAGGGGCATTAAGATGCGTTGAAAGCATCATAGGTTTGTTTGCAGTTGTGGTTGGTAGTCTTAAGGTGTATTGTGATGTACACAGTGTGGTTTGAAGCATCACTGAGAATAAATGGGGGACTTTGTGATGTATCACGGGAGGTGAAATGTTAAGATGCCAGAGGCTGAGTCTGTGAATGGTTTACTGTAATATGACCTGACTGTAACCATACCTACACGTCTGGACAAATGTGTTTAAGGAAATATGATTGTTGGATCAGTTTTCACTCATACTGGAGGGTTTTTTTTCCACGGCCATTGTTTCTAAAAACATTACAGCAGATTATTAATCCCATTAAAGGTGAACATTCACAGATATGTAATTATAGCCATGTCACCTCTTAAAAGATTACTCCATTCAGGTACAAGCCCTGAACAGTTACTTTTACTTAATAAGGTTGTTACTATGAGTAATGTTTGAACATGTCAGCAGGATTGTGACTGCTGTAGGGCGGGCCTATCTGGGTGCTGTTCAAATGGATCTGATTTTAAAAATTACACCCCAGGCAAAATTTATATTCTTAATCTAACCTGTGACACTAGGACTTAAGATGTGTTTACAATGCACTCACTTTTGATCAACATGTTCTGGCTTTCTTTCATCCTTTCTGTGACTTTATTTTGTCAGCTTTTATGACAAGAACTAATTAATAAAAACTAAATTTAGTCAAAAAACAGTTGTTCTTTATTAGTGACGCAATATTATCAAATACGACTAATGTTGTGCAAACATTGCTACCCACTTGAGTTGCTTACTTTGAGTCAAATAAAAACAAGTGATTTTCAGAGAATCATTTGCTCTTTTATGGCCAATCAGCATGCAGTCAGAATGGATCAGAATCGACTCATTCAATTTTTTAAGTCCTGATACTGATGCTGGTACCCAGGCTTTGGTATCAGGTGATACTGATTTGCTGCGATACTAGAATTGATTCAACATCCTCTATTCCTAAATATATGGAAAATAAAACAAACATTGTTTGATGTGATCATAATTGCATAAAAGTAAGGTAATTAAATCTCCAAAACAAACTGGAAATGCATTTCAACTGTAAACCTCAGAGGTGGGTAAGTAAAGAATTAAATTATGCTTTGCACAGATTGCATGTTTCCATCAAAGTTGTTGGTGAAACAAGAGATAAATACTTCTGCACTGTTGAGCTCTGCTTCACACAAATGGACAAACCTACTGCTATTGATGACTTGTAGATGCACATGGTTGTTATATAATCAGATTGATATCTTTTTATTCAAAACCAATGTAGTTCAGTGTTTTCAGCCCTAAGCATCTCAAATTAGCAGCCCAGGAACATCATCAGCGTCATCACTAACCTATTAAAACTGAAAAAAGTGAACTGGAACATACTGAACACACTTACCAGTCACCACACAAGTGCCATTACTGAGCAATAGTAAGTGCTGGTGAGAAGGTCTCTGAAATGGTCATTGTCTGTGCTACCAGCAAAAGAGTTAAATTAAGTTGCTTTGCAACTTCTAACCTGTGATATCTGGGATACAGCGGGAATTATAACTCATATAAGAACCGTCATCGTCCGCTACTTCATGTTGCCACCTCATAGGTTTGTCAGTGGAGACGTATTTACTAGTCTCTTTTTTTTCTCATTTTCTTTGCTCCTTCCTCTTCTCTCTGCACTCAGAGGCAGATCAAATAGGATCTGCTTCCATCACCTGTCAGAGGAATGTGCCAGCACACTCGTCCATCAGCAGCTTGACTAGAACAGGCAGAACTGAGCTGCTGTAGGCCTCAAACAGCCCCCAGGGGCAGCAGCAGGAGCACCACCAACACCAGTACCTGTCTCATGTGCATTTGTGTGTTGTGCATGAGCGTGCTCGCAGTGCAGATCAACAGATTTGCACTCACGCATGTTTACGAGGCATCGACGCAGCCAGTGGCTCCATCACGTGACCCAACATGTCCTGCCCTGCTCAGCGGCCTATATGATGTCTGCGGTTTAGACAGGGCGTTCCAGCGTGCTCACCACCAACCTGGGAGAAAGAGGGGGATTTTGCATGTGTCAACAGGCATACCTGTAACCTGGGAGATGTGCCCCGCAGGCACCTAGTGATTTTCTCATGATTGTGATGGCCAGACGCAGACGACAGGGCTTGCAAAAGTAGACTCCTCAGCAGGACTGAGGTGGCTTAACGTGGCGTCAGACACACACACCGCTGCATTCCATTGGGATGCTCTTTATGCAAAGGGAGGGGTGTTACACTAAGTGTGTGTGTGTGTGCTTGTGTGACTTTATCACAATTACTGTTTGTGTTTGTGGCCATTGAAGGCCAGTGTCATAGTAGTGCTCAGGGAACAGAACACAGGTCCAAGCCTGAGAACCTGAGGAACCTGAGTAGACGTTAGGAGACTAAAGGAGTCTAAGGGGCTTAGTCCTGCCCGACACAAACACTTACCTACTGTGTCTGCTGTCTCCGTCACTGTGTACTGTAAAACAAGAGCTTTGGTGGAGACACTGGATCCGAGGGGTACCCCTTGGCTCCTACCTAGGCCCGAGCTTTTCGTTACATAGCTCATGTTTGTTTTTGGTTTAGCTCATGTTGAAACGACACTGCATCACTCACAATATTCCTCTTGTATTTTTTCTCTCCCATGTCATCCCCCTGACTTTGCTCTGAAGTAGTTCCCAACCCTGTGCAGCAACAAGGTGGCCTTAAATGTGTGCGCAAGAGTATGTGTGAGAGGGGAATTAATCTCCCTGTCAGTGCGGAGACAAAAGAAAGGCCTCCTGGTAAAAGACAAGCCTCGCGTGTTAGAGTACAGGGGGTCCTTGAGGTGAGGGCTGCCGTTGCTTGACAAACAAAAGAAATGATTGCCATCAGCAGTCATGAGGCACAAGATAAAACGCTTAGACATGACAGATGAGGAAAGAAGCTCCAACAGTTGCGTTTCTAGCTCTGCCACGCCTACGGACTCTTCTCTGTTTGATCTCAGTTGTCACTGCTGCCTTTGTGTGCTAAGCGACAACAGAGAAGACATTTTCTTTGCATATCATGGTGTCCCTGTGCAGGTGAAGCCTTGTGTACATATTTGTGTATAGAAGAACACTCTTTATGACCAAACTTTGCAGATGCACCTTATCAGGTTATATTCATATTCTTTTGCATCATAAAAGCAGCCACTGTGTAGAAATAGGCTCACTTTCTCCTGTCATTTAAGTCACATTAGCATTGCATATGCAGTTCCTGCAGAGTGGCTCAGGCTTATTAGCCTAACTGGGACAAACTGATATGATAATTAAGATAAGCAGGTTGTAGACCCTGAGGTGAGTCTTCCTGGTCGAGTAGTCTAGTGATAGTAATAGCAGGTTTCCTCTAGGACCAGGGATAGTGGAGCAGGGGAATCTCTAATTGCCTCAATTATCAAGGGAAACCTGCATTCCAGCAGGTGGTAGAGTGAGCAGGGATCCGCAGATTGTTATGACATTACCTGTGCCATTAGCCGCTCATTAGATTACGACACCACAAATAACTGGAGCTCAATTACAGTCCTCTCTTGCATGAGTAAAACAGAAGAGAGGGAGAGAGAGGGAGTAGAGAACTTCACAGGGCTGAACAAGGACCTGGAAGACACGACCTGTACTAAAAATGAACAGGCAGCACATGTGACTAGGAGTGAAACATAACTCAGCACACTTCTTGACATTGTTGGGCATATAGAAAACACAAGCACACCTGTGTATTGTGCAAATATTCTAACTAAATGTATGAGCTTACTTATTACTTATTGTGAAGGGCATTCATTTATAAATCTGTGCTCTTTTATTTTTCCCTGCTATCCTTTACTTCTAAAAAACAGTGACAGCAAAGATATCCACTGGAAAAAGAGGCTGCACATTTAGTCATTCAGTTCAAGTCATCTCAAATGCATGAAGAAGAACAATGCAAATATTTTAGGAATTTTAAGGCTAACTTCTTCTAACGGTGACTTTTCCCAAAACGTTTTAAGCTCCATTTGTTTGTAATCTTCTCCATAATTTTAGCCATTCCAGTTCTGTTTTCTGTGTCTTCATGCTTTTATACAAAAGAAGTTTCTTCTGGTTAGATAGAATAATTTTTCAAGTGTCATGCAAAAGTTATGTCACAACAAAATGCACCAAAAAAAAAAAAAAAAAGTTCAAACAAATAGGTGCCTATTCAGTCATCACGGTGTAACAGAACATCTTTGGGGCCTAAAAATGAGGGATGTTTTGCTTTTTTTAACTGCATTTTCTATGATCTCACGTTTGCTGAGAAGACATGCAACAGTCCTAGACGAACCAGGATCTGGGCCTATAGGGTTTACAATTGGGCACCATTGTTTCAGGGTGTGGCAGTATATTTGTTCACCTTTCCAACGACATCATCTCTACCACTGGCAGAGAACAGGGTGTCATGCTGGATCCAGATCAGCCTGTTGACACAATGTAATCAAATATTCACCTCAGATCAACCCATCTTATTAAGTTCACAGAGTGCTCAGGGCGAGGTTCCAATTAAAGTTTGCTCTCTGTAGTGCTGCCAGCTTTCCACTCAAGATGGACTCATCTTTCGTTGAAAAGCGCATCAAGTATCCGATTGGTTGGGCATCCAGATGCCTTATTTGCATAGATTGTTTCCTCTTTCAAACGTGTACACAAAAACAAAAGCAGCAGCACACATACCTCCAAGGCCAAGGTGGTGCCAGAATACGGCATGTGTCAAATGTTAATGTCAAGGCCAAGCCTCGGCCGTCTCATGTGAAGAGGTTTGAATTAGTCACACTCTGTGGTGTACCATGTGCATTATTAATACAGCCTGCTCCGTTGTCACCCATGCTGTCCCTGCCAGTGAGGATTTATATCTCTGGTGTAGCTGGCAGGTCAAAGATGAACGCCTTAATTAAGGAAATTGAGACAAAGTAGGATTGACCACACTGACATCTACTTAATACCACTGCACCTCTCCTCTCTGCCAATCAAACTGAAATTATCAGATCAAATGTGTGATACTGGTGGCTGATCAGTCAGACAGAGCTGGAGAGGTTGTAAAGTGATACTAGTTACTGTCACTGTGAGCGAGCCGAGCAGAGACACGCTCTCTTGTGTTCAAGAAGTTACAAAGTAGTGTTAGGCCAGAGGTCTTAGAGGGACTAATGGACAGAGGTGAAGGGGTTTCAGAGTTGTCGTGAATTATTCAGTGTGATCAGGTTTCCCATGCTCTTGTTTATGTACAAATGTTCAGGCACATGGGAGCAGGACTCTGGTTCCTCTTGCACAGTGGAAAGAAAACCAACACCTGTAATCCCGACAAGGATCCTCAGCTCTGGGAAGAAGAGCCGAGGATCAGCTCGAATTAGACCCAATGGTGTTTTTGGGATGTGTGTTCCCACTTGTGCAAAGGCATGTGTGTGGGTGTAGACACGCATGTAGATAAAATAGTTATCACAGAAGTATTAATTAAAAATGAAAAACCAAACAAACAAGTTATTACTTCATTCTGTGTACTAAATACAAGTAGTAAGTATTACGTATTTTACAGGATGGCCAGCAGGCATAGAAACAAACTGGCAATCAAACCTCAGTAAGGATAAATAAACCCCAGGCAACAATAAATCTGACTATACAATAAACAACTAACAAAAAGCCTTTCTTTTCAGAATGGGTCATGTAACAAAATACGTCTTTGCTTTTTTAAAGGTTTTTCATTTTGTGGTGATGAGGTGCATTTTTGCCCCTATTTACAGAACAGTTGAAGAAAGAATAGGAAATGCAGACAGAAAATAGTCATGAAACCAACAATTTTGGGACCAAGACTATTGACACTTAAAACATTGTTAGGGATTTAGTCAGTGAATCAGATCTGCAGAACTAAAGTCAGCCTCCAGTAGTCTGTAGCTTTTTGAAAAGTTTCTGTAATATATTGTACACTTACACCGACATTAATATTTGTGTTAGTCTTCCTTAAGATCAGCTAAGTAAGAGCTGAACCCATTTCTAGCTTAGTTTCCATGCTAGTTCTTAGCCTCAACGAAAGCCTGAGCTGACTTACATCCCCGAAGGCTAACACAGTGTATCATTTCAGAAAAAAGGGACACTGTCCCTTAAAGAAAACTTCTTCAACTTAAAATTTGCTTGTGAGACTTTGCTCCAGTTGCTTTGAATATTGCCTTGTATTGTACTCTTGTATCAGTGAGAAGTAAATCACTCACTTGTATCTAAGTGTCGCTTCGTATTTGTGCACCAGTTTGTTCAAACAATCCTTTTAATTTTGGCTCATGACGTTTGGCTCTGAATTATTCAACCACTGTTACCTATAGATTTTCACGTCCTCTGTAGGTGTGACAGCCCCCTCAGCTCCAGTTTCCTCACCATCACTAATTACATCAACATGTTGACGGCCCGCCCATCCTCCTCAGGAGCTCTGCTAATGAAGCGTTCTCTATTAGGATAATAGCAGAAGACGATGAACGTAAAGACTTCAGAGCCTCAAACATTTTACTAATACCTGGTAAATGACTCTGAGCCCTAACCCAGTTACCTCTCAGCTCAAAGGTGTCACCGATGCATGTTTTGTTGTTATACATCTGTTACGAGAAGCACATTATGTTGTTGAACATGCAATTTTACTGATTACCTTTAATCAAGTCTTTTGTCTGTGGATGTTTGACTAAAGTAAAGGAGACATGAGTGTTTAGGTAATCATCTTATGTTTGACACACTTGTGTGAGGACATGACCTTGATCAACACATTTTAATTTGTGTCACCATATTATGGCGGTGCCTCTGATGGTCAGACGTTGAAGATCCTTGTTGAATGGAAAGAAATCAGGCCTCTGTGTTTAAGAGTGAGTTTGAATAGAGAAGGTGAAAAACAGAGTCACCTCATAAACAGAGGAAGATCGGAGCAGATTGTGTAGAAAAAAAAGTCCCAAACGGACAGCAAGCTCTGTCTGAAACAGGATTATCAAATTTTCTCATGGATCAACTGCAGATGAGCTGAATGGTAACAGTAATCAGGATTATGTGGCCTGACACCAAAGTAGAGTTGGTGATATGTACGGCTACCAGTACCAATACTTTCAATGATTTATTTATTTATTTATTTTTTGTTTTGTTTTGTTTTTAACTTAAAAACTTAAAGGAAAATTCCCATGACAAATATTGCACATTTAACAGCTTTTATGTGCACAACCTTTTGTAGCCATTAAAAAAACAACAATGAAATACATTTAGAAAACACAAATAATAAACAATTTACATGAATATGAATTTAATTGTAAAAAATAAAACATAAATAATAATTTAACAAAAGTTTCGTCTGTACAAAACCTTGGAGTAAGTTACCCAATAAGATTCAGAAGTTGCACATTTCGCATTTATTAATTAATAAAGATACTTAATTAGAGTAATAAGTCCTCATTCTATTTTACACTTTTGTCCAGAATAAATATGTCTACAGTCTGGTACAAATATGACTTGAGTCTGAATAGCGCTTTTCTCTATCAGCACTGTATCGACACTGTATGGGGGGTAATCTGACATAACATTAGTTCTCCTCTGTATCAGATCACACACCGGGCTGCTCAGTGCTACAGTTTCATATGATGCCTGTTTTTGGTGCTATCCTGCACAGCAAGTGTTTAAAGCATGCTGATTCAACACGAGTTTGAATACCTTACAAAATTGGTTGATGACATATAATTTAAACCCGACTGCGACTGACAAGTTTAATATTTATTCAGCCTGTCGTTCCACCTGTTGTGTGTACTCTTTTAAACTATGTCAAAGATGTTAGCAGAGGGCTGAACCAAGTGTGAAAAGGGAGACGAAACTGTGCTTTGCGAGCAGAAAACAGACTTTGTATTCCCAAAAAAGAGGCCTTTTAATTTCAGTCTTACACATCTGTATAAATTTGTCTGGTACTGCAATTTAAATCAGTTTTCCATATGTGTTGCAGCTCTACTCTGTGGCATTAAATCACATGAGGTGTTGAAGCTTTGCCGCTTATCTTTGTGAGCTCATGGTGGGCTCATGAGGTAATAGAGGTGGATGAGGGGGTTGCATTAGAAAATCCCATCACCAGCCTGCTGATGAATTTCCCCTGTGTGAGATCATGATGTCTACCTTTGTACAGGCCTCAGAGGAGAAGCATGACTGCTGACTGAGTCATGTTTCTCTGCCGGATGAGGTCACTGGGTGGCAGTGTTGAGCTGGGAAGCTGGATGTGAGAAGAGCTAAGGGTGGGAATAAAGTTTAGCTTTGAGCACGCACACATTCAGTGCAGTTCGTCCTCCACAGACTGGATTAAAATGACATTAAACAGCCAACAAGGATAAGAAAGCAAAATTATCTGCTGTATTTAATGGAGATATTTTATCCAGCAATCAGAACCCATCTGTAAGTTTAAGATGCAAACGTCCAGAATAACCCAGACACCCCAAACAACTTTTTTTCCATCTCATTCTTAGTGACTTTATTGTTTCCTTCAGGGACCTGCAAGTGACTGAGGTCTTTGTGTGTTGGTCCTGCATCTTGGGGTCTTACCTGTCACCAGTTGTAGCCCAAAGGACAAGCCCCTGTCTCTACTTTGTTAAAGCAGTGACAGGAGTACAAGGGGAAAACTCAGAGGGGACCTTGTTTCAGTGATCGGATGATAGAGTGATCTGCTTTGGATTCACAAGTGTCGATATCAGCTGTCAGCGCTTGTTTGATGGGTGGCTGTCTCTGACTAAAGCCAGGGGTTTGCTTTGTGTTAGAAATCAGGGACAAAGGGAACCTTATTTAATTTTTAAGGTTTTTTTTATATTCTATTTGGATAGATCAGTAATTGCAAAGGTTTGAAGTACTGTTTCTATAACATGATATGGCCATCAAAAGTCCTGACCCTTTGCACACTTTCTGTAAACCTCTCCGTCTCAGTCGCTCTGGAGTGGAGACATGCCCAGCTCTTCTTAATGGCCCTTTGTTCAACCTGCAGGCTCACAGGTCGGAGGTCAACTGCACCTGAGGCCGATTCTCACAAACAAAAGCTCTGTGTTTACTGGCACCAGGCCACCACTTCCCTGTCTCCCGCCAGGAGGAAAACACAGGAGACAAGATGATGGAGTGGCTGCTGTCCTATTAAAAAAAATCTGGTCTTTATGTGTAATTGTTCATAGATGTATATGAGTTTCCTAAATTCAGTTTAGGGATTAAATACTTTATTTTGGGACTCTGTGTTTTCACAACAGCAAATAATGATAAAAAGCTTGAAGGGAACTTGTTGCTGTTTTGCACGAGCACAAATGTTTTCATTTTTTTAATCTGATAAAGACAAAAACAAGCTGACTGTGTAAGCTAAACAAGGGTTGTATTATACTGTCCCGAAAATTTAACAACAAATAAAAAAACACACTTAGCTTCATAAATCAAACCAAAGGTTTTCTAACTAATGCAGTTTTGGAATCTAAATCAAAAGTGATACTAAAAGATGATTTTTCTTAATGTTGTTACAAAAATGTCTGAAACAACGTGTCCTGCTGTGCACGAATGAACCCAACTAGTCAATGAACGTCCGTATCTTTGAGATAATGAGTAGAGAATGGTTGAGCTCAGTTCTCCTGACTGTTCACAAAACTCACAGTGAAATTAACCAGGAAGCAAAGATTCCCTCCACTTCCTGCTTCAGAGACAACCGTTCATGGCTTCTCTGGCAACGAGTCAAGGACAGCAGATGGGAATCTTTAAGCTGCCACACATCGACCCTGGACAGGAGAGCATAAGGGGGCTTCAATGACCAGATTGAACTCTGAGATGGCATAAAAGAAACTGTTGGGTACTGAGTGGGGGTTGGGTGGGATGGGGTGGGTTCATTACCTGTCAGGACATGAGTGGAACAGGTGAACCCCCCTTGTCCCCAAGGCCCAGCACACAAACACACACAAGGGCCAGCCCCCTCCACCTGTCACTGGGACTTGGATGTGAAAGAGGGTGTGATGGGTTAAAACCAGCAGGGTGCCTCCCTCCACCCGTCACACCCTCTCTCACCTCCTCCATCTCTGTAACACCATTTTTTTTTCTTTTTAGCTTCAGGCTACCTTCACTTTAGTCCCTTCTTTGCCTGCTTCCTCTAATTTTTTGCACCTTTTTTAAAGTTTTTCTCACGTTTGTAGTGTCACAGGTAGTAAATCATGTACATATATTTGTTTTTTGCTGATGGATTATTGTCACGTCATGTTCTAAATAATAATAACAGATCCTCTGATTTACGACAGGGTTTCACTCCCTTCAATATGTTCTGCTTTAACAGCTCCACAGTGATTTGTTGAAGCAAATAGAAAAACTACATAGTTTGCGTGAGCAGCAACATCTTTTCAACAGAAAAATAAAAGGAACACAAACAACACTAACATAAAATTGCAGAAAAAAAGACACCACAGTTTCTGCCCACACTCTTTGATTAACAAGTGGTCTCTGGGGAACGGCAGCTCAGAGTCACCGCAACGACTCGGCACCAAAGACGGGGCTAAAATGCGGCGGGAATTAATTACTGAACACTTTTACCATGATGGTCGCAGTAAAGCCTTTGACAACATGTGATCAAAACAAAGCTCTATGCAGAGCTGGCGGTTTGACTGCAAGGATTGCACTGGGCTGGTGGGCTCACCACGTTGGTCTAGACTGAATATCCCGACATTTATTGATGGATTGGCCCTGAGATCTTATACAGACATTATGATCATCAGAATGCTATCGTCAGGCTGGTATTTGAATTTGTTCAACATTTTCACTCATAAAACACCTGCAAGTTTTGGCAGGCTAACATGCTAACACGCTGACCAAAATTGTAGACCCTAACTTGCTTGGGCTGTTCACATTCTGAATGTTGCCTCTTGATTTAGCCTGAGATATTGGAAATCTACAGAGAAATGATTTAAACCTGGAATCCACAGGAAGCAGGTGTCCATCGATCCATTAGAACAGTGACGACGATTGTGGTAAAAAGAGGTCAGGGTTGCGCGATGTTCAACGACTTAACAACTTCAGTCAGAACCATGATCCATTTGCATGCAGTGACTGAAATTTGGTAGTATGACTCTGCTCCAGGAGCTCCCTGACCTTCCATGTGCCCACGTGGAATGCTAACGCCTCAAGTGACCAAGCTAGGACATTATGCTGTTGTATTACTCAAAAGGGCTATAATTTAGTAGAAAAATGTGTTGGACATCTAGCTCACAGTACTTCTTTGATAATGTAGAGCCTCAATGAGACAGTTGCATTTTCGGCCATCATCAGCCCCAAACACCACTCCAACTGAACTTTCATTTTTTAGTATCTCAGCTGCTTTACTGAGCAAACTGTGGCCCACTGTGGATATACAGGGCAGCCTCTAACTCTGAATTTATGTAACTGTGTCAGTGTGCAGCTGCTAGGAAAGAGCAGGCATGCTCGGTTTAACCTTCTAAACACTGGTTAAAACAATAAATAATGTTTTGGTCAGGAGATGACAGGCTGTGAGTCACCCTGCACAGCCAGCCCTGACTCACCTCCACTCGCTCCAAGTTGCAGACAGACACTGAAACCTGTCGCCAAGTAGAAACCAGAGTAAAGTTTCTATCTTTAGAAAATGAAAAAAGACAAATCTAGTGCTTGATTTGGAACTTGAGTAACTTGAACCATAATTCAAGGAGGGATTCTGTCTTTACTTAAGTTTATGGCTCTCTGAGATTTGCGGTGTTCGCACATGTCAGCGTGACGATGAAGCCCGTGTTCTCATTGCAGCTACCTAAAGGCTGCTGTTTTACATGGCCTTTTGAACATTTCTGAGGTATTAAAAGAGGTTAGATGCAAACAACACACTGCTATTTCCCCGGGGCGAGAGAGGAACCTTTCCACTTTCTGCTCACACTCCACACAAGTCACGCAAGCCCCGTCAGATCACACACACTCTGGAAAACTCACAGACGAACAACTTTGCACTTAAAATGAAATGAGTCAGAGGAGCAGCTCAGGACGGTAAATCCACATGTTGCGTAAGAGTGTGTTTGCGGTGTGTGGATTCTTTGTGGTGCTGATTGTTTTGTATTTACAAGCGTCTGTGTTGTTTTAAGCTCAGGGAAGCACTTTGTGGCATTAAATGGGAAGTTTGTATTTGCATTAAAGAATCATACAGTTTGGCTATCGTGATCCTGGAGTGTGTTAGCATGCTGCATAGTTTAAGAGTGTTTGAGGGCCTTGGAGGGCCTATTCAACAGGATGCATGCTGCAGAACAGGCTGCAGGGCATCCGTGAATGACTGATGGGAGAGACCTTTAAAACAAAGCTCCTGTTACACACACGCACTCACGCCCACGCTGCCACACACAACTCAACTGGAGCAAAATCTCTGCAAATCCATCCCTGTCTGTCTCTGCATCTTGTGATGACAGTTTGTTTTTTCAAATCAGTAAGTGACACACACAATCTGTTGTAATCATTCTTTCTGGTTAGAAGACAAACGCTTTCATGCTTTGACTAACCAAGCTGTTGCCGTCACAACTGATGACGTCAGGCCTTCCAGTCCGTTATCGACTCCCCTGTGTGTTTTCTACATGCACATTACAGGTCGGATATATAAGAAAGGTATGAATGGAAGTCAGACACTGTCTCACTGAAGTCTGAGAGTCCTTGGTTGCAGATTTTGGTCTCAGTTGCCAGGTGTGGGGTTTAGACCCTCTGAATTCCAGAGTGATATAAACGCTCTCAGATGCTCGGGGGTTAAAATGTGACGGGGTTAGGTTCTGTTGCAGCTACAGTGCAGTGCTCCATGTGCCACATAGCCAAACCCAGACAACCACTGCCTCTGTTATGTGATCAGGGACATTACAGCTTTGAGGCTTTTGTAGCTGGTGGGGATTGTTTAATTATAATGGCCACAAACTGTCACCGCCAATCAGGCCACAATGTGGTACGAATATATTAAGACTTGGTTATAACATTACTGTAACTGCTTCTGCTAGCTGTTCCTGTAAGTCCCACACATTGTGCCCAACTCTATTCCATGATGAAAGACGATTAGTGATAGTCACAGGGTGAGTATTTTCCTCTGATGTAATGCTCTGGGTAGGAAACTCAAATGCTCTTATAACTAAGGCTATGCAAAAATATCGATACACTAACGTTAGGGTTTTTTTTCCACCCCAGTTTTCCCTTATTTTGATAGATTAAATTGATTAAAAGCACACATTAAATCCCTGTAATTGTTATGGCCTATTTACCTGAAGGGGTAACAGGTAACAGACATTCTACTAAGTCCATTTGGTGTGTTAAAAAGATGCACAAGCTATATTTTTAATTTTTTCTTTTGATCCTGTTTTCTGGAATTTCCATGTATCATGTAGAGTTGCTAATAGCACTGTGTCCCCGGGTTCAGGTCATATAAACACAGAGAAATTGTTGGCTTTTCACAGCCTCTTGATTTAGCCTGAGATATCGAAAATCTATAAAGAAATTAGAACATATTTAAAGCCTAAAATCTACAGGAAGCATGTGCCCCATGATCCGTCAGCGCAGGGATTTTGCTTTATCCAATTACGGACATCCATGGAATATGGAGGTCAGGGTTATGCACCACGTTTAACTAAATAACAACTTTGGTCAGAAGTTTACTGTATATAGAATGGTGCCGCTTTGCCTTTTACCATTATTCAGTTTCGAAGCCAAAAAACCCCATCACAGGTGCCACCATTGTGCAGCCAGAGTCTGCGCAGTAGAGACTATGAGGGACTCAGAGAAAATCTAAGAAGAGGTGCTTTACAAAAATATTTTTTTTCTTTCAAGAGTATATCTCTTCTTAGCTCTCCTTCCTGATGTATTTTACTATTCCCCCCAAAAAACTATACAAAGAATAGCAGCATTCAATCATTGTTAAATAAGACATAAAACTCAACTTTAATGTCTAATAACTAATGAAAAAGAAACTTTTCAGAAAAAAAGAGGACTTGGACACAATGCAGCCTAATAGTATCCACGTATTACCACAGCACAGGGATGTGAGAAACATTTTAACGAGGTGATTTTAATTAAGTTTGACCACAGCCCATCTGGAATGAATAGAGAGAGAGTTTTAGACCTATACTGCAGCCAGTCACCAGGGGGAGCAGTTTTTGTGGCAACTTCAGTTTGAGCCGAGTGAGATGATGTCTATATTTTTTTACAATTTATGGTCAGAACCAAAACTATCAAAATAATTATTTGCATGCAGTAGCTTAATTTTTCAGTATGATTGCTCTGGGAGCTCCCTGCCCTTCCATGTGGCCATGTGGAAGGCCAGTACCGTAAGTGACTTAGCTAGGAAATTATGTAATTGTTGATAGAAAATCATGCTGTACCCTATGCCACAATACCAGAGGTTTAAATTCCTAGCTAACAATCATGTTAGCAAGAAGTAGATGAAAGCTATTGATAGCTTATAGCTCACTGTCTCATAAATATACTCTCTTACTTTATTATTTGGCTTGATGCTTTTCACTTTGATATTTGTCTAGAGTTACTCTTCATTGAGGAAATTAGCATTTTTGTGCTGGAATAAAGTCATACGACATTTTGTGAGTTTTAGACTATGACAATTGAAAAATGTGTATGGCATGAAAATGATGAATTTGACTCTTCTGTCATTTTATTTAGCAGTTTAGAGTGTCCATAACAAACATGATGCTTTTAGAGTATGATTGAACTCTTAACGCCCAATTTTTATAAATATTAAAATAGCCAACCCTCTTCGTCTTCCTCTTCCTGTGACACCCGTGGGCCCGGCACTGAGCTGCTTAGTTCATATACAGCATGCAGGAAGTGATTAACAGTAAAAGATCAAAGGCAGTGGACAGGATAAACATTCTTCCCCGGGACCCTACTCCTCCAGGGTATACAGCACCACTTCCTCTTTTTACAGACTGACTGCAGCCTCCACCGCCACAGCACAGTGCACACATTGTCACCACATGAGGCACTGACCCACAATTCAGACTGTGTGTGTGTGTGTGAGAGAGAGAGAGACAGACAGTAAGATAGAGAGATAGAGAGGAGGAAGGAGGAGGGGGTGATGTTTATGTGTGTTAGGGTTGTGTGTTTAACATGCACGTTCTCTAGAAAAAAATTTAAAAAAGAAGAAGAAAAATCCAGCTTGCTCTCAGTGTTTGAAAATTCTGACGTTGTCCAGACACAGTGATCAGTCGAAGCAGGCTCTATGCTAATTTCCCACGTGATGCTCTCACTGGTGCACAGCTGTTGCGCGAAAGGGACTGCCATTAGGAGCTGATTATGTGACCCCGAGCAGCTGCAGGTGCAGCAGAGGAGAGCAAAGACAGGAAGGGAAGCAAACCTTCTCTGATGTCAGCAGCTCCGGGTGTGCAATGCAAATTTGGAGCAAAGCTGTGTATCTGCAGAGATGCATGTGTGGGAGAAGCAGGGACCAGGGTATGATGACTGAGCGTAAACATGCAGGGTTATGTGTGTGCAAAAAAAAATACAATCAGTGAAGGCAGCTGTACAGTACTAACACATAATGTGATAGGACTGCTGTCTTTCCAGTTTAACCCGGCTCACTTCCAACTGAAGGACAGCAGAAAACAAGTACAAACAAGGAAGAGCTAATGCTAAGGGCAACTTGGCTAACTGCTACCACTAAACTCTTATGTACTTCTGCTGTTTAATATGAACCCCCCCCAAATATGAAGTTGTATCTGTGGCAGACTGGGTTTTTGAAAATACTAACATACATCATCCTTTCTAAACCAGGTTTTTATTATTTCTGTTAAGTTATTTATTTACAAAAACGGTAAGCGCTGCAACCTCACTGCAAGAAGGTCACAAGATCGAATCCCGGTTCGTCTGATGGTCTTTCTGTGTGGAGTTTGCATGTTCTCCCTGTGCATGCGTTGGTTCTCCGGCTTCCTCCCACAGTCAAAAAAACATGCTCATCAGGTTAATTGGTGATTCTAAATTGCACATAGATGTGAGCGTGAAAGGTTGTCTGTCTCTGTGTGTCATCCCTGTGATTGTACAGGGTTGTACCTGGTCCAGGTTGTACCCCACCTCTTGCCTTAAGACAGCTGGGATAGGCTCCAGCCACCCACAACCCTGAACAGGATAAGGGGTACAGAAGATGAATGTTATTCACTCAGTGGGTCCTGCCCTGCCTCCTACCATTTCCCTTTTCTGTTTATAACACAACTTGTGTTCTTTAACTTTTTTAGCAGTTCTTATTAGGAAAAAAATACGGAAAAAACAAAGCCACGTACTTGCAGCGGGTTGGTGCAATTAAGACACGGAATAATTATCTTTACACCGAAAAAAATTCAGCAAAGAGTCCCAAATCTCATCGTGGCAAAAGATAAGAAGCTTGCAGCTCCAAGGATGGCCACCAGTGGGTCAGGTTTCCAGCAAAAATCTTAGACAAGCAACATGACCAGAATAAGTGTTAAATTACTGCCATATCTGTACTATGAGAAGTTTTATAGTTAAAATGACGCATCGCACCTCAGCCAATGCAATAACAGGAGGACCTTTGCTGTGTAGGACTTTCTGATCACCTGCAGCAGAGCAGGTGTCAGGACAGCATCATGCTTTTGCACAGGTATCATCTTTGTGTAGGAAAGTCTGATCCGTTGTGTTTAATAAAAGAGACTTACATTTTTTTCATAGAAAGCCACAAGTCTTTTTTTTAGACTGCTATGAAGACCAACTGGTTCTATATCTTTGTAGGTAGGTTTCTATTAGGCTCTTCAATGGTGTAACATTAATGTCCCAGCTTATGACAGTGGAAAAGTCCCAGAGACATCTCAGCAGCAACGTTCAAAAACTGCAACTGAAGCATAGTAGTGCCAATGTAAACATGCAATGTAAAAGAGATAACTGCTGACATTCTGCTTGGTTAAGCAGATGTCACACCCTCTTCTAACAATGCAGTGTTTGTGTTAGTTATTGTTACGAATCTACTGGCAATCAGATCATCTAAGGACTCATAAAAATAGTAAATCACCCAACATTACCCCTGTAAAGCCTTTTACTGAAAAATTTAATATATTACTCATTACTCTTTTTAAAAGCAATATTATTACTTTACTTATTACCCGCTGCCATCATGTTACACTACTGATTGTATTATTTTTCTTTACACCCCACAAAATTGGTAATTGTGTCCTTTCTTCTTGTGATTCTGAGTTTGCACAGGGCCTGTGTGAATCTCAGAAGTGAAGTTGCTGGCAGGTGTGTTTTTTCTGCAGCCTATGAATCCACCATGAGTTTGTCCAATCAGTAACTGAACTTAAACATATACTGCTCCATTTTTATGCTAGCCAGGGTTGCCAGGTATGAATGATAACAGGTGAAAAATAAACCCACTGACCATTTAAAGAAAAAAAAAACAACCCTGCACCAACGCCTAAAAAGATGCCGGTTTCCGCTGGAAAATCACATACTTGGCAACCATGAAGCAACAAGGTTTTTTGCATGGGTGACTGTAATATTATTACTGGAATTTCAGGGGTTATTAGTTACACTTCTCGTTACTAGTAAAAGTAATATTATAACTGTAACGCGTTACTGACCAACATTAAGCCTGAGCCATCAAAAAAAATTGCCAGAAAAATGTATTTAAAAAAAAAAAAACATGTTTATTAACGCTTTAAAAAAATCCACAAAAATATTGCTGTATCATTTTGTTTATGATATATTTTTTGTATCACATTTGACACACTGGGTGGTAAAGCAACTGTTTTTGTGAAGTTTTTTTTTTTATTAAATATGCAGTCTTTCAATGCCAAAGCAATTTGGATGTTATTCTTATGGCAGCGTTTTGAAAAATTGAAAAATTTTCATTTTCATTTTACTTTTTTTGTTTAAAATTAGCGATGATTTTCCTGGAAAAAAAAAGTGTGTGGATGATTTCATGAGAAATGACATTTTGAAAAGGGCCAAAATACAAATCCAGCTGCCTGTAGAGGAATGATAATCATCAAGGGGGTAGAATACTTTAAAAAAATTTTTTACAGGTATTTAAGAAAACTATTTATCATGTTGATGAGATAGAGGTCTTTGAAACTCATGTATCAAATAGGGTTAATGAAGACATGCCTCTTACGGTTAATGAATATGAATTTACCTTAGGGATTAAAGTAGTATAGAATAGAATAGAATAGAAAAGAAAAGAACATACTTTATTGATTCCTGAAGGGAAATTCTATTCTATTCTATTCTATTCTATTCTATTCTATTCTATTCTATTCTATTCTATTCTATTCTATTCTCTAGCAGTCTCTTAAGTACCAGATGCTATGCAAATTTAGCACCTTATGTGTACCCTTTACATAACAGTAACCGTCAAACTGAATACCTCTGCTGAGTGTCATACATGTTTCCAATACCTTTGATGGTGTCACCAAGTGTCAGGCAATGTGCAGTCTTCTTTTTTTCTCCGTTCCTGAATCCAGTTTTAACCCTTTGATGTTAAATCACTGTTTACATCAATATCAAGGCATTCTTTGTAAAATCAGGGACAATCTCTGCCCCTCTCCTCCCAACCTTAGGTGAAACATAACCTCCTTTTGGGCTCAATGGATGGCAGATCACAGGCCCTCAAGATCTGAAAGAGACAATTATCCTCAATTGAAGGCTGACAGGAAGAACAAACGCTTCATAAGTGGTGCAGGGGTCTTTCTTCTCCTGTGGGTAGGGGGTTAATCCACTGACGGGGGGCACGAAGGAATGACCAGGTCACCCTGTAGTTAGGTAAGTTACACCACAACCAGGACCCCATGTCTAAGAGATCCTACATGAATATATGGAAAATCTTTAGGGCCTACTATTACACTCAGACCAGCAGACTGCCCGACAGTGTGGCCCTAACCAGAGTTTAAAAATACAGTGTTTGACCTTGCTGTTCTTTTGAAGCTCTCGTCTCAGGGACAATGTCTTTGTATTGGGTTCGATGATGGCTCCAGCAGCCTTTGCTGTGGTAGGAAGGCAGCTCCGAGTCCAAATGTGGGTTTAAAAATAGCGAGGGCTCTGGATGTGTGGCTAGCGCTTGCTGTTTCTCTTGGCAGCCTGGGTTTAGAACATATTGCCCATAATCCACTTCAAATGCAAAGCTCCATAATATGACTCTGTGTCTTCACAGCCTGCTAGTTACTCTCCCCGTCAATCACTTTCGAGAACATGTGGATGATGGAGGGAACTGACAAAAGGAAATAAATTGTTACTCTGCTGTTTTATGTGTGACGGCCCTGCTTTAACAAGCAAGACTTTTTTTATTCAAGCACTTACAGGAGTGAAGTTTCCATTCTCATTTCTTTATTTTGAAAGATAACTCAAGAAATGCACATATGGCTTCCAGAAGGAGAATCACGTCTGGCCTTTCTGCTTACCATTAAAAAACATTTAATCCGATAGAATCATTTGTCTCTGTGTCTAAGGCCAGGCAAGTCCAAGGGCAGTTTCGATCATCCAATTGGTCGAGAGGATCATTGACATCGCACAGGGTGAAAGGTCAATCTAGGACAACCTTGCAGATTCTTTGGTGCCAAGTTCTGTTGAGAGTTGCCAGGTGTGAAAAGCTTCTCGTGTTGTTTTTGGGACTGATTCGAACATCTGCACTGGATGATGAGCCAGTGCAGAGAAATAGAGTCCTGCCGAAGCTGGAGACGCTGAATTTCCCTCAAACAAACAGTGATTTCAAGGGTGTGGACGGGGGGAATGGGAATTAAACATGGTTATGCTTTGCATCAACTGTGTTGTTGCAACATTGTCTTTGACTAATGTGTGACTTAGCACAGTGTTCCTGTGGAAGGAATTAAAACGTCTTAACCACTTGTTGAGCCACATCCTGTAATAGATGAAAACCGATTCCCCTTTTTTATGAGGTTCTAACTGATTATACCTGGTTTTGCTGTTATAGATTTGGTAATGAAATGTATTCAGAAGAAACAGATCCTATATATATATATATATATATATATATATATATATATATATATATAGCTTCATTGAACTTCATTTATGACTTTGCTTTTTTAACATGTGTGGAAAAATATGCTATCAGAAGTGTCTCTGCTGCATTTCATCCAAAAATCCAACCCCAGTCTTGTCTTATTATAGCTGTTGCATCTTTTTTAAGTTATTCTATAGTTTTTGTCATAGGCAAAGCAAGTTTATTCATTTAGCACATTTTGGCAACAAGGCAATTCAATGGCTTTACGTAGAAAAGGTCAGCAAAACAAAATTAAAAGAAACAATAAAAAAATAATTGAAAGAGCAAAAACTGAAATGAAATAAAATAAAATGGCAAAAAAGACGGTTAAAATATGTTAACACAGATTTTAAAACATAAGCATAAAAGTTAGAATGCAGAGTTGTGCAAGAAAATAGAGTATTAAAATTGTTTGTTTCAAATATTATAATGAAAAGCAGTTATAAAGATGTGAGTCTTCAACCTGGATTTAAAGGAGCTGAGAGTTTCAGCAGACCTGATAGTTTCTGGGAGTTTGTTCCAGATACTGGCAACTTAAAAGCTGAATGCTGCTTTCCCATGTTTACTTCTAACTCTTGGGACTGCAAGTAGACCTGTTCCAGATGACCTGAGTGGCCATGATGGTTCGTACTGGATCAGAAAATCACTGATATTTGATTTGTTTTAACTTCTTTTAATACCAAATGTCAATTTCACCCCCAACCAGAAGTGGAATGCAGATTAGTATCAATTGTGCCAGTTCCTTTTGCCACAAAGCAGGTCAGTCCAGCAGTTTGTTGTTTCTGAGAGCTGATCTTGTATTTTGATGCTTTGAATTATTTTTCTATAGCACAGATAAATTTATTGACTTGTTTTGAACCTGGACTGAGTTTAAAGTTACAAACAGCCGCTTCAACTGTTGCATCCTGAGTGTGAAACACACAGCTCACATTCAGAATCCTCTCATGATATAAATAGACACTGTTTACTCACACATCCAGTTTACCCTACAATGGCGTACCTCTGCGCCTGACCCCTAACATAAACACAACATGGCTGCTTTCCCCAGTGGAGCGGAGGGGCGCAGGTGGTCCCCATGAACGCCCCTATATGGGCTCTGACCCGGGTTCAAAGGTCAGAGCCCTCAAATGAAGGCCTTCCTTGCCGCCCATAATTGCCTTGTTTATTTTTAGTCCACACCGGGCCGTGTCGAGCTATTAAAAGAAACATGAACATGAGGCCGTGTGCTAATTACTGTTGGGCCAGCAGACCCTCACTTTCCCTGATTGCTCCCATATGCTCGCCCACTCAGAGAGGAGGGTCTCATCTGTCACCTTTGCTGTCTCCAAGAAGTTTGTATTTTGCTACAGATTTGTATTGATAAAAATGCCTGAAACCCAGCGAAGGGTTTACTGAAATCCATTAGGAAATACTTAATCCTCTAAGATATGAAACACCCCTTCAGTTAACGAAGTCAAATTTTTCTTAAGAGAGAGTTATGCTCATTTCAGAGGATGCACACAACATAACAGAGGGAGTAAATAATAACACAGCCAGTGCTGGCAAGTATCAGAAAATCTGTGTGAAGCATTTAAGGAAGCACTAAGTAATTGGTTCGATTTGGACCTATTTGTGGTCACAGAGAGGTTGAAATAAAGCAGCAGTGGCGGCCATCTTGCTTGAGTTGTGAAGTTTACAAAACTTTGATTGCAGGAGGAAGCTGGTTGTGTGGACTAGCAGATGGGCCTGGACAAAGAGGGAACAAGCTTCTGTTTAGTTTTACAGACTGAGGTGCTGCAGATATTCGATATGACCATTAGAGATCTGTTGGCAAGTTTTTCACAAACCAAAAACAGAAGATGGGTTTGTTTTTATTTAGAAAACCTTGTATTTTGATTATGACACTTTCCTGTTGCTTTATTTTTATAATCTGAAGTTATTTTTACTTTAGAAATATTAAATGATCAATCAACAGCACTTTTAACTATATATGAGGGATGCATGAGACGCGTTTATGAAGTGTTGGAAAAACATGAAGCAATTTTAGCTGCAGGTAGCGTTAGCACCGATGCAACAGTGAGTGTGTTGTGCAGATTTCACAGAAACCTAAGAATTGCACAAAGTTTACAAAAGAGACAACCTGTTTTTAAGTTAAAATGTAAAGGGGAAAAAACAGTAATATCATCAGAAGTGTCACAGATTATTGATATCAGCACAAAAACTCCATTCTGTGTATCTCTGGTAGTTGTCTGTGTCTGTAGTCTGTGCAGTTTAATCCTAAGTGCAATATGTGTAAAAATTTTGAAAAAAAAAATCTAAATTCATAGCAAATAGAAAGTAAAAAATAATCAACAAACAGTGTCATAATGAGATGCACCTTCAGATTAACTGATGTTGGTTTAGCTGTGAAAATAATAGGGTTTTTTTCCATTTATTTAGGCAGGGCATGTCGCAAAACATTTCCTCAAAGAAACCAGCTCTTTCACTCTCTTTTTTTGTAGCTACTTGTTTCTTGTGGCTCCCTCGTCCCTCAGTGCCAGCTTACGTTGCCGATAACACGTGTGTCACTGGAGCTGTCACAGAGATGTCTGGATATTGTCAGAGAGCACTGGCCCACCCGCCTTGCTCTGCCCTGATGGATTAGGTTTCCCTCTGCACCTACATCCACACAAACCTGCAACTTCCTGCAGAAATGAATCACGGAGTGAGGGGAAAATAGATACCCACAGGAGAGCAATGCATTATACTACTAAGACCTGTTAGGCAGCTCTGATGTGATGTTGTGTTTCCCGAGTAAATAAATGACTGCAGAATAGTCAAAGTGGACCCAAACGAGGGACCTGTTCATGGTCGATATCCAAAAGCAAAGCTGTAACGTGAGAATGAGTCTGATCTGGTTAGTTTTACAGATATTGATTATGACTAGCAATTCATTTGCATGACAGGTTTACACTGTGGAACCGCTAATTAGTTTAACACATTATGGTTTATCGAAGTTTTTTTTAAGACTGTTAAGGTAAATGTTTTTGAACCTCAAATCTAAATCTTGGGCTCCTGTGTGGTCGTGCATGGGAGAAAAAAAATGTATGAACAGACACTTCATACGTTTACTAAAGTGACTTTGACTTTTTAACTGAGCACAGAGCAGTACATACAGTATGGTTGGTACTATTTTCATTTTACTGTATCCTAAGGACATGAGGAAAAAAAATTGATATTAGAAACCAAACAGCAATGATTTGAAGACCTGGAGGCTCATTCTGATGCTGTGGCAGCATCTGCTAACACTCTGTGATAATAGCAGCTATCCCTCTACTATCAGGAGACTTTTATCTGAGCGGAGAGATCTCTGACTTTCTGCTTTGTGAAAACCTTAATGGTGGAAAACTCCGACTTTTTTTTCTGTCTGGTTTGGTCTGCTGAGTAAACGCCCAGCTGCTGCGTGGATGTTGGTATCTGGAGTGCGTCAGGAGCTTTTCTTGCTGCTGTTGCTGTTGTTTGTCTTTTCACTCCTGTGTAACATGGTGTGATTTTACACGGTCGAGGAAATCCTTAAATGTGCCGTGCAGATGTACAGAAGATACCGTTACACTACCAGACATTTTGTTTCGGCGAACGCAAATTGACTCAGACTTGGTTTCAACGTCATGTTGATGATTACTCAATAAGAGAAATCTTACCACAAGGATTGTTTAACATCATTGTGTGTCTGTCTTTAAACTATTAGCTTTGCAAGACTGAAAATTTCTACCTTGATTCTAAGACTTAAATGTTAATATGCATTAGAATGTTTGACATGCAGGTACTGTATTTACCTAGTTTAGCTTTCAAGCATGCCAGTCTTGACAGTTCTTTCATTAAGATAGTTTTCTCATTTTCTCCAGGAGACCTGAGACATCAGCCGTCCTCCACAGAAGGTAGCTGTGATGAATCCAGTGGACTTCCAGCATTTTTACAGGTCGGTTAATGTTCTTGGTACCTTAGACTCTGTGCTTAGAGTGTGCCATTGAACTTGAGGCCACACAGGCACACCAAATGTATTACAGCCTGTAAACCTTTTCCTCTCGCTCTGTATACTTGCAGCACATGTTTTGCAAGATGCAAATGTGTTCCCTTCTTTAAAATCAACACAAGCGACACACTCTTCTTCTCTACATATAATTACAAACCACAACTGTGTCGGAATATGTGAGCTTGTTGAAAAGGGAATGAAAGCAATTTGTATCTGTTGTTTTTATTGGACAAATAGTATATAGTAATAATAATAATATGTTTTCTCTTTATCAGCCTGATTCATAGTGTGCATCCACACATTAAACACAGATCTGGCAACAATATCTGTTAAAAGAGCAGCTAACAAGTCAACCTTCACAAGCTTCAATTCCAGCTATTTTCTTAGGCCCTGTTTACACAGCAATGGTTTTAGGGTGAAATGCAGTGGTATAGTTGGGTTTTGGGCTCTTGGCGTTTTACCCAACCTAAAACGGAAACTTTTGAAAACGGCCTCCCGATTGGAATTTTCCTGAAACGCTGCGGCCACTGTTGCCATGTAAACAACAAGCCAGAGTTTTCAGTGGAAATGCTGATGTCACGCTCCACATTTTCATTGTGGCAACTTAAATTGTCAGGTGTGAACTGGACAACAACAGTAACAATGGCACCTACTACTGTGTTGTGCTTGTCCTGCTGAATCTGCAGACTACCTTTCAACAAAGTTTGTGTCTGTTGCATCACTTTTTTGCGTTTTCGAGTGAAACGTTGTTGTGTAAACGGAGCTTAAGGATACCAGAATACAAAAGGAAGCCACCAAAGAGGGAGTTTTCATTTCTGGGAAACCACAAAGAAGTTAGTTGTGAGGTAAGTCAGCCTTAGAGCAATAGCCACTGGTTTCCAAGAGTTGGACTCAATAATCATCAAGCTGTAAAATGATATTAACCTCAAGATATACACATAGCAGTGTGCAGTGTAAAACGGTATCGTCTTAAGTTGTCTACAGGTTATTTTGTATTTGTGAACTGTCAGGTATAACAAAGACTCAGTGGTTTCGCTCCCGTTATCTTGTGGGGACAATGGGTTACCAGCAGTTGCAGAGCCACTGTTGCCACCCACACAGATGCTGTCCAGGCCACCTGATGACTTCCTCAGCATAGTGAACACACCTGATGGCGCTCCCCTGTGGTTCTGTTCTCTGGGGAGCCTGCAGACGTCTGGAACGTCAGTTTTGGGCATCGCTCCAACAACAACAACACAGAAGTCAACGGAAACCATGTTTGAAAAGCGAAACTCGTAAACTCACCAATCACACTTTTATGTCTGCTGCTGCTGTGGAGAAGCCCCTTTAATTAGGCTGCGCTCAGTTATTCATAATGGATGGCTCAGTAATAGAAAACCGCTGTGCTGCAGATATGTGGGTTTCACATTTTTGAAAAATAGCCAAACCAGTGAAGCATAAAAAGCCTACAAGGTTGCTGCAAGAAGCCTGAAATTCAAGCCCTTCATGTTCCCAACCCAGTGTCTGCTCCTTCTCCTGAAACTGGAATACCTCCCAACTGGGATCAACACCTAACTCCACCAGACACTCCCAGTTCCTCCAACACCTCCTAATCTTCCTGAGAAACCAGGTTGAGACTACAGGGTGAAAAGGTCACTGTCTCCAAGCATTCTTGGCCTGGTAGGGGGGCAAGGGTTGGGTTGGAAAAGAGGGGCAGGGTTGAAGTAAGCAGGGGCATTGTATGTCCACAAGTCAGGTTTGGCCCTCTAGCATTTTGTGGGGTTTTTTTTGTTGTTGTTGTCATTGTTGGCCTGATTTAACACAGCATTCCTCCTGGCTCTGCAGTAAGTGCGTACTGGAGAAAGGTAGCAGTGAGGGGCAAGGACGACAAAACAGAGGCCTCTTTAAATCTAATGAGAAACAATGGAAGGTGAAGCCCCCTGAGCCATTTTGGGGCCTTTGGGGCTTAGAGCAGAAAACTGCATGACAATGACGCTCAATCAGCAAAGTAAACATGGGCAACCTGGGGAAAATTCGGCATGGAGAGATTCTTACAACAGCTTTTTAACTTTGATATCTATTAAAGAGGAATTTATTCTTTAAATGATTGTTTTTTTCCTTTCTCTTACTTGTGGAGTACCTGAAGAGAGATATTCTGAAAGTGAAAGGGCTATGGGCCTCTAGTTGGCCATTAAAGCAGACAGGTTGGCCATGAGAGGTCATGTGCACTAAACAGAAAAAAACAGCAACTGTTTCTGTTTTACTATTTGTAATTGCACTTACTGTAATTAGTTGCTTTTAGAATTTAGCTTGTTCAAAGCAACTGATTTCCAAATCATTTGGGCTCGAATTTGCATTTTGACTTGGATGTCTGCCTGATGCACTAAATGTTGTAAAAGCAGGGATTATGATGCTGCCCAGCTGACCAATCACAGGGCTTGTGCCAATTAAATATGTTAAGCGATGCAGGTAGGGCTATGCCTAGCATGGCTAGTCACAATAGTGGTTGTGTTACTTTTGCATTGCATTGCCATAAGAGGACTACACGTGATTTTTTTGGTTTATTAAAAAACACCAAATGTCCCCAAGTTTTAAATTCACTGCTCAAATGTTTGGGTAAAGTTTCAAGTTGGGGAATAACTTCTTTGGAGCTGATTGTTGTGATTGACAGTTTATTCCCACTCTTCATTATGCGTAGGGTGCCTTTTAATTTTAAACACACATTTCCCGTCATTTCAGATTGTTTATCTGCTCATCTAAGGCTGTCCAAATCCTTTAAAAATCTTCCCTTCGAGTGACCTACATCAAAACAAACATTTCTTTCTTTGCCTAAAGTGACTTCTAAAGGGGTCAAGCTCTGGTCAAATGAAGCCTCACCTTCCTCCTCGTCTTTCTATTTTTCACCTCATGATGAAGTCTCTCAGGGCAGATCCTCTCAGACAAGCTCTACCATCGTCACAGGTCGTCCTCCCTCCTCCTCGAAGGCTGCTTTTAAAACAGATTACAGGTAAATTGGTTGTTTTACCCTGAAGCTGTCTGTCACTGAAATATGGATGTTTGAAGTGTTGGCTCCTACACGGCTAACGAAGAAGTTCCATATTCGGGTGTGAGCAAGCTCAGTCAGTCTGCTAGGGTTATCTCAACTAGTTCATCAGTTTTGCCGGTATCAAGATAAATTCCTGAAGATGACTATCCATGGTCATCAGGTAGTCAAGTTCCTTTGAATTTTTCCGAAATTCTTTATCGTTAGGGTGGCTTTAAGCTATGATGGTAATGCTATTAAAGGCCTAGCTCTGGCATTCTTTTTCACAAACTGACCAAGCTCCCAAAACCAAACTGTTGACTTTCTGCTGCCTGCCCTACTCAAGGACTATTTGTCTACACATGCAGATTTTCAGAATTATTTTTTAGTGTGTTATCTGAAGTTGTACATTCAAAGAAAGAGCCTTTCTGCCTCATTCAAACAGGAGAACTGCCAAACCTCCATCCATCAGATAACCGTTTTTCTGGGTCAGGCACGTAAGAGGAACATTTCACTAGGTGGATTTCTATACATGCAGTTGCCAGGCAGAGGGTTTTTCACAGCTGGCCCAGGGGAGCAGATTATGACTAATGAGGTCCAAGTTAACGTGACCAGAGGAGGCAGCTGGCGAGGAACAGGCCTATGTTTGAACCTTTATCGTGAGATCTCCCCTTCAGGCCAGACTGAGGGACAAACCCACAGGAAGTGCATCACTTCAGACGCCGGCCAGTCACGTCCACCACAAATGAGCTCCAGTGACTTATAAGGAAATCTTTGAGACACACTGGCTTTGTTATAAAAGATATTTACAGTGGGTGTGTCATTTTAGTTTGCTTGTTCTTGCACTGGAAATCAGTGTTTCGTCTCTTTACACCTGATGATACATGTGACGATGGCAGATGGTACTGTGGTTTCATTTACCCCAACTGATGAGAAAACATGCAGAACACCTGTTCACTAGTCCCCTGTGTCCCCAGTTTTGTTTATGTACTCATGTTTTTACAAGACTGGACTTGATTCTTGAGGGATTATTAAAGAAATACATCTCAGATAGAAAATATTCCACTTTGTCATTTTGAAAAGCTTTGAAAATCGGTCAATATTTAACAAAAACACCAACGCAGAAATCTTGGTGATAAACAGTCACCAGAGAAGCTGATTCCAGTGTTCTAGTTTCACGTCTTGTCCCCAGTGAGGAGTTTTGTTTTCCCCTCATGCTGCTTTATTGAAGCCCTTGTTGTCAAAGCTGACAAACAGAAATAAGCAATCAGTAATTGTTTTGTGGTTCTGGGGCCTGGATTCAATTATTGTGCCTCCCCAGCAATAATTTCCTTGTTTTATTCAAACACAGGCTCCCTGTAGGTGAGTCATCAGGGCTAATTGAGACCTGGGGAGCACCAACATGAGAGGATGTTGGTTCATAAGTTTGTTGTGGTGCAGCTCGGTCCCTGTTGGAAAGTCGGTGAATGCGAGACACCAGTATATAGAATCAGGACCCCCATCTGAAATGTTGTGCAGTTGATCTAAATATACCTGAAGGTATAGGTCATGAATACACAATAACATCTACTTGCCTCCCTTATAAACAGGACAGCCATAAAAAGTGCTAAGGTGAGAGCAGCAGCAGGTGTGGTAATAATCCAGGACCCACCCAGTTAGTCGAGGCCTCCTTTCACACTCCACCTAAGCTGCCATCCATTGTGTCTCGATGGCTGAAGAGGAGCAGAGGAACAGGGCAATTATGGCATTATGGCTGGGTGGCTGAGCAGCAGTCCCAGCTGGTGAGAAACAGAAGGGAGGAATGGGCGACCGGAGAGCAACTGTTCCCACAGGAAAGCAATCCACCACATAGAGAGACTGTGTTCCTGCTTCCTCGGGGGGTTGGGGTTCTGTCAGTTGGACCCATCTGATGGGAGAAGGGGAATAACCGTTTAATCCAAAAGCGATAAAGTTTGACTGCAGTTCAAGTTTACTGACCCTAAATGATGATGCGTTCAAAAAAAAAAGGCTTCTCCCGACAAAGTGTCTGTAGGGCTTAACAAAGGATCTGCTAGTTTGCAAAGTGTGGCTACCATTAGCAGAGCTAGTACCACAAACCTTCACTTGATCGTCTTGAGTTAAATAGCCTCAAACTGCTTTGTGCTACGAAACACCATCCACTATCTTGTTTTCATACAGGTAGTAGAACATTGTGGCCTTTTGGCCGTAGAAACTTGAGTTACAGCCCTGGATAGTGGATGTGTGTGTGAAAGAATAGAGGCAACATATGACCTGTACTTCCAGTCTAAACGAATAGAAGTATTTGTTATTAGTAATTAGTTGTAATTGCGAAAGGCTTGTAATTCTGATGGCTACCACCATTAGAGTTAATCCATGCACACATCCCTGAATGACACACTGTAGATTTATACTAGCAGCTTTCAATGTAATGCTAATATCAGCATTAAGTTTTCACCAAAGAAGAGATGGAGTGTATGCTCCCCACTTCAGGCTTTGGGTTTCCACATATGCATGTGGAAGGGCTGGGAGCTCCCAGAACAGAGCCATACCTCCAAATAAAACTTAGTATATCTACATAATTTATCATTTTTGACAGTGGCCCTGACCAAACTATTAAAGATGGGACAAGACAAGAAAGATGGGAATGTCATTACATATACAGGTGTTTATTGACGAGAGAAATGTCACTAGATAACACTGGATGACAAGTTATTGGCATGTCTGTAACATGTCTATGTCACATTTCAGTCAAAACATTTTAGCACTGTACATGTTTTAAAGCTTATACAGCACCACCTGCTCCATCACAGCCTCAGTAACATTCCTGTTTAGTTCCACTTCATCCAGGTGTTTGTGCCTCTCGCGTCATTGCCTCATCCTCTAAACCCATCCACTTTGACATCAAAGCAGAGATGTGTTGTTCCCTTTCCACGCCGAGGAGGATGTCATGGGAGAATGACCCTGCGAGAGGCTGCTTCGGCCCCAGGACGATGTGGAGCCACCTGAGAGGAGCGGTCAGTACATTCCTCTGTCTTTGCACTGTAAAGGCTGAGTGACCTGATGCCAGAACAAAAAGCCATCACATCAGCCACCCCAATCCTACCACTGGAAACGCCCCAACAATAGCAAAATCATGTGCTCTTATAGGGATTTCCGTTGCTGGTCTTGTCCTTTTATAAAATCTCAATAATTTTTTTGTTGCTGTGTTGAAAAGCATTAAAAATGCATTAATGGTTATGAAAATTTCCATCTCTCTTGCCTAGCTTGGATAGCTTTGAGCTAGAAGATTCATTCTAAGTGCAGAGACATGAGAGTAGTTTCTATCTAAGTTTTTTCAGGAAGTTAATAAGCGGAACACTCTGCACAGCTCTTTTGTTACATCCAACTTGATTTCCCATTCATAGAATTCAAACTGAATATTTGTTTCTCCTTCCAGAAACATAACATCGTAGCATTGGGTCATCTGGGCTCAAGCGTTAGTATGGACAGACCTTATTTTCATTTTTGTCAATTAACTTTGAGATAGTGTCCACAAAATGTTCGAATGAGATGTACAGTGTTATCAAAAGAGCATAAACTTAGTGTTATTTTGAATAACCATTCCCTCGTCTGAATGTGTGCGTCAAAACAGTCCCTCAGAGAGCTTTCTTTAAGGGTCAGTGTGTCTGCCCTCTGCTCTGTCCAGTTGCATACCTGAGGTGACGCAGTAAGTAATAAAGTAAGACCTCCTTTGATGTGATGTCCCACCCAGAGGCTTCTCCCTCCAAGCAGACAATACTCCAATTCATTACTGGACTTGCCTCTTCAAAGCTCAGCCACTCAGCACCGGGAAACTCTAAACTTAGGCCCCAGACAGGCTCTTCTGAACACCCACTCGACCCCCCCTGGGCACTGAGGTGTTGGCTGGATGAGTCCACATAAGTCATGGTGGCCTGCACATATCCCCTCCACAGCCCCTGCAGCACCACACCTATCCCCCTTAGGGGACAGGTGGATTATTGGGCATTGGTATTTCTGGATTCTCCTGCTGGTTATAAACGCAAACAGTGACCGTGGGAAAAAACGACAACAACAACACTTTACATTACAATACTGTCCACTTCTATCAAAAGAGTCTTTGAAGAAAACTTAGAAAGATGAGACCTTTCTTGAGAGACCCTACTTAAAAAAAATCATTTCAAACATTATCATCCAACTTCTTTTACCATGTGTATCCAAAGCATCACTTGACTCAGGATTGTGTTTGTTTATGCTGTGTAATCCCTTGTTATGGCCTCAAATGGTCTGAATGGCTGGTTGGGCACTCAGGAGACCATTGATCCACTTCACTAAGGCCAAAGTAGCATGACATGTTTGGGCAACGAGCACAACTTTCAAGTGTTTGTGTTTGTGGCTGATCCCTAAGACAACTTTCATGCCATGTCTTTTCTTTCTGCGTTGTAGAGATTTACAGCATGGGTGTTTCTCAGAAATGACAAAGCCTCCAAAAATAAACATTGCCTCACTTGACTTAACCTGTTTTTTAATTGTTATTTTACTTGTCCTTGGACTGCAGAGTGACACTGAAACCTGAGCAGTTAGACAGCAGCATTCTCCGACATAAATGGAATTAAAGAGATGTTCACGCCTTGGGTGGTAAGAAGTTTAATGTGTCAGTAAAACCTGCACATCACATCTCATTTTTCTTCTTCTCCCTCTCTTTCGCTGACGCTGTTTACTCAACACTTGCCAAGTCTGATGTCACCCTGCCGCACACAGGGTCCCCGAGCGAGTGTACAGTTTCTGTTTTGACACCCGCTCCTAATTACACATGTAAATGATTGATCACCTGGACTTTGGCAGTGGGCAGCAGAGATGGGAGCCCTTGTTACATGACAGCTCTGCGATTATGTCCAAGTTCAGGACGGTTTCTGCTGCCGGGGAACAGTAGAAACAGATACCCATGATGGCCTTAAAGCTGGGAGATTAAGTTCTGAGCACCCGCTATTTGGACCAAAGACTCTCTCTATTAGCGGTCCTTGAGGAGCCAGTTGCACAGGTGCAGCTGGATATCTATGGCTCTTTGTTTGGTCTAATCCCACACAACTTAAACCAAGGCTCACTGCCCGCACCTCTAAGCTGACTCTGTGACACCTGAGGGGCCTGGCTGCTGAAAGCAGAACTCGGCTACTTTTGTGAAATGTGATTTGGCTAATTGATTTTGGAGTGGCCGGTCTGGAGTGCCTGAGGAGGAAAAAAAGCACAGAGTTGGACTGTGATGGAAGACCAGGGTGCTTCTTTTGGTCCAGATGAACCTGCTGCTGGTGCTGAACACAAAATGCAGACATCTTAGCTGAAATCACTGAGAAAACAAACACTGACAGAAAGTCAGAGACCATGTAATGCTTTTACAGATGGTCTAAGAGAACCTCTCTTTCTCTGTTCTGCCCGGCAACAGCTGTTGGCTGGTCTGTGCTTTGACACAGGTATGGAGCCAATCTGAGGGCCAGTAGGGTTTTAACCCCAATCTTCTCCTCTAGCCTGGCACACATAAGGCTGTGCAGCTGCACTTCTCATTGATCTGGTGGTTAGCCTGGATAGCTGCGGCTGGAGGGAGATAGATTGGAGAGGAAATGGTGTAATTGTCCTCAACCCTCTGTGCTGGAATGCAAATAGCCCTCCACCGCTGGCCTCTCCTATGAAGAGAGCCCCACATTGAGAGACCAAGGGCGTAAAGAGATACTATACTTCTTAAAACACATTGAAACTCATAAACATTTTCAAATTTATTGTTAAGTTGTGAACGCGTAAGCTTGACAAATAAGTAGAGGATTTTTTTTCACTTGTTTTTACTGGACTAAATTTCAATGATTAAAATATTTCTTAAAATTCATTCTAAGAATAATGTAGAAAGAGCTTTTCTTCAGAAATAAAATCCACATGATCATCAAAGTGATAGCATGTGCCACTTTGTCAGCAGGAGGCGCTAAAATCAACAAAAATCAAAAGTCCCTCACAGAGGCTTTAAGATAGAGCTTTTTCATGTCGGATTTAACAGTACTCGTTTTGTTATTTTCTGCCTCACAACACGCCCGCACCATTCATCAGTCAGAGGTCAAAGAGACAGACAGGTGAAGGGTCATGACTCATGTAGAAAAGGCGGGAGATGAAAGAGTTAAAAGCAGAGGCGTATGTATCCTGTCTGACTTTGATCTCTGCCTCAGGTAACTCTTTCACAGCCATCAATCTCGGCTGGGAGCTGATGGGAGGCTGCTCCCTCAGAGTGCAGGCCTGCTCAGACTGAGACCGTCTCAGCAAGCTGGCACGGCACGGCACAGTATGGCCCACCTCCACACAAAGCTCGAAGTCCATAATAAGCCTTAAAAGGTGTGAGATTTTCCACTTGGTATAGTTTCATTATTGAGTTTATCAGTGCTATCTCATTTTTTTTTTTAAATCATCAAAAGAAACTGGTGATGTCAGGAAACAGACAGGTAGGCAGAAAGGCAGAGAGGGTGTGTTCTGCAGAGGTTCAAAGATGATCCAAGCACGTCTCAGAGGCTTTGATGTTTCTTGGCAGCTTTCAAACAGCAACTGACAGTCTGATAATCTGGGAGCACAGACCCTTTTTTTTGTAAATCCCTGGCCTGTCCTGGCCCCAGTCGTCTTGCCCTCCAGTGACAAACACTTTAATATGAGAGGGTTAAACACCTGAAGCAGGGCTGCAAACCAGTCACGATAAAGCCAAGGTCAGAAGAGCAAACTTTAAACGCAGGCGGGCTTAGTGGTTTCCTATGACTGCTCACTTATTCATGCTTGTTTTACACAACAGGTCTCTTCATTCCTTAATCTTGCTGAAGGAAAGACTGAAGAAAGAAGCTGGTTTTCATTGAAACAGTAACTTGAGCTGGGGTAGTGTTGTAAATATAGATATTTCCATTTTGACAAAATAACACATGGCTTCTTATTTTTGAACAGAGTCTGATAACTTTAAAATGTTATGACCTGGGCCTTTAATTTTTTTCCTATCAGTTGAGTTTTGTTGAATCTTAAAGTCATTGTTTTGGTTTATGCTTGTAGCACAGCTTGTTGGCTCAGTCTCATTTAGTACATTTAAATGACATCAGAAATTCAAGGTATGGCATCAAACTGCCTAAAAACTAGACTTTTTAAGGACATTTAGGGCCCAACCATGCCCTATTCAAGCACAAGTACACCTTCGCAGCACCGTTCCCCTGCTAGCCAGTATGGTCACACTCCTCTAATATGAACCAGACTTTAAGCACACGCATGAAACGTCTGTTTACAAGAAGCACAGTCTCATCAGAGTCAGCATAATATTACATAGAGAACATGACTCCGAGATCAGCTACTTTTTGGCTCATGTTAAGTTGTTCTGGTCTGACACAGCCTTCTAACACCCCCTTTATTGCTCAACATGATTGTCGAGAGGAGCGGTCGCGGTGTTCATGTCCACGTGCTTATGCATAAATTGTAACGCGCCAAAGTGCACCAAAAAGGAGAAAGTGTGTATCTGTGGTCACAGTAGCCAAACTTGTATTAATATTAATAATTATAATAATATTAATAATGTTATTAATGATAATAAAATAATAATAATGATAATAATTATAGTAATAATAATGATAATAATAATAATAGTAATAATAACAACAACAACAATAATAATAGTAATAACAATAATAACAATACTAATAATTACAATAATATTAATAATAATAATAATAATAAAGGTGCATTTGGAAGAAAATATTGATTCATTGTGCAACAAAATCTAAAAAAATCCCCTTGACCTATTCAAGAAAACCTAGAAAGCCATCATCATAAGAAAGATGTCAAGAAGAAATTTGAAGCAGCAGTACCTGCAACTAGCGTTAACTTTTAAAACCACAGAAAATTTATCAATAACAACATTTACTGTACTTACAGCCCTGACCAACTCTTTTTGAGGTAGAGGACCATGGATCTCACTGGCTAATTACCAATTTGAAACAGTTTTCCAAGTCACCCATACTTCACTGAGCTGATTATTATCATTTCTCTGCATCGACTCAAATATCAAAGTTCATAACTCTTGTATCAATGGCCTGCTTCTACTTGCCTTAATTTGCTATAGCAATCAGATATTGCGTGATCTTTTGGAGCAAAGATATGAAACCTTGACAAATTAGACAGACCTTTCAACTTTTATATGAAATCTGTCAGTTTTTTTCTTCATGAGGGATTATTGGGTAATTTTACTTATACATCTATCAAGTTGGAGGACCTTGAGTTTTTATGATTCAATCAAGTTAAGAAATGCAGATATCACAATATCAGTTTTCTGACTTTTTCTCTAAACGACGCTGTCATCTGATAGGACACTGGGTGCTGCAGTGTCTTTGTGTCATGTTGTAGGTCACAATGGAACTTAACACTTGACAGAGCCAGGGCTTGTTGTCAGGAGCTGAACTTGATCCTGTCAACTTGTTCCCATTGAGGAGCTTTAAAGAAAGGGCTCCGTCCCCACGGCTCTGCTGGCTCTATAACAGGCCAAATATTCGTTTCTCTTTTCAGGTATGTTGGCAAAGCTGCTGCAGGTGGCTCTGGAAACCTGTTTTGACACATTAGTCATTTGATATTTTTTCTAGTATGAGTCAAGACCCTTTTATATTACTATAACAAATACGATGGTGGTAGATTTTGTGCTTTCAGTCACTTAACCTGGCAACCCTGGCAAGACGCCTCTTACCCCCATTACCTGGAATTTTAAAGGGACGCTTGCCCCGCACACTGTTGCCCTGCAGACCATAAAAGGGGGGTTCACGTTACCCAGAGGGGCCGGTAACTTCAGATGGATAATCCTTGGACCAGGTAAACCGGTCTTTAACAGGACCTACTGTTTAAACCTGGCAACCCCAAGCCTGTGTCATTGTGTGTTGATTGGGTGTGCATGTGTAACTCCCCTGGGCAAATCATTGTCAGGTATGCTCAGTATTTACACCTCCACCTGTTGAAGAAAAGCAGTATACACACACACACACACACACACACACACACACACACACACACACACACACACACACACACACATATATATATATATATATATATATATATAGAGAGAGAGAGAGAGTTATTGCATGATCTTGTGACTCAAAAGTAGACTTCATGTCACAGCATGCAGGGGTTGAGGAAGATGGAAAGGAACTGACAAACAGCAACAAATATAAATATTTTACTGTAGCCATAGAATAATAGTCATTTTTTACCATTCAGACCCAAGTAGTGGTATTTCAAGTATGTCTGGCTATTGTAATTTTAACTGTAGGACTCAAGAAGGTCTAAGGCAGAAGACATCTTTATCAAATATCCACAAGAACCTTCTTGGATGACTTTCTTACCCACACATCTGCAGCTTGTTAAACCTATAGGCCTTTGTACATCCGTTACTGGCACTGTGAATCATTTTATAGTTACTAGAGGCTCTGAACAAAACTGTCCATGTAGTATTGTACTCTGTAATACACAAACATCCCCTTTCTTTTGTGACAAAGGAGGAATGAAAAGTCAGACATCTCTTCACATCATTGTAAACCGTAAGCAGGCCTGGCAGCTCATGATGCCACTCCCACCAGCTGTTTTGACCTCAACTGAACTCTTACATGTCATCTCAGCCACCAGGCAAGGCAGGATCTCTTTTTCACACACACACACACACACACACACACACACACACACACACACACACACACACACACACACACACACACACACACAAAACTGTCTCTCCTCTCTCACTGACTCAGCCACTCCTGCCCCCCGCCTGTCGCCTCTCTGATCCATGACAGCTAACAGCTTTTTGTTTTCCTCTGCTTGCCTCTCCTGCTGGCACAGAGGGTAAAGATTTACAGTGGAAAAATATGCTTTACTATTTCCCCATATGGTGTGCGTGGAATGTGAATTTGGACAACATTTTGTGAGGAGTGTGAAAAAAAACAACAGGGCTATAAACGCTGAGGGGAGACCCAGACTGGCTTCTTTGTTCCAGATGTTTAGCTCTGTTAGCAAAAAACACACTGCCACTACTGTCCATCAGCTGGGGCCAGAGCTGCATCTGTGCAGACATGTTCCCGCGTGATTCTGCACGAGAGAAAGCTGCTAGAAATTGTGTGTGGGAGAGCCCACAGTTCCAATTGAAACCAAATGCGTATCTGTGCCACAACCAAAAAAAAGCAAAGAAGCGAAAAAAAAAAATAATATAGACATTCGAGCGCGCGCCGTTTTTATACAAATGACGCCGTTTAAAAATCAGATGACCCGCGTGACACCGGGCTCAGGTTGCGCGAGACTGGCTTATAGGAGTATTAAGGGGATTCCAGACGTTTATTCAGTCCAAGGCCTCAATATTTAACTAATAAATTAAAGTCGAACAGCCATTGGCAGTGGGTGATGTTTCTGTCATCCGCTGTCTGGTAACGATTATGCCCGTGATGAATTCAGAGCTCGAGCCAAGAGAGCGCACATACTCCGGCATTCCCACGGAAGACTGCTCACTTCGACTCACGTTTGCTTCTGGAGGCCGATTCTCGATTCTTTTTTAGCACCTTTTTTTCCCCCTCTTTTTTTTTTTTTTAAATATATTTTTTATATATATTTGGAGGCTGGCTCTGTTTTTATCTCCTCGTCTTTTTATTGAGCCAAAATTGCGACAAACACCTTATAAATAGGGTTGATTTTATTTTGCTTTTAAAGCTGTAATTTGACTTTAAATTCTAATTGACCAATAAAATTACGCTTTGAGGATAATATACAACGATACAAGTAAATGTTGAACACATGTGTAAGAGGTGACGCATGTGGACCTTGATGTTTTTTTAACGTCCGAATTATTATTTCAGATGCAGTTTGAATAATTAGACATCTTTCTTCAGTCAATTGAATAGATTTTTTTTTTTTTTAAATTGTATATAGCTACAGAGGCCAAAACAGTTTATTTTCTCATTATTCTCTAAAATAAATGACTGTTTATTGTTTCAGGCGTTTTTAATATAAAAGTCCTTTTATGCCTTCAAAAAAGTAATAATGGACCTAAAAAAAACTTAATATTTTAGTCATAGAGAACAAGAGCTAAAAATATTTATATAACTTTCATATTAATATAACTACAATTTGAAGGATATGTTATAAGGTTTACAAAATCTGGAAGCATTTTCTAAACATACATGTTAAAGCTACATGTTAATCTACAGTGACACTAACTGTTCAAAATTGCAAATTTAAAGCCATAATTGTGGACTGAAAAACTCACTGTGAAACTTTCTGGTAGTTTTTACCACCAATCAGTCAAATTTATGACACCATACTTCAAACTACTGCTGTTAAAGCTGTCAGTCCACACCAGCAGCACTGCAATTACAACTCATGTTTATTTTAAAAAGCTTCAATTTCAGCTCCATAAATACAGGTATCAATAAACAGGTCAGATACACCGATTAAATATAGACATAACTTACGAGCAGAATAAATGTTACATTACATAAATTAGACAAATCCAATTACATGATAGAATAATTTAATAAGCAGGTTAAGTTTTACTCAGCTGAATCAGTCTGTAAACATTTTGGTCTGTTTGTGCCAAGAAGTTTATGCATGACTGATGTTGATCACCGCTGAACTCTGTGGGCCCTCAGAGGCTGCCAGCACACACACATATATGCATACATGTACGCATATGCAGCAATGTGGCTGCACTTGAGGAATGAGACGCCGGCTAGGCAGATATGAGTGTTCCCGTGTGATGGGCGCCTGGAGGAGAGATTAGGGCCCTTCATCCTCTGCTCTGCAGCGGCTCCTCTTCTTCTCTTTCCTGAGGCAAAAAACAGTCAGAGAAACACGTAAACCCTTTTGTTTTCACAGGTTTGGGTGATGCAAAAGGACTGGAAAACAGCTGTAATGTACAGTGGAAATGACAGACGTATGCTTTAGTCTGTGTGAAGAAAAGGCAAACGTGTCCCATCAGAAGGAGATTAGAAGCACTGGTTCATTGTGGGTGGCTTTTTTATAAGAAGAAAATGCACAAATTCTGTATATTTTAAAAGCCAAACTAAACTGTAGTTTCAAAGCAGCACTCACAGAATCATAAAATCACTAAAATACTTTAAACATGAACAAAGGGGAAGAAATTACTTCAAGTGATAGCATTTTGTAAGGATAAAAAACTACAAACTAAAAAAATAATGAAGTGCTTCAAATTACTAAATATACTAAAAGAAAAACAGTTAAATAAGGGAAATAAAGACCATGGTTAAAACAATGTAAAAGCTGTTATAAAAACCCAATTCATGTTTTTAAATTCCTTCAAAATTAAAAGCCAGATTAAAAAATTGGGCTTTTTACTTCCCTTTAAATTATGCTAAGAGAGCTTACTGTTTTTGATATTTCAAAGACTCTGAATTCCAAAGTTTAAGAGCATAAAAATATTCTCTTTCAAGTATTTATGCACCGACTGAAACTTAAAATAGATGAAGAAGCAGGTAGACATAAATTTATTAAGTCCTCTCAAATAAACGGGTAGAAAGTGCAGTATTTTGAGCTGTGAGGAAACATGATGAATAACCTGGTCAGGAATGAGCAGTAGTGGGCACATATTTTCACCTTTCTCATGCCTTGCACACTCTCTGTGAGCCATTTCTTATTGGGTAATTGCGTCGTCTTCAGCCTCTTCTGCTGTAATGGGACATGTGTCTCTGTGTTCGTGTCTATTATGCGGTGAGCTGAGCCTGCTATGATAAATCACAGCATCCTGTCACGGACGCGGACTGTCAGTCTGAGTGCGTCGGGGCCCTCAGCTCGTGGCCCCGTTGCGGCAACAGACTGAGGCCTCTACTTGTAAAACATGATGTGCCAGCGGGGGAGAAGATGACAGCCGTTGCTCTTATCCTGGGAATGTGTTCTGAGTCTGTGCACCAAGAATGCTGTCACTCTGCATCAGAGCTGCGTGATGGACAAACCCGTGAGTGTGTGTGAGAGGGAGAAAGAGAGCACACACCTATGTTAGACACACCTCTGCACATGTATGTCTACAGTGCAGCAGGGAAGACGCCACTAAGTCTGGGCTGCGCTCAGGAGTGGACTGTTTTTAGCATCATCCCTTTGCGTGCACGTAGGCAGGCACAGGAGGACTCATCCCTGCCCTATGACTGCAGGGCTCGCCTTTGTTCCTCAGCACTAATGCAGACGTAATTACAAGCCTTAAAGAGCATGCACACCTTTCTTTCTTTCTCTCTCTGCACCTTTTGGATTCGCTAGTTTTTCCCCCACCAGGTCTCAATCCTTCACAATCAGCTCCTCAAGTGCCTCACATGAGAGCTACGCATATGAGCCCACAGGCATGCATGCGTGTCTTCAAAGCCTTTTGCATATTGTGTTGTCTTCGTTTGTACTCCATGATCCCATCTTTCCCTCAAAATAAGTCTGCTTTTCTTGTGAGGTTTACGCACAGCCTTTGGGGTTGTTTTGCACCGGTGTCTCATACGCAGGATTCAGATTGCTTCAATAATCCCAAAAGCGGTGCAGTAATTTTTTAACAGCCACATTAAAGACGTTCTGACAGTTTATTGTACTTAGTCACTGAACTGATCAGCATACTTTAACACCTTTTATTTTGTGCAATATCAGCAGTGAATATCTGTACTGGTATTGTTTCAGGAAGAACTCAGCAGCAGCCTTGAAGGTTGTTTTTGTTGTTTAATAACATGTTCATTAGATGCAACTGTTATTGCAAATATCTTTCTCACTTGGTGGGTGTAAACTACAGATAATGCTTGTATTATACCTATAAAATTAAGATGAATTTGAAATCCAATTAAACTTTTTGGTCCTGAAACCCACATCAATATCTAAACCTGAATTTTGCCTGATGAAAAGGATCATTTGTTGACATTTTGCAATCTTTGATCGATGCTACACTTTGCTTGCACAGCAATAAATGTTAAGTGTTTTTCATCACTTGATAATTCACCTGACACAGTTGACATGCATAGCCAACTCAACATTTTAGACTTTATTTGTAGTGATGCCAAGATTGATGTTGGTATTCACACACACAAGCAGCCTTAACATTTAATTTTTTAAGTAAATGTCAAAATGTCTCCGTCTCTTTAAATATTAAGACATCAGAATTAAATAACTTCACAGGATAAGACCTGCAGGACAGATGTTACCTTCAATTTTAACCTTTCAGCATGTAATATTACATATAAGTGAAACACTGGCTGTTATCATGCTGCTTTTTCTTAAAATTACAAGCTATGTTAGCACCATGCTGTTGAATTTTGAATTTTGTTTTCATCACATGCTGATTTATCTCCCAATTATAAAACTATTTTTGGTAGAGGTAAAAACATAATAATAATGTCAGCCATGATTATTACATCCACAATTTCCAGTGCTGTATTTTAGGAAGAAAGAGCCACCAATACTGATAATGGAATCCATCCCAGTATATAGCTTGAGTCACAAAGGTTGTCTTGTTGCTAAAAACATGGCCAATCGATGCCAGATCTGGAAATATAATAGCAACGAGAACGTCAGTCAAAGTTTGACCCTATTTTATACCTGCCTTATCAGATTATTTAGCATAAAATCAAGTGATGTAAATACTTAATACTCCTATGATATGAGTGCGCCATGACAAAAAATGCTGTGGGCTAATAAACTTAGCCAATATTACCTAATCCAGTGATTTATTTTTCACCTGAAACTTAACTCGTAGAGCTGATTTATGGGCACTTCATGCAGTGATCCACATGTGCACCAATATCTGATTCAGCCTGTGTTGATATTCGAATTGGCTTTTACACAGATATCGATATTTATACTTTAGCCCATAGGTTAATACTGGATTTTCCTTAAATGCAGGTGTAATTTAAAAGAAAGGGTCAGTGAAAAAAATCTTATACTCCAAACCAGCACCATGTATTCATATTATTGTCATACATTGTTTTTCGTTTTTGTTTTTGAGGGTGGCAGGGCTAATGATGGCTTTTGATCAGTGATCAAAGTTGCTAACCCTGTATTTTAGTCGCAGTATTTGCACCTCTGAGCCACAGTGCTCGATTCTCTTATGCTATAATGAACATTTACAGCTGCAGATCCGTATGTGTGAAGTCGGAAACAGGCCTCTCAGCTCTGCAGCCTTTTCTTTTTATTATTGTGACTGTAATTCCACTATGATAATAATTTGTGGCTTTGTTCTGGCTGGCTGAGGCCTGTGGGGAATCGGGAAGCACTCCAGCTCCCAGCAGGCCTTTAGTACTGCTGCTGCTGGGTTCCCAGTAGTTGCAGGCAGGCGGGCAGGGCAGGACATGACCAAAATGACGGGTTTGGACAGCAGCTCAGCACCACGCTCAACCCACCAAACACTCTGTTTATGATTTGACTGCAGCCGAAATGTGATTCAACTGAGATGAGATCCGTGTCTGTGCTGGGAGATTTCATCCAAAATTTGAACTCAGTGGCACAATGTCTTTCTCCTGCTGTGTTGTTTTTTTTTTCTCCACCTGTGGGTTGACTTTGCTTGAGAGTGAGTCAACAGAGGTGAAAACATGGAGACAGAGTTGCTCTTTGATTCTGTGGTCGCCATTTTCTCCCCAACACCCACATAATGTCCACACATGCACCTTGTGGAGTTCTGCTGACTGCAGTTAGTTCTTGTTTGAACTAAAAAAGACCTGATGCTATAGCTAGTAAAGACGAAACTGACATGATTTTTATATTGTTCAGAAGTTTCTTTACTATTAAAAATTTTAAATAAAACACCATTTTTTATTTTGTCTTTTGTAAGAAGAATTCTTTATTTGTTTTTAGCGTAATCAAACAAATTATAGGACTACACAGCACCTTTTTTTTCAGCATTTATCAAACCATTAATTCACATTAGGCTCTATGTATCCTGAGGCGTATGTATTGACTTCTCATTAGGGTTATTTGTAGCTGTCCTTCAAACAGAGAGCACAAAGTGTGCTCAAGTCGAAAAGTGTGCGAACAGTTTTGTGCTTGTACATTTTGAGTTGTGTGTCAGGGATTTGTTTTTCTGAAAGAAGTCTGTACAGCTTTTACTGAATACAACATAAACGCTGCTCTTGTAAGTAAAATAATCCAGAAAAAGTTTGAAGTTTTGGAATCTGTTTGAAGAGCTAAGGCAATTTAGATGGACAGCAACATTTTTTTCAATGCACTGTAAAAAATAGTAGTTTGAAGTTTTCGTTTTATTCTACTAAGTTAGAACAGGAGCATTTAATGAAAGCAGGCCAAAAGACTCTTAATACAAATATTACCTGATCTTGTCCTTTCACTTTACGTTATGCACGATAACCAGGAACACGCTCAAAACTTTTCTTTCAGTTTGACTAATGTTTATGAACATATTTTGATAGATAATAATAATAATAATAAAACTTCTACCAAGTCAAACTTCTATTGAATTTCCTCAGGTTTCAGTTCATTTTGAACTGAAAAGAGTCATTATCTTTTCCTTATGAAGTATTTTAATGCGATGGAGGGAAAGTAAATAAATAAATAAAAATAAAATAGAAATCATGGAGCAAACCAGAATAATGTTTTCTATATTTGTCCTGTGATGTTTTCTGACGTGATTAGCGGAAGGAGGTCCGTGCTAGCTGCAGAGCTGCATCCTGTATCATATGTTAATGAGTTGATCGGTGGAGCTCCAGTGACAGCTGCCTGCTGACGACCAATCAGAGCGCGCGCAGTCTGGAGCCAGTGTGTTGGAGGCTCCGCGGGCAGGAGGTGTCTGAAGCAGCATGTCAGCTCCTCCAATGATGTGAAGAAGGATCTTCTTTTTGATTTTACCCGATTTGCAAACACTCGTGAACATGACCGCTTTAACTTTTACCACGTGGAGCTTTTTTTTCTCGATCAAAGCTTTCAACAAAAGTGTGGATCCGTTGCAAGTTTTCTGCCTGAACTGATGAAAGCCTCCTCAGAGCGACGCTTTATGGACTCGCCTATCAGCTAATGATGTCTATGGGTTTCATGCCTGACTGTCTGAACGCCTCAGATTCCTCCAAGTCGGCCTTCCTAGAGTTCGGCCACGGACACCCGGCACACCAGCAGCACTCTTCCGGTCTTCCTCACATCTACCCCGTGCATGGTCTGCATGCTGCCGGGCATTCCCAGCACGAAAGCTCCTTTTCTGGCAGCGGATCCTATGGCCGCTCTTTGGGCTACGCCTACCCCGGCGCGGTGAACGCTCACCCCCCGTCTGCTTACATGTCCTACCAGCACAGCAATCACAGCAGCAGCCTGGCGCACAGCAGAGGAGAGCAAACAGGTATGGAACGAAGTCAAAAGATTTAATAGGCCTGTTCAAGCCTTGCTCTAATAACTGCTGTTAATTCTGAGTTTTCCAACAAGCTACCGCGTAATTACGCACAGGGGCGCACTACCTCCCGTATTTTCTATGCTGAAAAAAATAACATAAATATATATTTTTGGTTTAATAACATAAACTATAATTCAGTTCTCGATTTTAATGTCTCATTTTAAAGTTGCATACATGCATATCCAAAATACAGCCCCAATTTCCAAACGAGGCCTTTCATCAAGACAGCCTGCAGAGATGCACCCTACTTAAAAGTCGTGTGATATAATGAAGGAAGATGGTGCCATTAATTTTATTGACCATAATTTTCCTTGGCGAGTTCAGTCATAGAACGTGTAGTCTGGATCTACCTCGGGAACTAGTTTTGATCCTCATTATTGGTGCACATTAACAAAATGATTCCAGTAAATAACAGCTCTTTATGTTGTGGCAGAGCGTGTAATAAACGATTCCTCTTCTATTGTATCTGTTAATGAGGCGTAGAGTTGATACAATGGAGCAGTTAGGAATTAAATGCCTAGTAGTTTAAATGATTTTTATTTAATAACTAAGAGATTCAAAGAAACTAATAAGAAAATCAGACCGGTAATGCTAAGTGATTTGCTTTGGTTTAGCTCTCAGGCCCTGACACTTCGGTGCTCGCGGGGCCTGTCAGCTGTAGTTTCTCGCACCATATGTTTTACTAGTATCTTCAAAACGAAAGTGATCAGCACGATTCTTGTGTAAGTCTGGCCTTGTACGTGTCATATTTTGCGTTTATCTACAGACATGAGAAACTTCTTAATCCTCATTTTTGATCTCATCTGTGTCCCCTGCAAGATCGCGAGAAGTCCACTGCCATAGAGAACAGGGACCTTCGTCTGAATGGCAAAGGGAAGAAGATCAGGAAGCCTCGGACCATCTACTCCAGTCTACAGCTGCAGGCCCTGCACCAACGCTTCCAGCAGACTCAGTACCTGGCCTTACCGGAGCGCGCGGATCTGGCGGCTAAACTGGGCCTCACACAGACTCAGGTGGGCCTTTAGTTTGCCCAGCAGCCCTGATGACTAACCCTAACCCTGTATATAAAATAAATCTGCTTTGCATTCATCTAAAAGTAAACGGAGGTCACTAAGACAGTCAGTTCTTCAAACCTTGCCCATTAGAACCAGGGACCTACAGGCGGCTTTTTAAAAACAACCACAGAGCTTATGATTAATATTTCTCTATCTCATCTTAATCTCTCTTGAACGAGGTCGATGTAAAAAAAAATCTGAGAGAAAGCAGATGTTAAAGAAGGCATCAGCTCTGCAGCATTTTTAAGGATCATTTCGCATCTGGAGATCAAATGAAACAGCAAATTGTTGCGATTTGTAACTCGATCCTTTAATGCGCGTCTTATTTACTGTGCTTAGTGACCGTGGCTGTATTACTTTAGTCTGCTACGGTCCTTTAAACTCTCCGAGTGAAAAAAAACCGCAGTGGCATATTTAAAAGCCTCTATGTGTATTTAAATTTATTAAAATTATTAAATTAATAAAAAAAAGTTCTATCTTCCGTTCCCAGTGCAAGCATGGCTCCTGCAATGACTCTCAAATGCGCACGATGTAGTTTAAAATATTGAAATATGAAAACGGGAAGTTTTCCATTATTCTGCGTGGATGTGTGGCCTTAAAGGCCAAACAGGTGCCCGTGCGTCTGACACCTCATCATAATTCTCACGGGGCCAGAAAACCGCTCTTTTCTCTCGTTCCGAATGAGGTCGTCCAAATAAAAGATAAACAAGTGCTTCCACTCTGTCATCCGAGCTGCCTCTCGCCCCTTTTTTCTTAATCCCTCCACAATTATCTCAACAATTATCCCTCAGTTATATCTCGCTTTTTTGAGCTCGTGTTTATATGGTGACTCAGTGAGGCGTTTGTGTGCAATTTATAAATACTCTCACCATTGTTCGCGGATAAAAATAGATATCTTTATGTGGAATCAGCGGGAATTTCTGCGCTGTGAGCAGTTTTCACTTCGCGATATTGTTGCACTTTTGGTCTGCTGCCGCCATCACGCACCATTTGACTCATAAAACAGTTTACAGTTTAACAGCTCAGTTTAACTGAAGAGCAAGTGTCACTTGCGCGCACGGCTGAACGGCGATCATGCACCAGTTGTAAGTCTGGGATTAACTCAACTAACAGAGAAAAGATGAGTCTGGTGTAGATTATTGTTCCCAAATGTTCCACTCGGGCCTATTCTAATATGTGTATTGACTTTAATGGCGGTAAAGATGCTCATAAAAGGCTTCTCACTCTATAATTTCTTTTGTATTGCCGCTAATTGGAAACCGCAGTGACAATTTTCCGTATTTTCTCCCCTTTTAGGTCAAAATATGGTTTCAGAATAAGCGCTCCAAGTATAAAAAGATCATGAAGCATGGCAGCGGATCAGAGGGGGAACATCTCCACAGCACGAGCTCTATCTCCCCCTGTTCCCCCGGCCTCCCCCAGCTGTGGGAGGTCTCCAAGGGGGCCCAGATGCACCCTAACAACTACATGAACACTTTTGGTCACTGGTATCCAACCCACCACCCTCATCAGGACGGGATGCCCAGGCCTCAGATGATGTGAGTGGATTGCTGTTGCCGCGCGCAGACCCGAAAGACACCTGGGCGTTGTGTGAGGTGCGCGTGCAGGCTGGTCCGTCATGGGGGCCCTCTTCTCTGAACTGTTTAAAAGTGTGATGAAAAGAACTGTCATGTATTTCGTGCTGGATTTGGAGTCAGTGTTTCACAGCTAAATCTGAGCAGACATGAAATTATTATTATTTTTTAGAATTTGTTGATATGTCACTGAAATGCGTGTGGACTCAGTGACTGCAGTTGACCTAAAAGAGACTCGGGATAAAAACAAATATTGATCAAGTGGATCTACTTTATTAGTTTTGGCTGCGTGTTCCAGCAGATGCTCTGAGCATTACTCAAATAAAATAGTTGAAATTATGATTCTTTTTTTTGTTGTTGTTGAATGTTTTCAGCTCTTAGATCCGCGGGAGACAGAAGAGTTGAGCGTGAGGTGTTATTCATCTACTTGAGGAAGAATATTAGATAATACTGTAAGATGATCACTAAAGCCACCTTTGAGTAAAGACCAGTGTCTAAAAAATTAAAATATACATTGTGCAGAGTTTTGTTGATTGTGTGTAAACTTGTTGGGACGTCTATTGCACCTCAGCACTCCTGAGCTGTGCAGAAAACCTGTAGAGCCGCTTTAATTCAACTGTCATGTTGTGTCAAAACAGTCCGGGATTAAGTCCTATTTTTAGTACTAGAAGTAACAAGTCACCTCAGCTGCTTATTTTCATGGTAACGAATCATTGACATCATACGGAGCTAAACTAATAACCATGAAGTGACAAGAAGAAGCTTCGGGATAGTGAGACAGAGCGATCTCTCGTGCCATCTCTGTAATTTTGTGATTTTGCCAAGTTTAACTTTTACGCACGGTCAAAGACTAAAAATCAGACAAAAATCGGATTTTTTAAAAAAGAATAGTTTTTTATTATTCCTCATATGAAATAAGTCTTCTATTCACAGAAAAATATTTTCTTGAAGGAAGGTGCGCGGTAGGCTACAATCAGTGACGAGAAATGACGGGCATGGCACGATTCTCACGTGCCAAGGACGCTCCGGCAGAATTCGCCGTTGCCACAACAAATGAGAGATAGCGTGGTTGCTTCCCGCTAATAAACCGCGCCTGATTTATAGTTGTTTGCTCAGACTTACACACGCGGCTGCTTCTTTTGTTTAAACACAGAGAGTTGGTTATTTGGATCTTTGTAAACAACGCTGAAGACTCTGATGGTGCTCTAGATTAGATTAAAGAGGAAGAAGTGGTGTTAAACTCTCTTTAATGGGAAGAAATGGTGCTTTAAAGAAACATCCAACGACTTCTTTTTTTTTTATCGTTTTCATTCGTCACACTGCTGCCTTGACTGACTGCCACACATGCACACAGGCGTATCAAAACAAGCAGGCATGCAGATGCAGTGGAGGAATTTTCTTTAAAATCATTGCTGTTCAGAGAATAGCATCGGATAAAGACTGGAATAATATGTTTAGATTTGTGCTTCTTTAGTTTTAAATTGCATCCATAAAAACCTGAATTGTTATTCTAGTCATGTAGACCAAAAACAGCACAATTAAAAGCTTGCTATATTCAGATTTAAGAGCTCTTGAATGCATTTTTTGAGTAGATTTATCACTTAAAATAGGAAATAAACAGGACAAAACTCCTTATAAGGACATGTAAAAAAAAATAATATATATAAAAACAGTCTGTGGTATTTTTACTGACTCAGAAAGCCTTTTTGTAAAAACATATACATCCAGTTTCCTTTGTAATATATGTTTCATTAAATTCACATGCAGTAACGGAGGATTCATTTGACAAATGCAGCCAAAGTGTCCAAATTAGATTTAAGTGCCAGAAACCAGCTCAACCTTAAATATGCATTTTTCCCAATGAGGTTTGGTGCAGCTGCTGCTTTCCACACTAAATAATTTCCACACCCCTGATCAACTCTTACAAATATCATTGCCTTCCAGAGTTACATACATCTTACCACCCTCCGGTGAACTGACCACCACCTCACCTGAGCAGGCAGTCAAACAGGCCACATGTACCCTCCGATCTCTTACCTTAGTCACAGAATTCAGGGTTCAGGAGGTCTTCATGTTGTCCTCTAGAACAAAGCGCGTTTTCTGTCCTCCGAGCTCATTTCCCCCCCACAACTACACCCATTGTGTTACTTTAACCTCTCTTTCTTCACACTTATATATACACCCTCATGCCCCTTTTTCCTCATTCCTGATCATTATGTGCCTTTAGTGAGCCCTGGGAAAGAAGAAGAGGCGAGAACTGCTGCACCAAGTGACGGGGCATCAAGGAAAATTATAGGCAATTTCACATCTCCAGATTAGAATAATGACTGTTGCTGGACAGACAGAGCAGAGAACCTTTCAAATGAGGAAGGGGCAATTATCACGCAAGCAGACTGAAGAGAAAGTGAAAAGGCTCGTCGTGCAATAGACATGCTAAGAGGAGGGGATAGGAGCTGGAAAGATGGGTTGAAAGGTGATGTGTAAAAAAGTAAAAAAGGTTAGTGTATCATTTCTGTGGAGTTATCAGATACGAGGTGTCTGGTGGGTTCTAATAACAGGATGGCAGTGAGAGGGGAAAATAACTCCTTATCAAACCCTGGTTTCTTTGAATGGGAGAACAGCAAAGCAGGTCTGCAGGGTGATTATTGTTATTAGCGTGAGTGATCTGACGTCCTGGGTAATTGTGAGCAGCTTTACTTCAACAGAATGAGGGCATGGTTTTGTTTCGTTTATAAAAAAAAAAGCTAGTCTCAGGCATGATCACACACACACACATTGAAAAATACCAATGCCTAGAAAAAGGCCTGTAACCTCCCTTTTGGACAGAATTTTTTTAAGAAAACAAGCAAGAATTATATTATTTTTCCACTTTTTATTTCACATCTTTATTGTTTTTTCCCTCCTTTCGTCTCTAATAGTATTATTCTCAGTTTATAGGTCAATATGGGCTCATCAGTGTTGCCCTCACCATGAGAAAAGGCTTCACCCTGATGTGATGACTGGTTGTGAAGCACCAGCATCTTGCCTCGCGCGGCCCCTGGCCCCTAGTCGGAGGTCATGCAGGGTTCAGGAGTCTGCAGCTGTCAAAGATGCCTCTCTGCCTTCATTTCATCCTAGTTTACAGCAAAATGGAGACAGTGAGTGATCCTAATGCAGCCAAGGCTTCGGCCCAGGCCCGAACTGAGAGCTGGACAGCTGCTGGAGGTCTTTCTGTGGATGCATTGCGACCTCCACCTAAACTCACCCCAGAGACAAGTGCTCGACACCACCCTGATGACTGCTTCAAGAGGCAGAGGGAGGAGAGGGGGCTCACAGCAGCTCTATTTATGGTACTGTGATGTTGTGCCATGCAGGATCACATTCAAGTTCAACAGTTCACCTCCAGCTCCGTGGCTACTTACACGAGTTAATGTTTTCAGATGACACATATAGAACACACGTTTGTCATCTGCACAAATGTTTCCCCTGACAGGCAAAAGTGAGGGCCACACACGCTGAGGGAGCCTCAGAGGGGAGGTCACATGTCCGCTTGATGAGATTTCATTGATATTAAAAGGCAATAGTAATCTCAGTGCTTTTGTCAAATCAGCACAGTGAGCTGAGGCGATGAGTGAGGCTGTAGACAGCTGGTGTTCAGTCCAGGGGCATAAAGCACAGTGAGGACACTGGAGCTGAGCTCTAACACTTCAGTTTGTGATGTACGGAAAAATAAATGAGAAGGAGCGAGAAGTCTGATACAAAATTTTTAAGAAATTTAATTGAAGTGAAAGAAGGAAAAATCATTTGTTAAATGTGACCAAAGGGTTAAAAAAAATCTTTATTATGCAGGACTTTTAAAGTAAACCCTTAAATACTTTTTTTCCCTCCAAAACTTAGTAAATTAAAATTCTGTTATTATAGTTAATGTCTATGTATCATCCTAAGCGAAACTATATTTTAAACCTACTCTTAAATACGAGTTAGATGGCATTAATTGTTGATTTTATTTTTTTTTTAAAAGAAAGGGTAGCATTGTGGTTTAATTTGTCAGTAACACCCCATGTTCTGATTTCTTGAGATCATACCACTGTAATGAAAACAAAGGATTATTAAAGGCGCTCACAGGGAGTCATTTTCCTCCATGCCTAATCGCGCTCTGGTGGTCCATGTGGAGGAGATCGTCATTAGCGCTTCCTCCCTCGCGCGCATTTCGTGCAGAATATTTGATAAGGCCTGTAAACGCAGGCGGCCACACTTGCTCTCTGACGTAGTTATTAGCTGTGAACCCGCAGAGAGGGAAGTTTTTTTTTTCCCCTTGCCTGTCTCATTGTCGCTGTCATAACAGTCATTATCGAAGCAGTTGTCATGTTTATGCAGCACCTCTCTGCTAATTGATAAGGCTCTTTATTCCCCATGCTTTCACACGTGCCACAAGCGTTAATTATACTGTGTCGTCACCTGGGAGCGCCGTTAGAATATACAGCAAAGGAAAAGAAACGTTTTGTCAGTGTGTGTTGTACATTTGTTTTCCTGAATGTGCAGAAATGTAAAATGCGTTTGTGTAAAATTCTTGTTTTTTTTAAGGTGAAATGCTTTATAGGAATCTCATTTAATTTTAAACACTGGGATACAAAGGGCTTGTGTTTTCTTTTCTACCTTAAATATTTGGCAGCCTGTCTATCCATCCTGCTGCGCTGCGTGCGTGCGCGCGCTCATGCTATCCCCTTTGGCAATAGACTTCAATCCCTCACACCGCACACCGCACCCCACCCTCCTGTGTATGTGTGTGTGTGTGTGTGCGTGTGTGTATAACGTGCTGACTTCTCTCTCGTTATCTGGCAGCAGAATAGTAATAAAACCGAGTGACTCCAACATGTCTGCTGGTGTGTCGCCTCCTACGTAGAGCTTTGCACGCAGCTCACGGCAAAACAAAAACAGGCAGTCAGCACGCTGTTGGAGTTACCTTTGTGCACTGAGGGGAGCTTTTGATTCGATGAGGTAAATAAGTTTTAGATCAGGAGATGATGACGTTAACCTTTTTTTTTTTCCTAAAATGTTGGTTTCTGAATTTGGAAAAAAAAACTTTAACCACTGCTTGTGCCTTGGTTGTAAAATACATGAAAAAAAAAACTCAAAATAAAAAAAACTCAGACCTCAAATAGGCTACATAAAAAAAAAATAAAGTAGTCTCTGAAATATTCCTAAAAAAAGGTCTGTCTATGTCAGTTGGGTTGAAAATAAACTCAGTCATCTCTGTTATTTGTATGATCCAAAAATATAAAAGGATAACGTGCTTAAAAAAACTTTACCACATTAGCTCAACTTATTCTTAGCTAAGTACAACAAAAAGTTAAATTCGTACATCTTGAAAACTGTTCCTGCACCTCAAACACTGAATTTAAGCCTGCGTGCAAAACGTTGATGAATGCTCTAGACACAAAACATGCAGGTAACACCTTTATTCAAATTGACAGAAAGGCAACAAGTGAGCTAATTACATGAAGATGAAATTGGTCTCGGAAGCACCGCAGTGCAGTCGTTCCTTTTCAAACAAAGAGGATCATAGTGGTTCTGCATATAAACACATATTTACAGCCTTCGACGGTTTGTACAAATCTATATAAATATGACCTGAGTGTTTCTGACGCGCTCTCTCTGTGTGGTTTGAATGTAGCATGGATCAACTGCACAGTTTTGTCAATATTCGCTTTGTGGTTAGGCTACTTGTTGTTGTTTTTTTTTTAAAAAAATGTTGCATATTCATTTACAAAAGGAGTTAAAGAAATACATCAGAAGTGATAAATAATTTTAAAAAAACCACGCCAGATGTCCGTTAAATGTGCTGCCACAAGTGATTAGAAAAATCCCTTATGTGCTTTGAAACCCAGCTCTGAAACATTGTTGATCATCCAAAAATACAGGAGCAATGTCTCACTTCAGGCCTGCTCCAGGTCCGCTCGACCTTCGCTCTGCAGAGTCTTTATGGAGAGACCTCTTTTAAAAAAATAGCTCTGGAGTCAGTGTCAGTAAACAGCTCCAACACTCTGTTGCGGCACCGGGTGGTGCACGGTGCCCGGATGCTGTAGATGTGATCCCTGCTGGTACCAGTGGTTGTTATAATCCTCCAGGTAAGGCGGCGACGAGCTGTGCGTCGGCTGGGGGACCTGAGGTCTGCTGATCGGGGTGTTTTGCGGGTTGCTGTTCTCCCACACTGCAGGGGAGGGAGGGGAATTGCAGGCCATGGAGTCGCTGGCGTTGGGACTGTGCTCCAGGGGGACCTCGCCGTTTTTGTACAGCTTCTTGAATTTGGACCTCCGGTTCTGGAACCAGATCTTCACCTGGAAGAGAAGGAAGCGTGGTCATTAAGTGACATGCAACCAGAAATTCAGAACGAACATGCCATAAAGATTACTAAATTAGCCTTGCACCTCCAACCGTATAGGAGAATTATTTATCAGTATTAAGTACATTTCTTTATATAAAAAAGTCAAAACATTGCATTTTGTAGCCCCATTAATTCAGTGGCTGTTGTGCGTAATTACGCACGAATGAATAATTACAGAGCAAGCTGTTGTCCATGTGAGGCAGCCCGGATTCATTTGCCTCTTGAAGTATGCGCATCAATAATTAAATAAGGATGTGTTCGACCAGCTCATGTGGCTCACCTGTGTCTGGGTGAGGCCGAGCTGCGCCGCCAGCTCTGCTCTCTCGGGCAGAGCGAGGTACTGCGCCTTCTGGAAGCGTCTCTGCAGAGCAGCGAGCTGATAGCTGGAGTAGATCGTCCTCGGCTTGCGGATCTTTTTCGGTTTTCCATTCACCATGCGGACTTCGGGCTCTGGCTCCTCTTTCACTAAAAAATAAATAAAAAATAAAATGAGGGAAAAAATTATTTAAAAGAGCATTTAAAGAATCTTTGAGTTGCCTCAAAGAGTGGAACATCGATTAAATGAAATCAAATAAAATGTCAAGAATACGAGAATATTATTTGTGGAAAAATAAAAACAAATAAGTCCGCATGTCATATTTTTCCTCATGCATAGAAAGCAAAAATGCTTTAGTTTTAAAAAATTGCATAACGAAAATGTGGCGTCTTTAGAGTGTCGACACACATTTCCTAAAGCATAAATCCAAGCGAACTCGTCCGTTCTGATATTTTTATTTTGTAAAAGTTCCAGTGTGTCAGGCCAGGGGAAACATGTTAAAACTGCTGGAGCGAATATTATTAGCTTTAATCAAACCATCATTGTTTTATGGCCGGCTGTTAATGGCTGGCTCCTTACCATGTGGGCTGTCAGAGCATAACATGAACACCAGCCTGGACACACACACTGAAAATGTTTTGTAGTTTTTATTTAAACTTAATTTATAACGTGTAAGAGCTCTCAATGCAATACTGATTCTCCACATGGATACTGCACTGGCCCTTCACGGGCAAATTTACGGATACTTGCAACGTGTACCATGCCTTTATTTTAAGGTTAGTCAGCAGGTCTGGGTAAATATTTGCAGTCTCAAATATGTTTCTCAAATATTCCCCTTCTGAAGGAAGTTTAAAATAAAATTGAAGTAAGACTTTAAAGAGAAAACAAATAAGATTCGCAGTGCACGTCCAGGCTTTGTTAAATGACTCTCTTTTATAAACACACATTACATGTCACGGACTTTGTGTAAACACAAGTCCAGATAATTATCCATCCTTTACCTGAGCTGGGAGGTGAGGCCTGCAGGTGATCTCTGTTGTAATGTCCGAACTGTCTGTAGCCGTTTGTGTACGGGTACTCGGATTTGGTGCCGTACGCTCCAGCGGCACCCATTCCGTTCAGATTAAACTGATGGTGGTAAGAGTTCATGGGCTGTCCATACGCCTGACTCTGATAGTACTCGTGCTGCCCGTGCGCCGTTTGTCCGCTGTAGTAGCCCATGTCCGTCACCGAGGACTCCGGCAGAGTTGGAGAGTCTTTGGAATTCGGGTGGCAACTCATAGATCCTGGTAGATCGGTCAAAATACACGAAATCTTCTTTTCGTATGTCTGTCCCGCGCTCATGATGAAAGCAGCCCCCCGATTGAAAAACTCCGCTCGGGGATTGCTTTACTTCTGGTGCTTTAAGCAAAATTCGCGCAAAAGAATTAGTGTGCGCGCGATTTTACGCACGGCTTTGAAGCTCTTTTAGTCCACTGACACTCTTCTTGCTGTAGAAACTTGGTTGTGGCATCGCTCAGCCCCTGTGACACAGAGTTATAGAGAGAATGGGCTGGAAGCTGCTCCCTCATTGGCTGCGCAGTCTTCCCCCCCCTTCTTGCGCTCCAGGCGAAGTCGTGGTGAAACCCAGCCTTCAGCCAGGAGCGCCTCTGCACGCATACCTCAGTGGCCTGACATTTTTTTATGCTTCCTTTTACATTTGCATTTACCTGTTCACTGAAGCTACCTGACCACTGTGTTTACCTGCTCTCTGCTGGACTGTCTGTCATTGGACCACGCAGAGCTCCAGTTTGCCTCCTTCTCCATCTTCACACTGGCACTGTTTGAGCACATTAGCAGCCCAAAGCTTAATCCTGCAGCCAGACCGTCCCCGAGCTAACGTTATGCAGTGTTTTCTTAAGAGTGCCTGGAGATCACACTTTATTCAGGCCATTGAAAGGCCGCCAGTCAGACTCCCACTGTCTCCCTATTGTCATTCAGAGTGTGTTGGCGGACAGTGAACTTAACGTGAAAGAGATAGAGCAGATAGGTAAAGGACTCGTTCATCTGATGTCGCCTGCGGGTGAATTCCTCCACACTGACCATGTTGTGTGTGAGTCTCACGTGTGTGAGTGTGTGTTAATGCAAATTGAACAACACTGCTAGAGAATGATAAAGCCTTCTCCACCATGGAGGACAGTATGAGAGCCCTAACAGCCCAGTTTTATTTAAATTTATATTGCAGAATATTCTGTGAATAAAAATAAAAGACATTATTCCTCTTTATTTTTTTCAATTCGGAAAACTTTATTTCTGGCCACTTTTTTTTTTTCCTGCTGCTCATGTCTCCAGAGGAAAGCACGATGAACAGCGCCCCCTGCTGTATCAACAACCACAAAAACGCTCGCTCTCGTCCTCTAAAAACAGAAAAAAATGAAATTTCAAACAAATACAGTCGCACAAATTCAATAAATATGGACGTATTGCTATTCTTTTGGTGCTACAACACTTCCCATCAATTTCGACTGTAAAGTTTATCACCGAGAGTTATTAAATCCGTCTGTTTCCTCTGTAGCCTGTCATACCTTATGTAACCCCGCCCTCTTTCGGTAAGATTCTGTAGCACATACGTTGAGTTTTAAAGGGCCAATTCATCCAAATACAAAATAAATCTTTTTAACTCTTGCACGGAGAAACTTTTAAAAGAAGCAGGTTAAAGTCTTCTTAAGGCTTTTTAATAAGTATATGACACCAAAAAATCGTTTTAAATTAGGGAAATAACAATAATGATTAAAAAAAAACCCGACACATCTTCAACCAAAATAGTTCATACTCGTTAGACAATCTTTAGTGAATGGAATCTGATTTTCTCTGTTAAATATGTCCCCACCTTCTGTAAATGGAAACCAGTATTTTAAATCACTGGAACTCAAACAGCAGTTAGCAGACATGTCTCTCTCTTGTGTTGTTAGTTTTCATGATTAAAGAGCTAATCCCTGACCTTTGGAGTCACATGATTTTAAATCTGAGCTGCCTAAGTTCCCAGCCCTCAATGGGGCACCACCACATACAGACAAACCACCTGTGCTCTTTAACTTGATAAGAACAATGATTATTCATAATTACCTGCTGTTTGGAAGAACTTTTGGCCATGCATGTCTTACGCTGATGTTTTTTGTTTATTTGTTTGTTTTTTGAAGATGAAAACCTTATCATGTAGATCTCATGTAGAACTATGGATAATAAAGATGTGCATAAATATGTTGAAGTTGTATTGCTTAACATTGAAACGTTGGGATGCTGGTTGGCCTGGTGGTTTAGACTTTTGTAAAATATTTTGAGATTAATCTTTTATAGGGATTTTCCTTGGATTATTCCTGATAGAAGGGACCGTGTGTCTGTTTTACTTGGGTAGTTTCTTACAAAGTGAAATCCTTCTTTTTATTATTATTATTTTTTTGTCCCTGTTAGGGAGTAGAGAGTTTTCCCCAAGGATTTCCAGAAAGTCCCGGTCTTAAAGATAAGTGTCTGTTCAGGAAAGCCTCCACACATTTACTTTTACAAAGTCACTGGTAATTCCTAAGACCACTGAGTGTTAGCATCCAACCAAAGTCCCTTCTGCTAATGTCCATCATGTCATCCAGGATGATCAGTTCTTCTTGGAGCTGGCTTGGGTGCTTTCTCCTTTTTTTCCCTTGCTGAGTGTAATTCCCAAAAACGTCCACTAGATGGTGCACACATGTCATATAATTTAATGAAGTTGTGCCAAATGGATAATTTCATTGCCCACTTATCATAACAGTGAAAGTCTATTATGTCACTTTAAAGGGACCGTGAGGACCCTCTAAGTGCTCTTGAAAAAGTCTGACTTCTAGAGATCCACAACTTGAATGAGATTATAAGCACCAATATAGGTTATTTCTAAATGTTATTTTTTAGCTTCCTGATCGGGTCGGACAGGACCAGATTGATTTACAGCAAGTTGAAGTCTCTATGACAACACCACGCTGGCTGACGAATTTTAGTATTAAGAAAAGGGAGCTGTATTTTTTCTCTGTTGAAAACAATTAATGGAATTCACTTTTAGTGATGGTTGACCCTGGAGCTGAACTTTCAGACAGAAAAAGGACGTCAGAGCAGAAGAAAACTAAATGTAAAGGTGCTCAGGCTAAAGGCTAAACCACGAGCTAAAGGCTAAGACACAGACTAAACTGTTTGTGATAATGTTTATTCTGACCCACATGCAGCAGTTATTCTGCAATGATCTGGTAAAACTTGAGAGTCTGTCAATAAAATGAAGAGTGAGGTTACGTTAGCTCTGCTTGATAAATGAGCAGGACATAAGGATTAGCTAAAGTTACATGTAAGCTTACGGATACATCTCAGATAGCGCTAAATATAGCTGGCTACTACACAAATAACTACTATGCATAAATATAACTCCAGGAAGACAGTGAAGACGGAGACTAAACTGTTACAACCATATCATTTAAAGTCATAGACATAGTTCACGGTTTGTTCTGTTTTGTTTTATTTTTTTCTTGATCGGTAAGGATTTAAACATGTGCTTCAACACATCAGTACAAAGTCCTTATTTCATATTCTCTTCTGTATAGAATAAAACATCTTTTGGTGATATTTCTGCCTCTCTGTGGCCAGATGAACCGATCAAACCCTCACAACACAGAAACATGAGACAGCTTTTTGTACTGTGTGTAAAAGTAGAGCAGCTGGCCTGGTTCCAGGACAGGACAAAAGCTCGGCCCGCGCAAAGAGAAACCAGCAATTACTGCAGGACTACAATCTGCTCTGATTGCTCTAGAAGTAAAAAAAACCCAAAAACCTCTCTTTTGTTCTGTACATTACAAATACAGCCATTTGCCCTGAGAGAAAGTATTTTACTTCCCATTTTCAAATCTTCTTGAGAGTCATCAGTGTGATTACAGGAGCCTCTTGAGGCCAAAAAGAGCCAGACAGACATGATGTATGAGGAGTTTTCTCAGGACTAGAAGGAAAACAGCAGTAATGCTAAGAAAATTTTGCAGTTCAAGTACAACATGTAGTTTTATTTTATAAATTCTTTTGCTTTTCATTTCTGGCAGTTCAGTGTAGAGATATTGCCAGGTATTTTGAAGCCCTCAAGTCAAACAGTGGACTCTTTTATTAAGAGTTCCATAAACATCAAAGCTACTGTTTATAGTTGGACAGATACATTGAAAACAGTTCATTTTAGCTATTTTCTTAACTTAAAAAATGGCCGAAAAATCATGCAACTGGATGACTGACATAGAAAAACCAAGCAATGCCTTTCAAGGCCAAGAAATGACACAAACGTACAGGTGCCAAAAACTGCAGTCCCAATATTGAGGCTTCCTCCAAAACTAAACCAATCCCCTTTAGGTCCCATACTAATATGTCAAAGTTTATCCCAGGATAAAACAAGATTAAGGGCTGATACAAATAAAGTTTTTTGAACTATATAGATATTTATTTTTATTTATCAGAAATGTCCCAAGGATGTTTTATAAAAGTAACTTGATGACGTTATTTCAAGGCAAACAGTATCACTTTTATTTCTAGAGTGGAAGACAGGGCCATGGTGTTGAGTCATTATTTTCACTTACCTGATTTTATTGATTTTATTTTTGTTGACTGTTTAGCTAGCTTCATTAGCTTAGCGCTAGCTAACCCTCACTCTGGCTCCTTCTCCAACCCTATGTCCAGCTATGATCCCTTTTGGCTCTCATAAATCAACTTGATGGTTGAAAACTGAATATCAGACGTTTAAACAGATGTCATAAAAAACAATGGATGACGCCACAGTGGCTACATTTATAAGTTATGTAATCCATGAGGGAGACAAACGTTCACTTCTCCAACATACACATGTTGCACCATAGACTTTGAAAAGAGTGAGGTATAAACTCATACATGAACAAATACAGACGGTCCTAGTTTTCAAAAATATGATGTGCACTAAATCGCACATGCATACACCTACACTGCAAAGGATGTTTAGAGTTTAATTATGAGGGGGTGGTTACATCACAAAATCGTGCTTCCTACTCCTCCACTATGCAATTTCATCTCCCTTTGAAAAACTTCAAGGCAGCAGCAGAGCCCTCCTTATGATAATGAAGCACCACTGGCCTGTTTGTGCTGATCTGATTGAGTGCTCGGCCTCACTGGAGGAGTCGGGACGCTCTCATGAGAGGGAGAGCTGGAAGTCTATTAGCTGCTAACTCTCCTGCTCTCTCTCTCTCAGTCCTGATCAGAGATAAAAAGAGAAAATCACATCGAGTCAAGGACTCTGAGCCATCTGTGTAATGTAACTGTGTGTGTGCAGACAGGAAGTCACCTGATGCTTTTTGCTTTCCTGTCCGAAGTAAACTTGTTAGTCTTTCCTCCAAATGTTTCCAGATATCTTTTAAGCACACAGGCTGGAAAAAGCATTTACTAAACTCAGATTTTACAAAGTGAAGCCATCAGAAAACTGCAGTCATTTCCCTGGAACCAGCTCGAAACTCTCAGCCCTCAAGCCCCTTCAAACTAAAAATACTCGACCTGTTCTGGGATTTCTCTGAAACAAATGATCGTTCAAGGCTCCCAGTGGTGTTGTAAGTTGGCAAGGAAATATGGATTGGAAGGCCTCGCTGTTCTCACACCAGGACAGCTCCCTGTTCAAAGTATGTGTGTGTGTGTGTGTGTGTGTGTGTGTGTGTGTGTGTGTGTGTGTGTGTGTGTGTGTGTGTGTGTGTGTGTGTGTGTGTGTGTGTGTGTGTGTGTGTGTGTGTGTGTGTGTGTGTGTGTTTCACTGAAGGCAATCAGAGGAAAGAGCACAGGTAAGTCTGGGTTAATGTGTTCCCAGCGGTGCACACAGCTGCCAAAGGAATCAAAAAGCTAATGGGAGACACATGTGGCCAGATGTTAAAGGGCATGCCCTTTTCCCTAAACACATTCACACACAGCAGACCAACACACAAAAACAAACACACGCACATATGCACATAAACATATCCAAAACACCTTCTGAAGCTAAATGCTCCCCTGTAGGACGGCTTCCACCCACATCAGCTCTCCTGTGAGCTACAACACAGCGAGGGTCAGCCCCATCAGCCATCTGCTGTTTTAAATGGAGCGCTAATGACACATGTCTGTGTGAAGACATGCTCTGCAGTTAACACACTTCCTCTTCTCATTCAGTTATACTGTGTAACATGTACAGTGTAAGGCATTTTTTGGTGTCGATTTGAGTGTTTATAAAGATGTTTTTGTGAACATTTGCGCCTTACATTTGAAGAACACTCATATGCAAAGCTCCAAATGAGGTTCATGTAATCAGACCTCCTGGTGTGAGAACAGACTCTACAAATTTTTATTCATTCGTTTTAATTCATGGATGTAAACAAACAACATGCTGGATGGGAAAAACAGGATGCTGACCTGAATGCCATTCCACGTCAACCTACATTTGCGACAGTGAACTGCGCTAATGGAGTGCAGTTCAGTGTCCAACAAAGCTGACACAATGAGCTGGTCTGTTGTAGCAGTTTTAACATATGTGCAACTCAGAATCCATTCCCCTTCATCTGGCAACAACGCATGCCTCAGTTGTTCCAGTGCAGCTTGTGGTTAACAATGACCAAACTCTAGCCAAGACTTCCTTTTCCGTGTGCTGATTTTTTTTAGAGTCCAGGTAGCAATTAGAGGTTCAATCAAAAGTGAAGCAAAAATGTCTCCCAGAAAATTATATCTGCAAAAACGGCACCCTTACTTTGTGGTTGATTACATCCCGCTGAGTAGCACCTGTTCACCTGTTTCTGGTGAGTCTCGGTTTCACTGTAGATTATGAGTTACACTGAGGCTTCACTCTGGTTTATTATATCAGTGTGAAGCAGAAACTGAGAATTCTGTTCTCAGGTTTGCCAAAATTATTACATGGGCATGCAGATTTGTTAAAAAATGAAAAAAAAAAAACAAACTGCAAACTTTATCAAGTCTGACCTTCATAGAGGATAAAACCACTTTTAAAATGTACGTTTGTTGACTGGAGTTTGAAATCTCATTACATCTCATTAAGTCTTGTTTAACAACTGAAATAGTTAGCTTTAAAAGAAAAAAAGGGCAACAGAAAAGGCTTAAAGCAATGGATTGATATCTTAGTGCTTGTCTTAAAAACTAGCTCAAATAGACTATCAAAAGTAGGCTAAATTGAGAGCTAATGTCGAGAAAAGTAGCTTTTAAGAGAGCGTTACCTTAAAGAGAAAAAAAGCTAAAAATTCAGAGTGATAAATGGAAACTCCACAAAGGAGTAGTTAAATTTACTGTTAACTGTGGAAAAAAAAATATTGCTGACAATTTTGGATCAAAGGTGAAAAGGTGAGCCTTCTTTAATTGATTAGAAACATGCTACTAGTTAGCCATAAAGTTAGCAAATTTGTGGTAAGAGTTTGTGGAACCATATTAAGGAGACTTATCTTACAAGTTAAATCTTTATTCTCATTTTATCTGTTTACAGATATACATGTAATGTTGAAAAGTTATTATTTTAGATGATAAAACCTGATTGGCCAGTACAACCCCAACCAGAAATGAGAAATCTTAAAATTTTAAACAAAGTCTGGTGTTTAGAGATTCTTCATTTTTATGTAAACTCTTTGAATAGTGAGTAATATACTCCTTCCACCTCCCGCTGCTAGTCCCCTCCGTCTTTTCCCCTCTGCTGGCACTGACCTCAGCCTCTGCATAGGGACAAGTGTCCCCGTCTTGGCAACCTCAGCCTCACAGAAAAGCATGCCACTATTCTCTGGCTGCACTCTGCCAAGAGTGGATGAGTAAGAGCGGGCTGTGGAAACAGCTGTTCAGGGAGTGATCAAAAGAGGCAGAGAGACTTCTTTGATTACTACCTTCTTTGTTCAAGCTCCACTCCAACTTTCGTATTCACTGGAGAGGGGGGGGGGGGGTGTCTGAGTGGGCTGCAAGCCAAGTGAGGGAATGCTCAAAGTTAGTAAAAAGTGATAATAAACTTGATACTTTATACACTTTAGAGCAATCCACTGCAGCAAAAATCCTACTTCAATGGATTCTAATTACAAATATCTAAGTCCCTCATGATCCATCCTAGCCCCCACTATCCCACACTTCATCTTGACCCCTAACCTCTTTGTAATAACCTCTTTCACTGCTTATCACAGCAGAGTGAATAGGTAGCCGTGGTTACAGCTGAGTCTGCCGGGCTGAGATGCCCTCTCCCAGGATTCAAGCAGGAAGCTCCACCCTGATCCTCGCATGTTTGTTTTGGCTCAGACTGAATATCACAGAGGACGAGATGTAGCTTCTCCCTCTATCTGCTCATTATCTCGGCGAATCTGCCGGCAGGATGGCTCGACAATAAAATGCATCTCTAGCAAAATTTGCCCCCTTTTTTGCTCTATGTGAGGGCTACAATCATTCAGCGACTGGCTTTATGACCATGCAACCTTACTCTTTAAATATAGCATAATTTGGCTGTATGCTATAGAAATATATGTGTAATAAAAGTGCATTTCAAGGTTGTTATCAAATACATAAGTGCTCTAAGTTTGTAAAACTTGCAAAGATAACATGCATGCAAAGATAATTGCACCTGTGCGTAGGTGTTTGTCATTTTCAAATGTACTCAAATACCTTTTACTGTGAATCTTTTGTAAAGAGGAAAATCACAGAAAAGTCCTGTGTAAGACATCCACCCAGTTATTAGCTGGGCTTGTTAACACAACGTACAGAGTTGTCATTTTTCAGGCATGCCTGAGCAGGGCCGATGGCGGGAGTTCCCATTCTGCCCCAATTTCCTCCTCAGCTTACACAAAAACTACCATGGTTTCTCATCTTCGTCTTGTATTAAGAGTATGCAGTCATACCTTAAAAAAATGAGGCAAAGAGGGTCAGTCAGATTGTAAATTCAGGTTAAAGTAAAGTGCGTCAATCCGCGTCAAAACTGATCCACCTGGCTAAGAGTAAGTTTCTACATAAACAGTGCCTGCAGGACGTGTCTTCCCTTCCCCCCACCTCCTCTCCCCGCCTCCTGTACAGGTTTTAGAGGTGGATCTGGTGTCCTCAGGGAAGTGATGATGGCACATGATGACAAAGTCTAGCCTGGGAAATACAGGGTCTAAACCAGTGACTGCAGAAGAATGTTACCGGGGGGGGGGGGGGTTGCAAAGTTGCTTGTAAATAAGAGAACAGACCGTGAAATATCTAAATATCTTTACTCCAAATTGTCAGAAGTAATACATTTAATCTGTTCATGATCTACCGCTTATTCTGTTCTCTGCAAGAGGTGGGGTACACCCTGGACTGGTCGCCAGTCAATCACAGGGCTAACACACAGAGACAAACAACCTTTCATGCTCACACTCACACCTACGGGAAATTTAGAATCTCCAATTAACCTGATGAGCATGTTTTTTTCTACTGTGGGAGTAAGCCGGTGTACTTGGAGAGAGCTCTAATAATGTAAAACAGGTTTGTAATGCTAAACTTGCTCATGCTGATATTGAGCAGCTCTGATTTGTTGGCTTAATATGATGGATATAAATTAAAAATACACATTTAAAACAATACACAAAGTATACATTTTATATAATTTACGCAAAGAAATAAATTTACAACTTAAAAGAAACAAAACACACAAACAAAAATAAAAACAGTTTTAATTAATTTGTCAATGGGAGATGAACAAATTCGGAGGAACGAATTCACATTTAAAACTGTTAGCTTAATTTATAGCAGTGAAAGGTAAAAACTTACACTAGCTTAATGTAATGGATAAATATTTTATGATTTCAAAAGCTTAGCGTAAAATAGAGAAAGTAAGAGCAGTTAGCCAGAAGAAGGCTCAATGAATAGCTAAAACTTAAAAATAATAAGCAAAACGAAACATAGCTTCAAGAATTAGTTAGCTTAAAAAATACAGTTAAAATCTAAAAAAATAAGCTAATGTTACTGTTGAAGAAGTTTCAAAAAAGCGATGAACAGTTGAAAAACTTACAGAGGAACAGTAAGAATAACTGAAAGTCGTCGATAAAGTAGATGGCAATAGATGGCTGAACCTAGTAATAATGGTTGGACAATGGGTTACGTTTTCTAGCTAAAGTTAAAAGAAAGTAGCTTAAGTAGCTGTAAGAACTTTGTTAAAATAAATACATAACTGAAGTGGTTAGCAATAAATGTACTGTCACCCTGATGTATAAAGAATACAGTTATATGTAAAGGGCTGATATATCTTGAAGTAGTAAAAAAAAAGGATGAACAGGTAGCCTAGCTTTAATTGGTCAAGTAAATAACAGTTCAAAAAACTTGCTGGATAATTAGCCAGGTTAGCTAGAGTAGTGCAGGGAAACTGTTTAGAGTTGGATAAACAGCAGAAATATTTGGTTCACAAGAGTTTAGGTGAAAGCTTGATTTATGCTAACTCACCTGACATCACAGCTAGTTTTGAACGCTTTTTCCATCATGACAATGGACATCTCAGGTGCTAAACTTGAAGACTCCTACCACCCACAGTGTTGCAGGCTATACTGTGCCTCCAACAGGCCTCCCAGTGAGTGCCTCACTGCTAAGTCCCCACCAGTGTCCCTGGTTAATGAATGGACATTTAATGATCTGAGAGAGCCATTCAATTGAGTGGAAAATGTGCAGGTCTGTAGAGTACAGCTCCACTTGTCGACAGAAACAAAGGACTCGGCTCTGGATTCACATAGGCACGCAAACACACACTGGAGAGGGACAAAATGGGTTCACACACTGGCTTGAGAGGAGGCTGAACACACACATAGCGTACACAGCAGAGGTAATTTTCACACGCTTTGGCACAAATCCTTTTCAATGAGAGCTTATCCACCGCACTATCCTTTGTAGTGTGTAGTTTTAAGCTAAAGTTGAGGGGTGGTTTGCTACTTTTTAAGAACATAATAGTATCAACTTTCTTTAAAACAGCATACACATTTATCTAAACACTTGAACATATATTACAGGTTCAATTTTATAATTTTATGAGTTGTTTAATATTATAGGGGATTCACAGCAGTCAAATCTGAGCCATCTGCTTAACCAAGCACATCAACAACAAACAGAGCAGGAGCGATGAGTTTACACTGGCGAAAAACAGCACATATGTCTTCAATAAAAACACATCCTTTTATGTTACAGCATTTATTTGCAGGTCCTATGAGGCCAGTCATAAACAAAATGGCACCATGTGGTTAAAGAGGATCTATTGCAAACAGACGATAAAACGGTGGGAGGAAAAGAAATCCTCGGTGTTTATATGTGGTTTAGCGGCCAACCGTTGAAGTTTGCAGGGGTCGGGCACTCAGACGCTCTATATGCTGCGCAGACAGGAAGGAGGCTTTATAAGGAGCGCTGTAAATCAAGGCAACTCGCTTTACCACACGACTGGTGATGTGGGAGCAAGCTAGCATTGTGTTTTCTGCTTGGATTTACCTCCGTTCACCCTCCGGATTGTGCCATTATTCAACGGTGTGTCCAGCAGATTACATTAGGCCATGTTGCAGCATCATGCATCAGATTTACTGCCCAATATATTCACCTTTAATGCAGAATGAAGAATAGCATCCCCTTAATAAGTGGATTAAGAGAACATAGAAATATCATTATCTAGTTTGTCAATGAGGCACTGTGACTTTAAGAGACAACTGTGAGACAATACTCCCAATTATTTCATGATGTTTTATCCCAAGAGGATGAAAGACAGTGATATTAAAGTGTGGGAAAGTGCATGTTTTGTCTGGAGCACTCTCTGAAAGAGACGACTGTTTAGGTCCAGCAGACATGTAACTCCTCCTTCAGTAAACACTGCAGACAAGTGATGGTTTAGGCTTCACTAGGCTGTCAAGTATCAAGTTCTGAGTTAATGTGTCTTGACCAAGGTGAGAAGCACTCCTGACCTTCTAAGCACATGTAACAGCCAATCCCTGTGTCCAATAACCCGTGTGGTCTGAGGGAGAAGCACAGTAAGAGTCTTGTTATGATAAAGCTTTGACTGAACGAAGGTCATTCCCCGGAGTGAGAGAGACTTTACCATCCCACTTACATACCTTAGCTTCGCTCTGTGACGAATGAAGGTATAGTTTTGGGGCAGTTATAGCTTCTTTATCCTCCACATAGAGCTCATACCCAAGGTTATCAGTTGTCCGGGCACAAAGCCAGATCAAACCCAGCCTCCCCTCAAACATCTCGCTTTTTACCTGTGACTCCTCCTCAAAGAATTGTTCAATTTGAACAGAAGTGTCTCTGCGGGCAGAGAAAGGAATGCTTAATGGAGTAACTCCCGCTTTTTCATGATTAAACATCACTCAGAAGGCACTATCTCACGGCAGGTACTTTATTTCAAGTTTTTGCCCTCATAAATTCATCCCACATTCCTATCTCTGATAATGTAGTCTTTCAGAACACAGTTAAATGTTTGTTTTAAATTCTTGTGACCATCTGCTCTATCAATAAATTGTTTTGGTTTGGAGTGCTTGAAAACGACAGTGCTTGAAAAACTACTTGACTCTAAGTGCATTCTTGGAGAGTTATAAACACCAAAGGGAGTCTTACCTCTAATAATTTTTAAATGTTCTAAAACGATTGCACTTAATCTTGTTCAGATTCAGGTATAAAATTTACAATAATCTTATAATGTTTTAGTAAACTAGCACTAGAGACATTTTACCTTAGCTTAGCATTAAGACTTGAAACTACTTGAACCTAGTCTCAAGCATGTTTTTGTTTGAATATGAATTTCCATAACTTTGAAAGTGCAAAGTAAGCTGTTTCCCTCCAATTGTCCACCATTCCCCTAAGCTAGCTTGCTGCTAGCTGTAAAGCCCCTTATTTATCTGAAAAGTAGTACAGTTTTTCTTCTGTCATCCCAGTATTCTAGAGTCAGACTTACCTTTTCTTTCAAATACCAGCCTATGTGCTAAGCTAATTAAGCTAACAAAAAGGTGCGAGGTCATTGTTTTGTACATGTTTGACAGAAATAAGTCAGGAGCTACTCTGTGCATTGTGAGCATAAGAAGTGCCTGAAGCTGAGTTAACAAATCTCAAAGTGCCCCAGGCTAGCAAATTTCAGTTCTAACACTAAGCTAAGCTAAGCTAAGCTGAGCTAAGCTAAGCTAAGGTGCTACAGAGTTATTCTTGATATTAATCAGCAGAAACAATGGGGTAAAAATACAGTTAAAACAGCATTTTAGTACTCTTGTAAGTCACCTTCACTCAGGAAGAGTCAAACTAGCTCACTTAAAATGCTAGTCTTTGTGCTAAGCTGGGCTAACCAGCTGCTACATGTAGCCTTATGTTTTTTGTGCAGTTTGTCCCTAAACTAGTTTTTAGAATTGTAAATCGAATCTTTTCACAGAAAAAAACACTGTAGAGGTTTTATTGCTTTACTTGGAGTACTGTAGTGATAACACGACTTCATGTAGCAGCTGTTTTGTTTTCACAACAGACTGACGACGACCCGCTGTCTCCCATCACTCTATCTGTCTGCCTGAAAGCTAAGCTGAAAAACAGGTGCCACCGGACAGAGGGAGAGTGTTCAGAGCCACGCCTTCCCCCTTAGGCTATACATTCCTCCACTCAGCACGAGCTGGAGACCTGCAGAACAGCAGGAACTTGTGTGGGTCCAAAACCCCTGCTGCATTTCCTTCCTGCCACACACACAGACATATGCACAAAATGATGGTGATGACATACAGCCCCCACAGCCAGAAGAAGAAATTAGAACATATGTGAACATACATGCATAGCTACATACAGTTTGTGTAAACTGTACACATTTGCAAACACCCACCACACTGCTCCGCTATAAATAAAGACTCTGCCGGGGGAGAGAAGTGGCCATCAACGCAGAGAAGTCATAAAACATCATTTTCACATGCAGAGGAAGCATATGGAGCAGTATCATGTAACATCAGGCCAGTTGTTACATATTATGGGGTATGGTTCAAACACATGTGATCTGAAGGAGGGCTGTGATAATGGCTATTCCATCCTGTATGACATCAAGTTGACTCCCAAGATTATTTCAGAAGATAAAAAACAGTTCAATGTGCTTTTTGTGGAGGATACCATATATATGGTTTTAATTACACCTATTTTTACAGTGTATAATCCCTCCCTCATACCAAAACTGATTGGTAGATAAGCTAGTGTCAGTTGTCTCCAATCTGTTGTGAACAAAGATACTGTATCTGGAGATTGCCCTTCATTCATGCAATGCAGACTGCAGTCTCTGTCTGTGCAAACGGGCTCCCTGCCGTCTGGATTTGTCTGGCAAAAAGTTGTTTTATAAAACGGTTTTTCTCATGTATAATTTATATTTTGTACTAACTCTAGAGTTCAAGTGACCCAGAGAGCAAAAGTTCCAGTAAGAACACATGAATTTAATTGTCATTTGTCTGCCTGTGGTATTCAAAAGTTCATCGTATTCTGCCATTTGCCAAGAAGCCACCAAAGCAGGAGTTGTCCTCACAGTGGGGTAAACATGTAACCCTTTTAATAGATTTGCAGAGTGTTTGTAGTAATTTATGGCTGTGCAGCGTGTCTGCAAACAGGTGTGTTTATGTTTGTGTTTATTAGTTTATAAAGCCTTGAAACAATCATGTTTCATCCCTGTGAAAGCAGAGCCCGGCGTGAATCCTGGGTGAAGTTTAAACAGACCACACTGTCCTCAACCACTGCTCAGAACATACTGGACTCATAGCAACTCCCTGCTCCATGGCAACAGACGGCCGTGTCCTCGCTGTGCAACGAGGCATCGATGTGAGAGCGTGCTGTGTTTCATATTCAACCAATGTCCTGCTCTGTATGTTATGTTCCCCAGCCTTGCTAATGTAGATTCATATTCATCTGGTTTATTTTCATGCACAGAAGGCTGCAGTGGGGTTGTGGTGCACGGTTCTTTATCCCAATCAACTCCCTGATGGTTTTTACAACCAGCCTGTGACCAAATCCCAAAAGCTGCCACTTCCGTGCCCCTAAATATATTGTGAATTTTACTTTTTGGGGTGCAAGTTTTGCGAAGGAAACGGAAGACGTGATAAGGGTGAATGGAGACAGCACAGGGCAGAGTCAGGGAGATACCACTAATGGGACTATTATGGAGCTCCCTACAGCAGCCAGTCCATTTCGATATCACACATTCAAATCAGGAACTCCACAGATCACCCACTCACCAACGCCCCATCCCATCATCCCTCAGCACTGTTTCAAAGGATGCTTTCACACGACTGTGTGATGCAATCTGCGGCACATGAACAGCAGGAAAGTTTGGCAGAAAGATACAGGCCTAGAAGTTTGACTTCCTCATTAAAGCAGATAGAAAACAGGATTAATCAGAAAAGAAGGAGGGAAAGAGGGGTCATTTTTTGGTGAATGGGGGCAGACTGTGGTGGGTTTGATGAGAGAAAAAAAAACAGGAAACTTGGAGATAAATTGCAAATTACATTCCATGTGTGTTGTGTGGGCCAAGACTGGAGGGTTGTAGAGCAAAGGACTCTGGGGGCAGCAGCATTTGATTCTTTGTCCCCGTGGTTCACGGAGGCTGGTGTTAGCTTACAGTTGGGTCAGGGGAATACACACAGAATGGCAGGAACTGTTTTTTTCTGTACTGCAACACACATGAACTCACTGCCCTTCTGACTTCAGTTATCAGATACTGTTTAGACTTTTTTTAATCTTCCGTACAAAGTATCTTTTGTATGAACTAAGAGGCAGCTACAAGAGTGATTTAGAGTTAGCTGTCGGTGCAATTACACACCTCATAGAGGAGTGTATCTTTTTTCCCTTAATAAAGAAGGATGCATTTTGTGGGTATCAGCTGTCACTTCTCCAGAGTGACACTTTTCAGCTGTGAAAAGGGCGGGTCCAAGACCTAGAGCAGTAAGGGATCAGGTGCTCTTCAGACACACAAGAATCTGCAAAAAGAAGGAGGTCAGATTGCTCATAAATTGTGATTTGCTTGCTCTGAACTCTATCTAAGAAGTTTTCCTTGTGCAGCATCAGGCCAATCAAACTGGGTCTTTATTTCCAGGATCACAAGGATCTGTTCAGCGTCAGCGCTGCACTAGATGCATGTCTAGATAAGGCAACAACCGGATGTTGACACTGTAAACACTGGCATGTTGTGCACTCACCTTTGAGCTGAGCAGCATTCACATGCCGGATTATCTAAAAAAAACCACAAAGGTTAAACCTGGATTAACTGTGAAAACATGGCAGAGTTTAAAAAAGTAGCACACATTTGTTGGATTCAGCAGAGTTTGGTTCATGTTCCTGTAAAAGGGAGGGAGATCCATGTGATAGTAAGATCTGGGGAATTGTTCCCTGATGGACACAGAACTTCTTTGCACTTGGCCTCAGGAATGTGCACACAGTCCTCATAGAGCGTTATTTCTCGAGGGATGGAGGAAAGATTCCCTCTGGGGGAGAAAAACTTCTGGAGCGGGAGGAGATTCAGAGTGGGAACTCAGCTCATCAATTAGAGGGGGTCAGCGAACCGACCATGAGCCAGCCAATAAAGCAGACCTGGTGAAAGGTCTGCAGATGTATAAAAACGAGGAGTACGACGAAGTGCAGTTTGTTTCTTGACAGCAGGGGGGTTGCTGAGTAAAAGGAGAGAGATGAATCAGAAGGGGTTCAGGAGAGGAAAGGATACTTTTTGAAAAGACCTGCCTGACCTGCTGCATGAACTCTCTGAGGGGATTAAGAGTTTAATGAACGGCCTGTTGGATGCCAGAAGTTTGAGCGAAAAAGGCAGTGGAGCCGGGCAGAGAGTGGCTGTCACAAGAAAGCTCATGTGAGGGGCGGGCCATGAGTCTACTAGTGAGCTTTTGAATTTCTTAATGAAGTTAACACAAAGTACCATGCACTGAGCTAAGATGATCACAATACAAGTCATTTACCAGCTGCATGGTCTTTTATCAGGGGGAGGAGAGTGTAAAAATTCAGACATTTTCAATACACTGAACAATGGTGAGTTCCAGCCCAGATATGGCGAGTACTATATTGGAAATGTAAAATCAGCTCACCATTTTCCATACAGAACCCCTCCAATGAAGTCACGTTGAGTCATTTTATTCTTACTTTAAAAGATCAGTCTGTTCCCCAGTCTTTTCAAAGCCTTTTCAAATAGCTTGTTTTAGATTTTAATAAAGTGTGACCGAAATATTTTTTAAATCCCTTTCACGTAATAAAACCTATAAATTGTAAAGACACCTGAGCCATGGTATCAGAATGCTGTTCTCAAATTGATGCCTGAAACCTGTTTTTCTAAAAAAAAAAAAAAAAAAAAAAAAAAAAAAAAAAAAAAAAAGTACTATCGTGGGTTTTTTTTAACAAGTAGGAAATACAACTCTGCATTTTACAAAGAAAACAGAAAAAAAGGGGGGGGGGGGGGAGGGGTGTAAAAGCAGAGGTTTCACACAGCTAACCACACCGCGCAGTGTGTGAATGCAGTGAGTGCACTTGTTTTAAATGGGTGTGTAGGGCTGAGAGGAAGGAAAGGAGAGCAGGGGAGGGCGGCAGAGAGAGACAGAGAGGGACGCAGACACCGACACCTTGGCAGTTGCACTGACGGCTCTCAATGGGGAGGTCCCTGTGAAGCGCAAGCCTACCTGTTGGAGCTCATTACGGGAGACCTACGGAGCCGGACCCACGCTGATCGTGGATCTGCTGGAAGCCTAAAAACATGTCTCCGAGGCTGTTACTTTGCGCCGTGTTGGCTGTGTATCACGGGACTCAAACCTGCAGTGGATTTAATATCGATGAGCGGTTTCCTGTGATCAAAGAGGGGAAAACCAAAGGGAGCTTTTTTGGATTCTCTGTAGCTCAGCATCAGCAGACAGAGGGCACAGCGAAGTACCTGTAAGTTTTCATCTGCATGAAAATGTCTTTATTCAAAGTTAAAAACAAAAATCCGTGTTCAGACATGCTAGGCACCTGCCTTGGATCGGGAGACGTAACGAAAACAACCATTTGATCCACCTCGATGGAGCTCATTGCGCCCATTCACTGCGCACAACCCGCGTCAACGCTTTGGAGCAGGCTTCAGTGCGTTTGCGGTTAACACCTGTTACTAGTTTATTAACTGCGCCGACTTGTTAACTCCTTTTTTATTCTCCGTGTAAAGTTTTCAAGGAAACCACCTGTTCCGAGACCCGAGTGGGGTTTGACTCGCTTTTATGTCTGCTTGTGGAAAGCAGTTCAAAAAGAGCAGAATACGACTCAGAGGTGTTCACAACAGAAAAAAAGAAAAACTAGCTGCATGGGTTCTCCATTTGTTTTTTTCCCAGTATTAAAGGTACATTGTTTAATTTACCTTGGCATCCTTGATTCTTCAATTTTAAATTAGAAATTAAAATGTAATTTTCCTAACACCAGAAATGCCAAAAAATTGACATTTCTGCCTCATGCATCTTTGTGAGGAGTTCTAATCTTACTGTAGCTGTTTCAGGTGAACAATAAACATGAAGAAATGACTTAAAGGTCATCACAGGTCACAGGAATCTTATTTATATTTTTCAAATCATCATTTCAGACCAGTTTGTGTTCCCATATTTTTGCCCTTTAGAAACATCCGTCAGTTTTTATGCTTTTTGTGTGTTAAAATGCACAGAAAGAGAGGCACAGGAAGCTCTGACATACTTACTTATCCTGAGGCTATGACTTTCAGCTAAGACACAGGTGTGTTAGCATTTCGCAATGCAAGTGTTCACTGGCCTACAACACTCAGAGGTTTGTTATTACTCAGATGTGAATGCCCACGTGGAGTGTTCAGAGGATTTAGAAGGAGGTCGAAATGCTTATTAGGAATAGTTTGTGTAGCAGGACAAAAATGCGTGGCACTCATTTCCTCTCCTGTAGAGCTGTGGCTTCCTTAATGAAGATCTGCAAGCTGTATCATTGTCCTATCATATAGTGTCGGATTTCCCCGGGCCAATTACAGCAGGCCTCCCTCATCCTTCCTCATCCTTGATCAAACAGCGTGTTCATAACTCGCTGTTATCAGTGTCTTCGTTCTGCTTTGAAGCGTAATGCAGGAAGGACATTGTAAAATAGGGCCCACTTCCTCTGTGCTGTCACCAGTGGAGTTTCTGACTGTGAAGTTTATCAGAAGGATCTCCATGCGAACGTGATGAATGCATGAGAATCTCAGATATTTCTTAGTTTACTGAATTGATCTCAGTGTCCAGATGACACATAATCGATGTACCGTCTTGACTGTGTCTCTAGAGGGATGGTGTCACAGTCCAGAGACTGTAACCCAAGAAGGGGTCCACATGGCCTGGGTAATTAGGTGGCCTGTTGGGACAAGAAGGCAGTAAAATGTGTTATCAGTCAGCAGCCAGCTAAAGAGATGGAGGCTAATTTGTGCTCTGAGATTAAACCACTGTAAATGAGTTTATCATGCTACATCTTTAGCATTTAAATGACTTGGCCATTTTGTCTTAAATGTTTGAGCAGCAGAGACTTTGACTGATGGCTACTTTGAACATCAAGGTTAGCTTATTTCAGCTAACTCGTGCAAAGCTTAATCCAATAAGTAACAGTTTGCTGTCTCCGTACAAAAAAAATCTTTAAGTTCAACATTTAAGGCACAGTTTGGCTTTGGACAAAGCTAGCCTTGCTGTTTTAAAGTTTAACACTACGCTAGCCAAAAAACTGGCACTAATCTTTATAATTAGCATCCAGACATGACAGAGGGGGTTAACTCTCCTCTGATGTTTGGTAAACAGCATAGCATTTAAGACCCCACAAGATACTCCTGTTATTCTAATATTTGGTTCTCCGGTGTCTTCTCCCCTGCTAGCTTAGCAAGCTAACACCTAAATGTGAAATGATGCAATCCTGCTGGAGTTGTTTTTCTTTTGGTGTGTATTAAGGAACAGAGACTCTCAAACACTCTCAGTGTTTGCTGACAAATTTCAGCCAAACTATCACTTCTACTTTGTAAAAACAATGCTACGGCTGTAATAAAAAACGATAGTTACTTATAGGGCTATGAAGTTTGTTTTGCTATATGTCCACCTTCAACAGTCTCATGTTTGGTGGCTCATAAATAATCTCTGTTGAGAGAAAACACCTCCTCCTCCACTAAGTCCTAGTTGTGTACATACTCTGAGCTTCCTGATGTGCTGATGGTGTTTCCCATGTTTGACTTAGACTGATTTTTACAGTCCTGTCTGTTTCCTCTGTGTTTGTCTGGCTTCTTTTGAGGCCCCTGATCCGTCTGACCACACCACTGAGCTATTTGTTGTCCTTTTCTTCATTATTAGAACAAAGCATTTGAAAAATGTGAGACTGGGGCATATAAACCCGTTGCAACTTGTAGAACGTTTTAAGTGGTCAATCTTTAAGTCAACCAGAGTTCCAGATAAAAGTCAAGATGGGGCGTTTCCACTCCTTCTTTTGCAAATAAGTCGGTGCTATAAAGTTTCCTTTAACTTCTTACCCAGTCTGCATGAATGTATAACAAAAACCATAAGCATCCTGACTCGACTAGACATTTCAGATATACCTCTCAAAATTTAGGTGGGTACATGACTAATTAGAGGCCCAGCAATGCTCTGTTTCTTGGAGAAGGGCCTCACCTGAATATGTCAAAGCTACCTGAGGCCAATTTGTACCGGGGTATTCACCCCTCTCTCCCCGCCTTTCTCCTTAAATCACCCATTTAAAGTCTCCCAGAGATATTTTTCCCTGAGAGAGTTTTTTTTTGTTCTCAGTCGTAACAGGGAGGAGGGAACGGGCAGTCAGCTGGCCACCTATTGGCTCTTCCAGTCCCTTGACTCCACGGTATGTGAGGAATGTATTCCCCTTCTCCACACAGTCACAACCTGCCAGGTTTCAGGTTGAGACAAGACAGAAGGGGTGTGAATGATGTTCTGGGGGACTATTATTGGGGAACACACACATACCCTCCTAAATTTAAACTCACTGTTCATCCTTTGCACACAAATGCAGTTTTAATTTGCATGTGGGAACATGTGAGCAGAGGAAAAGTATTTAATTTCTGTGACTGATGAATATTTAATTAGAGTCTAAGTGATTCTGTTTTCCCAGATCACCTCTGTCTGGCTGCAGCCGCCTGAGGCCATGAAAGTCAGTCATTTAATTTGGTGAGGCCTTCCCCTTACTGCTGTTGGATGCAGCTTAAACAAGTCGACCTGCTGTTGCGTTTATAGACTCTAACTGTCTCATGTTAAGTTTGAACATGCACCGGATTAAGCTTCTTTTCTGTAGAGCAACATTTGTTTTTGAAACATTTACAGTAATTGTACCACAACAAACAATCATCATCTACATTTTACTACTTTAACTCAAATATGTTTAAGGCATCAAAGCATACAATAATCCAACTAAAACCCAAAATTAAAATGCCGTATAATCCATAGAAATGCTGCCACTTTTGGAATAACTGCATCGATATTTCTCGGAATTCATATAAGCTACATTAAAAGCTTATGGGAACAGTTTTGTCACAGCTTGAAACACATAAAAATGTATCTACACTCCTTTTTAAACTTTTTTTCACACCTGCTGTACACACTTTTCCATTCACAGTACATTAATGTATATTAGGTTGCAAGTCTCCAGTGTGCAGAAGTACCGTGGCGAAGAGGTTAGCGCATGTTACACTCAAAAGTTAAATATTTGGTGTCATATATCTCAAACCAAAGAACTTCATGTGTTATACGTCCTGCTTTTTACACACACTCATGTAAATGATTCAGGTGGCTCCATCTTACTTGGCTGTGATCCAACGTTCCCCCTCACCAAAATGCTTGTGGTCTTTGTCTCTGAAGTATCAGAGCGCTAGGTCACGCCTGAGTGAAACACTTTCAGATAACAATGCTGTGTTGTCCATTAGACCCTCATACATTACACCAAAGGAAGTTGTTTCTCATGTGTCCCAGTGAGTAAAAGGAAGTATAGTAAATGTAAGTTGGCGATATTTTCTCTACAAATTTGCATCCAAAATAACATTTGTAGTATTCAGTAGTACATATATTGGCAGAACAGTGTTGTAGGTAGTTTAAGCAGCTAACAGCTCAATACTTTGTTAAAAACACAAAACGGTTATTGTGTTGTTAGTTAGGGGTTAGAATTGCGAAGTAACTCATGACACAACACAATATGATTGGATATGATACAAGTGAAGCATATGAAATGCCCCTCTGGAATAAAGGGTTATCATCAGTGGTGCCATCGAGAGGAGTCACAGAATCGTGAACCTGTGGGTTAAATTGTTAGGAAAATCTGACAATCACTTATATTTGTACTGCACAGGTTAGGATGAGGACATTGCTCAATGTAAAGTAGGGCTGTCAGCATTAATGCTTTAATGGCAATAGTGTTATGAAAATGTCCTGAAAAGGTATATCATATTAAAGCTGCTGCAATTTCTTTCTGCTGTCGTGTTATGGAGGATAATAACACTACTGCTACTTTCTGTTAAAACCCACACAAGCACATACGTATGGTTCATATGTACATTAAGATGTCTTTATAGGTTCCTTGATCTTAACTACAAAGTACCTCAAGGATCCATTCTTGGCCCACTTTTGTTCTTCATTATCATGACTCAATTTATGAGGCTTAGAGGAACCTAAGTGATTCCTCAATCTCTATTGAATTTACCTGACAGAAATGCAAAAAACAAAGAGATTTTTTTCTTAGCAATGCAGCATCAGTTCTTTCTCTTACTCTTTGTTTAATGTTCTTAATTTTTAAGATGGGTGTTGTTTTCCAGTGGTTTAAAAGCTGTCAGAAAAGTGTTTAACTAGTGTAGAATCCACTAATTTAGTTTATAAACCTTTACTATGGGATGCCTTTGTTTGAAATGGTATCCAGTGCAGAGATCCTTTGTAATGCACTGGAGTCCAAGCCAACTTTACATAACATCTCTGAAGTTAAGTGCAAGTTTGTCCATAGTGACCGTCCCTAATCTTTTATTGCCTGTGTCCAATCAGTTGCTAATGGCATGAGTAGCATTTTGTGCAGCAAGAGAATGAATGACGGCTTCTAATAACACGTTGAAATGGATCCCAGCAGGACCCTGTGCCTCCTGCTGATCTGCACAGAGGAGATTCTCTACGGTGCAGCTTTCATTGAAAATACCTGCAGTGAGGACTGTGTCTATGTTAACAAAAGTGTAAGAGATCCCTCTTTTCTCCCCCCTGCTTATACAAATGTCCTTAAACAGCATGGGGAAGGAGCTGGTGTAGCTGGCCTCTGGGCTAATGAGAGTTACCTGGAGCTAGAAAAACTATATGCTTCAATGGCTTCCCTCAAATTCCATTTTTCATCTTTGAAGCTGAGATGATCCCTGAGTATTAGTTTACACTTGGAATGTGAATCTGGAAGTCAGTGGGTGCTGCAACATGTCATCTGTCCTAAACGATGCATAATGGGTTCAAAGAAAGCTGAAAAAGCATCCTTTTATGCATACTTTGAACCATTTCAGAATATGATTTCATATCTACGATGTCCCTCCTGAATGTTTTCCAGGCCTCAGCAGGTAAACACAGGTGTTTCATGCACACACCTGTGCTACTTTTATATAAGCTGAGTAATACATGAGTGAAAACTTGGCACCTCACAAGCACGCTAACAGTATGCGCTGTCTACTCTGTTAAAGATGTGAAGTCATCCACCTGTAATCAACCACACAAATGCAAACACACGTGAATTATGCTCCTGCTGTATGTTGGGAGTTTGCAGGATGTATGCACACTCTGTCCAGCTGTTTTTGTGTGTGTGTGTTTCGTCTTGTCCCTTAGATATAATACATGTTTATGTGCGTGTTAGTCATGTGTAGCAGCAGCAGCAGCAGGGAAGGGAAAGGAGGTTAACACTGGGTGGGCAAGTTAGCACACAAGCCAAAACAACATTTTTCCTACCAGACAAGGTTTAACTGGCTGCTGTTGAAAAGTGAGTTAGTTTATTATCAGTAGATGAGCCGCCATGTTTGATTTGTCACACTGGGTCAAAATGAGTTTGTTCCTCTGTTACTGTTTCACTAACGGCAGATGGTGGTCTTCAAAGCAGGATGTTTGTCCAGCTGAGATACCCTGTCAGACCTCTTTAAGAGCACAGGTGCAAACTGATTTTTCTTTTTAATACTACTTGTTCGATCCCTTTTTCCATTTTATCAACACAATGTGGCCAATGCATTTTATTTCCATTATATCTGACCAAGGTGAAGGCTCTGTTCTTTGTCCTTTAGATCTTTCTGCTTTTGAAATCATTGATCATCCGTTTTAAGGGCTGTTTGTGTAGAAATGTATTCAAAAGAAAATGCTGAACTGTTGTTGTGTTTAGGCCACTTCAAACACCAATTTGGACACCTGGAAACCTTTTGAAACCAGGGCCGAGAGTGGAATCCTTGGAAACTACTGCCCCTTCTGTTGCTGTATAAACTTGCTAAACAGTGAAAACAATGCTACATTTTTTGTACTCATGGTAATGTTGGAGAACACCTTTATTTACAGGTGTATATGTGTTCCTTGGAAGTGTTTGTTGGACTGCCAACTACTGGCCCAGCAAGCAGTTGTTCTTGTAGATCAGTGTGAGTACAAACATGTCTTCTTTTCCAATGAATCTATTCTTAACTAAACATGGCCTAACTCAACCGTTTTGGAACCTAAAGTGGTCTTAAAGGAACAGCCTTACAACCACTATCTGTGTCCAGACTTTTTTAGTTGTGAGTTGTTTAATCTTTACTTTGGTGTACCTCAAGGATCAATTCTCGTCCTACTTCTGTTCGCCATATACATGCTGCCTCTCAGCCGGATCAATCAAAAACATGGTATACTCACGTAGTTAAAGTTTTGGTCACACTCATTCGGTCAGTTATTGACTGAACAATATACCAAAATAGTGTCATTTGACACAATTCTTGTAAAATAACACCTAGTTCTTAATTTTTTCTTCTCAGGCAAATCAATATGATCCCTCCTTTCTTCATCAGAGGTTTTCTGACTGTGTCTTACTCAGTGAAACACTGTTATTGTGAGATTACAGTTTAAGCTCAACCGGCCACAGGGTTGTGTTCATGGTTTGCTCGGTGCAAACAGTTCACCCTCAACTTCCTTTCACTCACGTAGGCTTGTTTGGTTAATAATTGGCAACCATAGCAGTTCAACTGAAGGATTTGTCTTAATATAAGACGTTTCCTGTCATTTATTCCATCTCTTAATGATGTATACTCAGTTTTTGTGGGAATATTCTGATGAGAGGATTACATTTTTGTGATTGAACATTGTCTTTCAAGATGAGTGATGGACTCATGAAAGCATGGCGGTTCTCAATGAAGACCTGTGGGGTCAGGTGGATTGTGTGTGACTAACACTTTCTAGTTACTGCAGGTTGATCTTTAACTGTTGGACTCATCTGTTAGTAATGTTCTGTATGTCAGAATGTTAATAACAAGACACGCTCATGGTGAATAGTCTGATAGCAATGCGTGTGCTCACCCCCAGCTCCTGCTTTTGAGACAGTTTCCTGTAAAAAGAAATACCTGGATTTATCTGAGTGCTTTTGTAATATGAGCGAAACAGCATTGAGAGCAAATCAGTCTTTAAGATAATCACAGTCTCTTACTGCATAATTTCAAAGCTTCTTTATAGTCAATAATGCACTTTGTTTGTCATGTTAACCATTCTCCTCTCTTTCACTGAATTCTTTATGTCATTACAGGAGCTTAAAAAGATCTGATCCCCTCTCTGCTCTTGTCCTGATGCTTAATTCAATCAGCAGATAGAGTCACTCCATTCAATATTACCTCCATTTATTTGTTAAGAGGGTTTAAGTGGAAATTTACTCCTGGAACCGCCTGTAGAGTAATAGCTTTATGGCATCCCGTAGAATAAGTCTGTTTGTGAAATGGGTTTGGGATTAGGGTTGAGGATTAATAGCATTACGAGCACCCTTTCCTTGCCTGTGCTTGTTTGGCAGTTTGTTCTCCAGCTTTGTTCCGCAGTCAAGATTTGGGAGTGTTGGGTGTGTTGCGTTGTAGCACTGAATGCTTTTTGCGCTCTTGAACCAGGTCAGCCATATTTGCCTGTTTGACTCTCTTTATTTGGCATGCAGCTGAAGCTTATCACATAGAAAAACACAATGGGTAAGCGACAATTGAGGATAACATTATTTTAAGTATTTTGTAACTATTTCTCACTTTTTTTTTTCATTTTCACACTTATTATTTTCTTGAACTTCATTATTTACAAAATATACATTATGTTGTGCTGAAGTCCTGAAACAAGGATACAAGGCAATAAATCAGAGGATGATCAGAACAAAATCCTCTGAATTCATCGATAAACTCAAATTAGATTAATTTTCGGCGACGTGTTTCTGTGCAACCGGCCTTCCTCATACACCATTATCCCAGTGAGAAGCTACTGAGGTATCTTATGTTGAGGAAGTAAGTTCCACTGAGTCAACACTGAGCATGGCGTTAACATTCTAGTCTTAACCTTGAAAATTTAAAGTGACAACCTTGTGGATTTGGTAAGCAAGCGTGGAATTTGTTGCTGAGTAAGTGAGAAATGCCTCAAAACATCCGACACCTTTGACCAAAAATGGTTACTTGTTGCTTATTTGGATTCAAGTGAGTGGAACCGTCCAGCTATTAACACTTTGTCAACATTCACGGGACTAATGAGTCAGAATTTAACAAATAGCTGTAAAAGTAAAAGTCTGATGCCTCACATTACATCTGTTCATTCTCAGCAGTCCTCTTCATATTTCCTTTTAACCTCGTTACCAGGGGCAACATCTGCATGTGTCTGCTTGCTTTTCAGGGGGTCTTTTAACAGCAGACTGACGCATCACATGTATAATCACAGGAGAGGTTGATGTGCTGCTGGTCATGATTTTTTTAGAGAGAAGAGAAACACAGCAGATTCTTGTTAATGTACTGTGTGATGTTTTGACATTCTACTACCTAAATAATTATTAAAACTCTTTTTAGTTTCTAAAAATATATAGTGCACGGATTAAAAAGTGAATATCCTCAGGTAGAGCATAATATGTCATGAGTAGGTTGCAAAAAAAAACAAGCTTTAAGGTTTTTTCTCTGCCCTGTGGCTGCCTGGCCGCACCCTGTGACAAACAGGTTGTCCCAAAGCTTATCTGGAGAGGTGATCCATCACACGTGTGAGGCCGACTTTCTTAAACGCACTCCAGGCAACTAAAGGGTCCGATATGTGGATAAGTAGTGCATAAAACACACAGAAAACAAGAAACAGAAAGTGTCTTTTTGCTGTTTGTGTCGAGATAATCAACCATCTCGCTGCTGTTATCTGTTTGACATCTAGTTTGTATCAATCACCCGTTTTTAAATATTTATACCAGCTGACATTTCAAATGGGCCTGCGGGTGAAGAGTTGTTTGCTGATTGGAGGTTGATATGGTGTGTCTCGCGTGTCTCATTACACTCCAGGTCAGACCAGGCTCAGATAAAAATGAATTCATTTAAAAAAAAAAAAAAAAACTTTTGCTCTTTTTTTTCCCTAAATACATCCCCGTTATGTTTCACTTTTATTTACCACACAAATCTGCCCAAGTCGCTGCAAAATCAGCCTCATAGTAGTTAGTTTTGACTCCACGCTTGTCTCACTTAACATCCACTGACTCATATGTCTAACTTTTTTTTAAAAACTTTTTTTTTTTTGTAATTTTTCTGTCCTGTTCATTAAAAGAAGGACATTTTGCCCTGAGTGATACACCCGGCACTCTGTCTCATTTTGCTAAATCCTGCACGGCGTAGAAAGAAATTCTCTTTCAAAGGGATAAGTCATGTTCAATCAAGTTGGGTTTCAGTGCTGCTGATGTTCCTCTGAGTCACAAGCAGGTGGGAGTGTGAGCTCAGGTCTTATTAACCACCAAGGAGCAACATGTTTTTATGCTGACTGGACTTCGGTAGACTATAACTAATTGAAATACCTTTTTTTCTCCTGCCCTGTAGGAAAAGAAGTGATCACTCTTTTTATGTCCTCTCCTCCCTTCATCACTCCCCCTCCTTTCAGCACCTCCTCCTCCTCCAGGAGTTTGGTGGGCAGCGCTGATTTAACCAACAGGATACATTGACCTCTCTTTCTTTAACCAAACATCACTGATATGGATGTACAGTAGTTCATTCAGCTCCTTCTCTGAAGAATTTAATTCTCTATAAATAAAGATTGCAGTTCTGCTCACCTTGTCGGGTGTGTTAGCTTCAGTTAATGTTTGCTTTAGCCGGGATCACTTGGAAGACAGAGGGGGCGAATTTCAACATGTCCTCAGAGTAGGAATGCAGCTGGCAGTTGTCCCCTCCCTCCTTACCTCCTTCCCTCTCGTTTGACAGGCTGTTTATGAGGAGGTGATGAGCAGGGAGCGAGATAGAGGGAGAGCACACATTGTGGCAGTACAAACAGGGCAGGATATGAAGTGTGATGGCAGGCCTGAGTCAGCTCTGAGCGACTCATGTTTAGGCGTGGGTATCGATAACCTGTTCCTGTTAAGAATCAATTAGAAATGGTTTGATGCATCCACATCATTAGCTCTGTTAGTACAGGCGGGTGGTATTGTTTCGTTAAGCCAATGCTCATGCTTATCTTGAGAGCAATATTATTCAGCTGTCATTCCAAGGAGAAACTGGAGGGATTAAGGAATATTATTTAAACTTCCACTTTTTGGGAGGAAACATTTCTTCCTCCTGATTTCACGTGGCTTTGATCAGCCTTGTTAATTTCTCGTGTTCTCATTTCTCATGGACACACAAAACTTAGAGATTTAACAGTGAGTACACCTTACCAGGTTGGACTGGACTTGTTCTCTTACCTGGTTTCAACAAGCCACCAAGCCAAGGTTACCCAATGTGTGACTGGCTCTCAGCTCTGTGCCCCATTCCTTAATGATTTCTGTGTGAGCAAAGTTCACACTAACCGGCCTCTAAGTGTTTTATAACAGCGCCGACCCCGCTCTTTCTTGTTCTCTTGGACTCCTTTGGTCCTGTGTGGGAAGGTCTGACCTTGTGGGTCTGTGTTTTGAAACACTCTGTGCTGTTCACAGCTGAAAAACATTTGAGGTGGCCATGACTTCTGATAAATCCTGCTCTGTTGAAACAGCATGTATTACAAAAAAAGCTCTTATTGTCTCGTGTGCTGACATTGTTGTGTGGTAACACACGGGGCCTCTGCTGCTTCACTGGGACTCTGTGTCCCTGAGTCTCCTGGTATCCTTCAGTCTCTGTAACCTTTGCAATGCTCTGAGGAATCTCAGATGCTGTCTGCATTACTGAATGATTACCTGAACCAAGGCCTCTTCTGGAGGTCCTCAGAGGCCATCTTTGGCTCTTGCTGGTTGTCATCACTGTGGCAGGGAAATTGTTTCTGTGCTGTTCATGGTTTGCCGGTGGCTGAAAGAAGGGATAATTATACCTTTCTGTATCAAATGTTACAGGCGAAGGAATGCTGTTATATATGTTAGTTGGAAATATTCAATGTATGTCTGCATTTATAATAATATTCAGTGATTTTTCAGCCAAAAGTACCAAATATTGTTCATTCCAGCCTCTTAGGTATTGGATATCATTTTTTTTTGTCTTTTTTTGTAAATGAAAAGTCTGTGGGCATTGAAGTGTGTAATCCATGGTTTATTCTGTTTTTTCTAAGGTTATTAAGTAATTATTTTTTAAAAATAGGCATGGGCAATGAGAAATAAACCCACAGCTCCTGTTTTCAGGTTAGCGCATCATTGTAACCCAGAGGATGAAGCCTCAAATCGTTAATGTGTAAATCTGACTACAGAATGATCTCTAAGAGAAGTTCTCTGAGTCTGGTCATGTTCAGGTGATGCATCACAGAGGAAATATTTTCATCAGGGCTCTTGAGATGCTCTCAGGATTAGATTTCCAGTCTGTATGAGGGTGTTTTGTCTCTGTAAAGGTGTGTTTCGTTACAGACGTCTGTGGTGGAGTTTTAGAGCCAGTTAAACACATCATGAAATCAGTCTTCTAGTTAGCTCGAAGTGACTTGTTCTAAAAGCTGCAAAAGCAGTTTCAAGTTGAAACAACAAAGCTTTGACTCATGGGAGGTTTAATTTGAAGGCACCAGGACTTTATTGCAAAGGGAAATTTGTACGGCTACACATACTACATCAGTGCCTGTAAGGGAGGCAGGTGGCTCTCGGTTAAAATGCCCACAAGCTTGACTAACAGCTTGACTCACCTCTTTCCACTTTCCACTGCTCACTGCTGCCCACAGCATTTCAGCATCAAACCACCCATCAATGCACGAGATCTTGACTGAAAAAAAAAAAGGTTCAATTTTGCAGTTTGACTTCATGCATTTGTTTCCCACATACAGCGGGGTCATGTGTCACGCACACCGTAAACAAGACTGTCTACACCTCCCGCCCACAGCGTGGGGTCTAATAAATCTTGTGCTGACAGTAAATAGTGTGTCCGAGCACAGGGCTGTGCCGAGGGAGTAATCCCTCCGCTTCAAAGTTGTGTGGTGTGTTTAAAAGGTGCTGATGTAGGGAGTGTCCGGCTGAGTGGACAAAAGATTGGGTCCATTTCTGTGAAGCTTGTCTGTGTGTCTTTGTGTGCGTGGGACTGTGTGTGGTGCCCAGACTTGTCACGGGTCATGCTCTGACTGCTCCACTCACCAGTCACGTGAACTGGTCTGTCCTTTGTGTGACTTCAAACACGTAATAACTCATTAACTCTGTTAGAGTCAAGTGTTTTGCTACGTAGTGCTAGTTGGAAGAGGAAAGCAGGATGTTAATTCTACAGATATCATCTTCCCTCTGTAAAACGACTCAGCTCAGCTTTGGTACTGGCAAACAGTCAGCACCCTAAAATTGATAAATGAACATCCTCTCGTACATTTACACAATCCACACTGAGTGTGTTAGCCTGACAGGGCATCTTGAAGTAGTCTCAGATCTTTTATGTAACGTCTGTCTCTGTGTTGTAATGTCTAACTAACACCGTGACAGAACTGATTTAATCTTATCATCCTAATCTGTCTGTGCCTTTCTTTGTCTCTCTGTCTCTGTACGCTCAGGCTTCTGGTGGGAGCACCCAAAGAGAAAGCCCTATCTCTACCAAACGTCAACGAAACAGGTGCTGTCTACTCGTGTCCCATCTCAACGAGCACCACTGACTGCACCAGAATGGACCTGGTCAGCACAAGTAAGCATGACACGCAAACATCAGTGATAACTTTTGATTGAAAGGGAGCCTAAGCAAGCTAGCCCGCTAAAGGCTAGCTGGTTGCCATTTAAAGATACATGACAGAGAGGTTTCCCCGATTGCTAAGTGAGCAGCTTTAAATAATAACCTGCAGACAAAGCGAGTGTGTCAGGCATTCTCTGCCTAATCCCCAGCATGTCCTGAAGCATTCACAGTCGCATACTGCACCCACAAAATGAGCTCCAGGATATGAAACCTGGAAAAAGCACCTTTCCTTAATTGAAGGTTATTAACTGATAGACTCACTGCAGGTAAATAGGCCCCCCGGAGGCTAACAGTAAGAGCCATAATAAAAGGATTCCTCATCAGTTTTGATGTTGAGGTTGGAGTGACTGTTGCCACAGTCACAGCACATTCTTGTGGTTAATATTTGTCAGGACATGATCCAGGCTGAATGAGGCTGTGCTGTTTGGTTTACTTTTCCCTGGGACATTAATAACTGTCGTCATGTTTGTATGAGTTATGCCTACCTGTGGACCAAATGAAAATGATCAACTGGAAAAATACATTTTAGTATGTCTGTAATCTGGATGTTGAACTGTCTCGTGTGTGACCCACAGCTACCTCCTCTGAGATGGTGGAGGGCATGTGGCTGGGTGTGACAGTGGCCAGTCAGAGACAGCAGCCAGGCGGACGTGTGCTGGTGAGATGATTCTGTTTTATTGTATTAGAGTCGCAGGTGCTGGCAGTTTATTTTACTGTATCAGACAGAGGGAGGCAAATTGTGTGTATTTCAATATTTAAAGCCACAGATGACACAGTGTGCACGCACACACTCCAGTCAGAATGATTCATGCAGTTAGGAAGTACTGACAACAAAACAAAATGGCTGACATCACAATTTTTAATTCCTGAAATGATTTTTTACTCTGATATGAGTCATGAGGCAAATAAGGTTTGTTTATCATGAGAACGTCTTGAATACCCAATAATAAGACAATCAAAACAGATAGGTGAACAGGTTGTTATGCAAGTAAGAATCCTGACAAGGTGAGCAGGATCCAATCTTGAAGCCTATAAATCCTAAAGGGATTCCACTTCATTTGTCCAGCTGGAAAAAAAGATAGTCCAAACCCGCTGGTGGGACCAAAATACCACAAGCATTTACAAAGCATTTGTCCAATCCAAAAACGGAATAAAACAAACTGGCGAAATCGTCAGATTCTGAAGTTTCCGAGGGTACCTGAATGTAACACATGCAAAAACAAAAAAATGTCTGCTCTAACTAAATTACAAAAGTAAATTATTTTTTTCAAAAATACTTTTACAGCAGCAAAAAACAATTATAAACTGCTTGGGATCCCGAGGATCTTTCATAAGTACTATGTAGGATCGCAAAACAGGATCCAACACTGAAGCATTCTCCATGTTGTTTAGACTAATTAAGAATTTAAGCTCAAACCAGTGGTTTTGCCGCAGTGTCATTGGGTGCTGTGGATTGATGTGATATAAGACGTACAATCTGGGTCTCCCTGACATTATCTCATTGAAAATAACTTACTGGTGTTATGGGATTTTTATTAATTCAATTCACATCAATCACACCCTTAAAAAATGTTTTCAAAGATGTAATCCAAGAAGAGGCAGCACTACAATAAGACTAGAACTGTAAGTCCACTCTAAAGGAGAAAGGAGAACGTTCTTTCTCATTAAGAGCTGTTTTTGTTTAATCTTAGAATGTAAACTTGACACATGGTTCACGATACTACACAGTCTGCAACATCTTAGAACAAACTCTCTCCTTCGCTCTCCAGGCATGCGGGCATCGCTATGTGAAGATCATCAAAGGTGGCACAGAGGAGCAGAGGCGGATGGTAGGAAAGTGCTACGTCAGAGGTAACGACCTGACCTTTGACCCTGACGATGACTGGCAGTCGTTCAGGTACGAAGTCTGCAACCCAAACTACGATATGGAGATGGAGGGGATGTGCAACATGGGCATCTCAGGCGGCATGACAGAAACTGATGTCTACATTGGTGCAACGGGAAGCTACCTGTGGCAAGGTGGGGACTGTGAGGTCCTGTGGAAATAAACGGATGGTTTTACAGATCAGGATAAAAATCAAGTCTCTTAAAGGCTGACATGAGATTTTTTTTCTTCTATACTGTGCAAAAAGCAGACAAAAATGGTTGTACAATTTATTTTTTCTAATTCTGAATAAAGGAAATGTTCATGTAACATGGAGAGATCCAGATCCAGGAAATGCATGGGACTCCAGAAGCGTAGACTTTGAACAGCTGAAAAAAAGATACAACTACATGGGTTAGTATGAAGATGTTTTTGCATGGCAGCAATATGAAAATCATTGCAAAGGAAATGTTGTTAAGTCATAGCTTTCAGATGTGAATCTAGCTCTGGCTGTCTTTTGCAGGTTATTCTGTTATCGAGGAGAAAAAGCTGCTGAGCCGTGATGAGTACACAGTGGTAACAGGGTCTCCCAGGGATGAGTCCAAGGGCTCTGTGGTGTTCGGGGCCAAGACTGACAAAAACATTGAGCCGGCGCTCATCATCCCGGGAGAACAAGTGGGCTCATATTTTGGGAACAGCTTGACTGTCACTGACCTCAACAATGACGAGTACGTGAATGCTCAACACGCTGAAAACACAAAGCTCCTTTTAGCCTTGACTTCATAATACAGAGACTGTATTTAATGAGGCCCTACATGATGCAGATAATCCATTTAAAAGACATTGTTTTGTTTTCTTTCTCTCTAATGGAAACTAAGGCAATCAGAATTGTCATGTTTGCACATATCATTGGATGGTCTTTATCCATGTCTTGTGTTTTTTGGGCTGTTTTATGCTTGAATGCTCTGTAGCTATGTGCTAACCTGATATGCAGAGAATGCATGACACTGATGCATGCATGAGCTCAGAAGAAAGAAGAAAAGCTGTCCTTTCAGCAGCCAAGACAAGGTGTTTGTAATGACATCATGGTGAAATCATGTGTCTCCTTTAAAGCAGGGGTGAAGATGTGTATACCTTTAAGCATGCAGGGTTTTTTTTACATATTGAAATATATTTCTGGTGTTACTTATGCCTCGAACAGCTGGAATGACCTGATCGTCGGTGCCCCGTTTTACTTTGACCGTATGAAGGATCAGGGAGGTGCAGTGTACATCTTTATGAACGAGAACGGATCTTTCCAGAAGTCTGCGAGTGTGGTGCTCAAAGGTCCGACAGCCTCTGGTTTCGGTTTTGCAGTGGCTGCGATCGGTGACATCAACCAAGATGGATTTCAAGGTATGACTCTGGATGCTTCAATTTAAATTTCAGGGATGGCAAAAAAAGAGATTATACCTTGGGAAAAACAGCTTAGCAAAGCTTTATTAAAACTCCTAAATGACAAGAGAACTGGAAGCTTGGAATGTAAACTAATCATTATGAGATACAAAACTGCCACCTAGAGGTTTAAACAGATTCCTTTCCAGATTCTTGTCTTCTCCTGTTTTCTTTCATGAAGTGACTTTATTTCATCTCTGCAGACGTTGCAGTGGGAGCTCCATTCCTCGACACCGGGAGGGTCTACATATGGATGGGGAGCAGAGAGGGAGTCTCAGAGGAGCCCAGTCAGGTACCATTTGACCTGATAACCAGGATGTACTTAAAGTGGTCCTAAAATTGTTGAGTTCTGTTGGGCTGAGCTCCCATGTGTCAATGCTGCCCCCTGTAGGTGATCGAGGGAAAATCACTGGGGAATGGAGGATTCAAAACTTTTGGCTACTCCCTGAATGGAGGGATGGACATGGATGAAAACAGTTACCCTGATATCTTAGTGGGCTCGCTGGATGACCGTGTGGCCCTGCTCAGGTAAAAATGAAGAGCATGGCACTGGTTATTAAAACTAAAACACTGTCGCAGGTCCAAATTGTTAAAACAGCTGTCAACCTTTTTTTTATTATTATTTTTGGCAATGTTTTTGATACATTGTGCGCAGTCTAGATTTCTTTTTGATTGTAGACTTAATGCTACAAGCTTAACTTGTTTTGTCTTTGTTGGTTTGGATTTCTTGTGTCACTTGATGCTGTAAAGAAAAAGGTAGAAGTTGTATGACTCTGTTTTCGAGGCTGATTCCTCCTTTCATTTGCTCTGATTTCAGGGCCCGTCCAGTAATCCAGTTAAAAAGCGACTTCACTGTTGAGCCAAAGATTGTAGATCCTAATAAGTGCACTGGAAACACACCATGGTGATAAGTCTCCCTTGATATTTAAATACCAGAGCTGTCTTACTTTTGCTCCTCTTTTTAATCCAATTTTACTTTGTCTTTTACAGCATCACAGCCACAGTGTGTATGTCTTTCACTCTTAGCAATGGGAACAAAGAATTCAAGAAAAATTTAAGTATGAAGACTTCCTTTACACTCAAAAAATGACACATTGACTTTAAATTTATCATGTCAGCTGGTTCCATGTAAACGTATTAGGTTAGTTAAAAAAACAAACAAAACAATAATTTTAGGGTGAAATGAGTTGAACTTGATTTTAACTAACCAGATACATTTACATGGAACCAATTAACATAATAAGTTTAATTAAAGTCACTGTTTCATTTTTTTTGAGTGTACTCTCATTAAATTGCTATATAAGCAGCAAACATACAGAAGACTAATGCTCAAGCCTGTTTGTGTTTGACTTTGTTAAGAGGTGAAATTCACAGTTGAGGCTGACATGGAGAGGAGAAGAAGCCCACGTGTTCGTTTTCAGGACAGTAATGATGACACATACACGGAAATACTGAGTGTGTCATCCTCAAAATCGAAGTGTCATACGATGAAACTTTACATAATGGTAAGTGGTGCAAACTCACCTTAATGTAAATAAAATTAACGTATGTGTTTGTGCATTTACCCAACTCTACCCTGTGACTGTAAAGACTGATGTGAGATCATGGGCTGATTTTCACAGGCGCCTGTGAGGGACAAACTTGAGCCGGTGTTCTTTTCCCTCAACGTGTCTTTGCATGAACAAAAACCTAAAGCCACGTCTTCCCTTGAGAACTTGGACTCTTTCCCAATCCTCAGCCAGGAGCAAAAACTCTCCCATAAAACAGAGGTATGGAGCGTGGCATACTCTAAATGCAAAAACTGTGTGATAGTTTTGTTTTGGAAAGTATGATGGATTTTTTTTCTCCATTTTCCTGCAGATTAACTTTCAGAAGGAGTGCGGCTCAGACAACAAATGTAGCAGCAACCTGCAGCTGAAAGCCCAGTTTATTGACAGAGAGGACAATCCTTACCCCAGGTGAAATCAAACGCTGGAAAATTAATGTCCAAAACTGATAAGAGTTTTTAAAGCTACAAATGAGAGCAGGTTTATTTAACCGATTTCAGAAATGGTTGACTTTTAATTTACATTTTTTAGTCTGGGAGAGGATTGATATCACTTCTTTATCAGTGCACTAAAGATTTTAAACCACTTCAAACTATTTCTTAATGAACAAAAACAATGACTTTCATTGAAATACTTTCTTTTAGTTTTGGTATTTGCACTGGAAAGCTAATTTAGGCAACTGTAACTAATGCATGTTTTTTTATTTGTGATGCATAATGTTGAATAATATATATTTCTGACAAGCATAATTAGTTAAAACACGTAAATAGATAACACATTTCCACCATGTTTTCCTGTTTCCAGGGTGGGCAAATCCCAAATACTACAGTTTAACAACAACATAAAGATAATAAGGCTGATGGTGGAGGTGACAAACACTCCTGAAGGAGGCAGGCTGGCTGAAGATGCCCACCAGGCCATGCTCAACGTCACCATCCCGGATGCACTGGGATACTATGGTGTCAGGTCTTTGGTACGTCCAGTAGAGGGCAGCAGATAGCAGAGAAATGTTCATGTCACACTTCTCTTTCTGTAGCTTTGTGTCCTTTATCCTTCTTGACTCTGAGAATTTAACAGTTTCTTCTTTGCATTCTCAAAATTTGTTGAATGCATGTCCAGGTTCCTGAAGTCCAGTGTAATTTGCTTGACACATTGATGTGTGACGTGGGTAATCCACTCAGAGGCAATGACAAGGTAAGTTTAGCTTTATCAAAGTGAATTTGTTTTAGCTTCCTTGTCTCCCAGAGTTGCGTGTAACTCTTTGCCTCCTGTTGCTCTTATAACCAGGTCACCCTCACTCTATTGTTAGAGACAACAGGGATTGATCTGTACACACAGGAGATTGAGTCCCAGCTGCTTCTCTCCACGTAAGAGCGCACATACAGACATTATTGTAAAACTTTTGGATTTAAAGCTGTTGCAGAATATATTGTATTTTCTGAATTTGTCATTAAATTTAAAACTGCTAATTGTGAGTGGTCATTTATGCTGAAAAGTACAAATCCCATTGTTTCTGCAGTCTCAGTGAGCAGAGTGACCTGAGCCCTGTGCCTGTGAGCCTGCTGATTGAAAACACCATCATCCCCTCTTTCTCCATGTGAGTCCTATTATCTAACAACCCCTGACCTACTGTACATACAGTAAAGAGCACACAAATGCCAATCATACCGCAGTTTTTAATGTCAGATTACATTATCCGTCACCCTGACCAGTGTGAAATCCGTGGTGCAAACACAATTCGGTGGGACGGTGATGGGCGAGTCAGCCATGGTCAACACCAGTGACGTGGGCAGTCTGGTGGAGTTCACCTTCAACGTGAGTCACCTCCACCACTCAGACCATATTAGACCTCCAGGATTGTATTTTGCATCTATAATATGTGCGTTACTCACCCACATTTCCCTTACCCCCGCCCTGTCTTTGAAGCCAAACTCTTATTCCTCAGAAGTTTAATATTGCGGGGGCAGGGACTGTTATGTGAGCCGTGGTTTGTGGTGTAAGCAAGACAGCGGGCGGATGCTATTTGTGAATTCCAGAGTCACAGACAAGCGCTAAGGATTGTTTAGCCCCAGATTATGTCACAGCATGCCTTTGGTTCCTTTTATCTTTCACCTCCAGGTGAACATGAGGGGTGAGCCCCTGGGAGACATGGGGACCCTAGCTGTCGAGTTTGAGTGGCCCTTCGAAGTCACCAATGGGAAGTGGCTTCTGTACCTGACGAGGATTATTGTAAAAGGGAACTCAGAGATGGACTGTAACCCTCCAGGAGAAGTTGTCAACCTGCTTAACCTAACTGTAAGACTCTTTTTTTTTTAGCTTTGGTTTACAACCACAATATTCTCCTTTTCCACAAGAGCCAGGTTAAACGTAAGCTGTTGAGTCAGCTTCAAATAAACAATTTTATAACAAAATATTTTTACACCCTGAAACAAGTGGAAAGATTGCGGCTGGGAGAACCTGCAGACAAGAAAAGACACCAAAGATGCTGATAGTGAACAAAGTCCTTTAAAACAATAGGAGGAGAAAATACAAATGATTCAGCCGGTCACGAACCACATCAAAACACCCTGAGCTTAAATTCAGCCTTTAACCTTTGATGTTTCCTGCCTTCTCATTTGATCTTTCCTATCTCATTGTACAGTCAACAACTTAAATATTCTTTCTGTTCACTCATTATTTATTCAGCCTACACACTTACGCACATCCGAAAATGTCACACAGCACAGAAGCCACCATCATGGATACAAAAACGCATCGCTTTAATGAAAGGCCAAACGCTGAATCCTCAACAGTTGATCTCCAGCCATGTGCAAAAGCACTTGAGCTGTAGGCTAATACAAGTATGCTAACTTGTTAGCAATAAAAGAATGACATTTGATCGACCGAACGGGAGGTATGGCATCATCTAAAATAGAAAATGAAGTATTAACAATGTTATACACTTAAAGTTGTGAAATTTACTAAATTCAAGTGGTGACGCTAACATGCTAAAGTGATTTATTGATAAATATAGTGTTTGAATATGTTAGTTAGCACTTAAAATTTAGGCTACGAACTAAGAGTGCATGGAAGTGTTATAAATTTTGTTAAAGACAGTTATATAAGTGAAATTAGTTGCTAATGCTAGTATGCTAACATTTACATTAGCATAAATTAAGCATAGAAGGACAAAAGAGACAATGACAATTTATAACCAGTATGTCAGCCAGACATTCAAACTACATATAAATGATTTAAGGCTAATGCCAGTATGCTAACAAATACTACCACTGATGTAAGCACAGTGGCACTAAGCTGGATCAGATAGTTGTTGCAGCATGAAAATTAAATGTATAAAATGAACAATTCTAATGTTATAACCAAAATGGAAGGCTGGGAATAAAAAACTGTTGTTAATTGCAAATGTCACAATGCTGCCTCACAGCAAGTAGGTTGCCAGTTCTAAGCTAAGTGTGCCTTTCTGTGTGGAGTTTGCATGTTGTCTCCGTGCATCATGGGTCTCCGGGTACTGTGGCTTCCTCCCCCATGCTCACTAGGTCAATTGGTGATTCTAAATTGCCCATAGGTGTGAGTGTGAGCATAAAAGGCTGTCTGTCTCTATGTGTCAGCCCTCCGGGGTGTACCCCACCTCTCACCCTAAGACAGCTGGGATAGGCTACAGGCACCCGCGACCCTGAACAGGATAAACGGTATACAAGATGGATGGATGGAAGTAGCACAGCCAAGGCTGTCATCAATTGGTCATCAATTTGCAAGTCACTAATGGCAGAAGACAAATGACCACTTTATCCTTCAAACAGACACAGCTTTGACTTCTAGAACCTAGAGAGCTTTAAGCTAGGATGGCTAACGTGACTTTTTTTTCAATTTTTGTTCTGGTCATTTTATGGCTCAGATAACTTTAAAAAATGTATTCTCTGAGCTAGGTTGACAAACAGGAGTTATTTTCCTCAAACTGGAGTGAACTACTCTGTTCACAGGCTTGTTTTATGTTTTGTAACTCACTCTGACATGAGTGTGAACTCAAGCCGTCTGAGGAGAATGAGTAACAGTCCGAGGCAGAAAAGACGTGTGAAAACGGTCTCAAAGCCAAACCACAGCTGTTCAGAAATACACTTTGGAAAAAAACAGCCGTGTCGCCACACACAAACCTCACAGAGCTCGAAATAGAAAGTCACAATGCGTGCGGCCCAGATATAGACAGTGGAAATGAATGAAGGTGCTATTCTGAGGAGAATTTGGTGATGCTTTTTTTTTTTCTATCAAAACCAGTAATTACCATGAGCCCTCTGATGTCATGTCTCTGTCTCCTTTGCTGCCCTCCTTCGTTCATCTTTCCTTCCTCCTGGCTTGTCTTCCAGTTGTCCGAGAAGGAACGCAGGCGTGTCAAACGGCAGATTGTGGTGAATGATGCTGATGATGCGACAGAGCCGCAGATTGTTGAGCCACAGGCGGCGATCACACTGCTCACTCCTCGCAAAGAAACTTATCTATTGGTAAGAAGAGAAACAGAGATCATCTGAAAATTTAAGTCTGTTTTAGACTGCACAATAATTCATAAAGAAAATTCAGAGACTGAGTGTGTCATCTCTACCAACTCTACAGTCCTTTGTGCCCTGGTTCTGATGTGCATCAAGGCCTTTTCTAATCAAGTGTCAAACAATTTTAGATGATCTAGTCTTCGGACAGGTTAAAGATTAAAGCACTTGTCTATTTGTATTATAAGTGTACCTTGTTTTTGTGTTTCGAAGGAATGCTCGAAGGGAACAGCACGATGTGTGACGTTTACCTGTCCACTGCTCAACATGACAAAGTCTGCAAAGATACACGTCCGCTCTCGACTGTGGAACAGCACAATGCTGGAGGTAGGATAAATCTGATAATCGAAAAAAATATCCATCTCCCTAAACGTGTTTCCGAATCGCCATTTTTAAAGTTTTACGGTAACAGACTGCTTGTTTGTCTTGTTTCAAGTAAAAATGGAAAGAAAAGAGAGTTTTTTTCTAAACTTCTCTAAATGTTTTGTGTGTGTGTGTGTTTTGCAGGACTATCCCAACGCTCTGAGAGTAAAGGTCAAAGGTCAAGCCACACTGAAGCTCATCACAGATAAACCAACCTTAAGGATGGAGAGTCAGACTAACATGGTGTGGTGCTATGATCACAATGATGATGGTTGTTTTTATATATTATTTCAACTATTTGACTTATTTTACATCTTTTCTGTAGTTTTCAGTAGAAATCGATCCAGTGGAGAGCGTGGAGGTGCCGTATGAGCTCCCGCTGTGGATCATCATCTCTGCAGCTGTGGCAGGAATTCTCCTCCTGGGAATAATCATTATTATCTTGTGGAAGGTGAGACTGATTAGACTCTCTTTGAAGAGCTGTGAATCTGTCCACATGTATTTCTTTTTTTTACCTCCACCAACCTCCATATCAAACCATCAGTCTAATCTTTGACTCACCCTCCTTCCTCCACACACCCTCCTCCTCCTCCTCCCAGTGCGGCTTCTTCCAGCGGGCCAGCAGGAGGGAGATGTACGAAGCAAAGGCCCAGAAGGCTGAGATGAAGATCCAGCCCTCTGAGACAGAGAGGCTGACTGACGACTACTGAGGCCCCTGTGGGTCCCCCTACAGCACACACCAGTAGGGCTTATGGGTAAAAAACCCTACAAATGGACTTTTCTGTGGATGCTTCTGACTACAGCACTCAGCGTGGGGTGTGATTGAAACTGCTTGACACTTTTTCTACGCTCATGTCTTCTTTTTTGTCTCTAACACTACTTCTCCTCCAGGCTGACACTTTATGCTGTTACTCTTCAGTATCGTTTTTTCTTCTCTTTCTCCGCCAGTGTGGGTTAATCGTCTAGCTAACTCAAGTTTCCTTGCCCTGTGAATCCTAATTCTTCCTCTCCATACATCATTACTCCCAGCTTCCCCTGCCTTTCTAAGTGTTTCTCCCTTAATGTCACCCCTTCTCTCTTTCTCTTTCCCCATCAGCTTGGATTCTTCAAGCGAGCCGTCTACTACCGGCTAATGCCAAAGCACCGGGGGGTGAGGATTTGCAAGGCTGAGCGCTACCGGTTCAGTCTGGGATTTCAGCCTGTGGAGCCACAGAAAAAGTATTGGATCACCAACTGGACAGAGATGCAGCGTTACTACTACTGAGGCCTCACTTTGGACCGTTAACTGTCACGCTGGTTTGACGCGGGCCAAACACTGAACATTGGGCTTGAATGTGCCACATGGACTGCAGGGCACGGACCAACTGTGGATTTTTTTAAAAACTTTTTTAGACTTCATGAGCTTTTTTCAGTGCAATATACTGAACGTTTGTTTCAGCGTTTGTGATTTGTAAGTACTTTTGAAGGATGCAGTGGAATCTGGGCTGCATTCAGGATTAAATTTTATAAGATGTTGGCTTTTTATGCACCAAACTCTGTTTTTCCAAGTCCTCACCTCACACAGAGCTGCTGGTCTCTCATCATGTTTTTCTCCACTTTCCTCTTTAATCAGAGGGATGAGTCTTTTGATACACTCCGTCATTGTATACGTTTTGCTTTTTCTGTCTCCAGGCATCACTTTGTGGTCAGTGGTTTAAGGCTATGTAAGGATTCCTGACCTACATCAGTTATAAACAGACTGCACTTAGAACATGACCAGCATCTATGGGGAAATGATTATCTCCAAATCTGAATGTCTGCGTCACTGTTTGGCAAACATCACTTTCGATGAAAAGCTATAAAAGTTGCATCTACAAATTCAAACCACTGACTGTATAATAACAAGGACAGAACACCTTTGTGTTCTCACATGAGACGCCAAAGTACCGCCTCGATAAGCGCTGAATTATTGCACTGGTTGAGTCAAAGGGTGCAAAGATGCAGTCTTCCTGATGACACACTTTTCCTACTAAAAATAACACGTTTTCTGCAGGTCTGTACTGGCAACAGCGGCACAGATTCTTGTGTTGATTTGAAGAGGACAGTCCCAGTAATGACAAGTCGAGGACTTTGGTTTTCGCTTCTGTCACACTTTTTGTTTGCTGTTTGTCAAAAGAGCTGCTCATGAGTTACCTTTCTGACATCAAATAATTAATTATTAAGTAAAACAACAAACTTTTTTTTTTTTTTTTTTTGTTACAGAAAAAAGGAAAAGAAAAGAAAGAAAATGTTGGACATGCTAGTAAAATTAGTGGGATATTCCTTTAATGACAGCAACCTCAGCGATGTCTCAAAGAAATTTATGTGATGCATATGATGCATATTTTAATTTTCCAGTCCAACTGATGTTCCATATCATTAGCCTCATTGCACAAAGGCCTAAGTCAAAGAAATTTAAATAAAATAAATAAAAGTTAACTGATAATGTAGATAATTTAAACATGTTATAAATAGTATTAAAAAAAACAAATATACATAAAAATGTGCTCTTTCTTTCCTGAAAACTTTGAAATATGACTTCAGCAGGTATGCTTTTAGGCTGACGATATGTTTCTGCAGCCATTTCTTGGCTTCACTTTGGGGTAGCTGTTGTCCTGTCCATTGTTTTATACAGTCAGTGGTATAACAGGTGCACATAAAATAATGGTACTGGTGTTAAATAACATATTTCAAGCCCCAGTGCTTTAAGTTGTAAAGCAATAGCGACATGTATGAGGCTGAAAAAAGGTAACGTGTTCATGAGATAACGGGAGCAAACTTGATTCTTATTTATTACACTGTTTTGTGCTATACAGCAAAGAAATCATCTGAATATGTTCGAAAATATCAGATACAGGGAGTCGTGACACTGGATTAGAAAATGCATGTTATATTTGTCTGGAGGCTGTATTCTCTGACATAGACAGTGACGTTATAAATTGTACATACTGACGTTTAGATTCGTTTATTTCAGTGGTTTTTTGTAATTGAATGTTTTTTTTGTTGTTGTGTTGTTTTTTTTCATGCAGCTTTGTATTTTTACAAAAAACAACTAAGCCGACACTTTGGGGATTGTTTCCAAGCCATGATCGACCCAGCTGTGGTCGACCTGCAGCACTAAAAGTAGACTGGACCAAATGAGAGTCTCTGGTGGGGCCCAGTGTTGCATTACCACCAAACTCTGAGGCTGCAGGTTGTGACTGTGGCTCCGATAGACTCTTGGTAAAGATAAAAGGGCTGAAACTCGTGCACAAACTGTTCCCTGTGGTGGTGATTTTTACTGTGCAGTTTTGTGTAATTAAATTGTTTTTATCAACCTTTGAGGCTGATTTTCCACAATCATTTTCTTTTGAGCACACGGGCAAGAAAAAGTATTTCACGTTTTTATTGTAGAAATGCAGAGGATCTAACAACGAAATAAAAAAAACAATCAAATATTCAAAAAATTTCAAAAGAATTAATGACTTTACAAACATTCATTTACAACATTTCCTCCTTAAACATTCAAATATTGCAAATAAATTACAAAAGTGTGATAATCTTTTGCATAGGCAAAAATAATTTGACTCAGAGTGTATACAACAAATATACAAGACCAGATGAGAAGGCGGATCCAGAAAACAAAGGAGCAGATTTGATCGGATGTACTCTACAGTACACACTAAACACTGATGTTCACATTGAGGTTGGCACTGTGCTAGCTACAGTTAAATCAGGCCTAGCTTTAGCCTGTTAGCCATCTCTGTCCTCTAGTCCTTCTGCTTGAGCTCCACCATGGAAATGGATTTCTCAGGCTTTTTTGACGACCTGTATTTGTAGGCCAAAAAGATGGTGGCCAACAGGAGAACCACGCCAAGAACCAGCAGGACCCACTGACCGACTACAGCAGCTGAACCGGCCACACTCATACCCAGGAAGTCCACTTTAGTAGATTCAGGTTCAGCTGGAGCTGTAACACACAAAAAGGTTGTATTTCACTTCATCAATATATGTTGAAAAAGAAAAGAGACTTCAACGCAAATCTGTCAAACAGCAATGTTAATCTACCATGCAAAAAAAAAAGACGTTGATTGTTACTCTTGATTCCTACAGATGGCGCACATTGACATGCCTTATCCAGCTCACTGTTACAGCGTTTACTTTTAATGCAGAATTGTTTGTGAAGGACTTGGCAGGACTAAATCTGCAGCTGGTGCATCTCTGTAACGGAATGTAAACCTGACGCTTTTTAAGTGTGACACGCTTCATGCTGCATCTGGTTGTTTTGGATTCCATTTGATTTAAAAAAAGAAAAATCACAAAATTTAAATGCAGAATTACTTCATCTTCCTTCTCCTGATTCTTTTGATTTATGCTCAACTCGTTCTCTGCAGCAACAGCTGTTTGATTTTTCCTCTACTGTCTCTTCCTCACTGTTCTGCAGAGAGTCTCATCAGTCTAATCTAAGTGCTTCATTTCAGCAGGATCTCATCAGTAAAACAACATTGACTTCACTGTAAGCCTCGGCAGAGGAGAAAACAGCATGAATGCCTCTGTGTAAAGACGCTGCACCAGCTTTTTTTTCTCTCTCTCTCCTGGGAAAGAGTTCAGACGTTTTTGGCTCCAAGATTTGAAACTCATTTGAGACAGATTTCCTGCTCCCATGCGTGTGCTCTTATTTGTATATTTATGAAAGTATGTGTGCGTGCGTGAGTGAGTGAGTTGGATTTACTTGAAGGTTTCCAGTCGTACTCGGGCCACCCGCGTATGTCGCCGTTGTTGTTATTCTCCTTCTCCAGCCACTCAGTGAGAGGCTGGAAATACTCCATGAGTGGCTGGGCGCTCATTTTGGGCTCGCCGGTGATCATAGCCATCGCCTCAGGCCAAGGTTTGCTGAAGCCAAGCTTCATCACGTCACTGTGAGGGAGAATGAGGGTCGGAGGACATTAGACATCTGATTTTAAAACACTTATTGTTTGTGAAATATTTTTATATTTCAGAGATCTTGTTCGGATGATCTAAGATTTGACGTTTGAGCCAACTTCTGCTCACATGAGATCTTGATGCCTCATTTTATTATGGAAACGTTATCAGTGAATGTTTTTGTGTGCACCTACCCCAACAGCTTTCCTGCTTCCTTAGATCTGTAGATATCGCAGGTATGAAGAGGCCCTGTGTGACCAGCAGCTTTGCACAGTGCTTGGTGGAACTGGAACTGGATGATGAAGCTGACAAAGTACCTGATGGGAGACCATCACATGTTTTTTTAGGACTGAGCCGACAGGAATCAGGAAGAGGCAACGAAACAGACTCGCTGCTCCTAATGATCAAATTTACCTCACATAAGGCACGTTAGCAGGGATGTGGAACTTTGCACCAGGGTCGAAGTCGTCCTCAGTGCGGGTTACAGGTGGACACAGGCCCTGGTACTTCATTCTGCAAAAAACAAAACATTTTATTGAAGCTGCTGTCTGAAAAAAAGAAAAAAACATTCCGTGGCTCTAAATTAATTAGCCTTTGGCATCAATAAACAGGCAGGTGAGCTTTACCTGAGGTTCCACCATTCTTTGTTGTACTCAGAGGACGGGATGCGTCCATCAAACACCTTCCATCTCCACTGATCCATCAGGTAGCCGAAAGGCAGGAAGGCGATCTTATCGAGCGCCATGCTCAGCAGGAAGTTAATATCACTCTCTGCATGAGGGGACACAAACATCAGAATCATCAGCTTAAGATGATGTTTTCTTCGATCTTTATAGGATTTATGTTATTTTTATAACTTGAACTCACCGTGATTGTTTTCTACTTTGTCCAGGAGGCCAATGCTTTTCAGATGTCCCGGTGTTGCCACAGACAGAGCGAGGACATCGCCGATAGCCTCATGGAAGCCGGGATTGGCTCCGTCACGGAAGGACACGGGCTGGTCTTTGTATTGCAGGAAGTACTGGACGTGTCCCATCTCGTGGTGTACTGTGATCAGGTCGTCCATCGTCACCACGGTGCACTGTTTGATCCTGGAGGTACGAACAGACACACTGTAACATCTGAGAACCCTAACGTATGACTCCACCCTTCATGAAGTCTGATTTCATGATAATATGTCTGAGATAATTTATGAAAATTTAATATCTTTAAGGCTTTTATTGACTAAATGTTTCATGAAAGACATATAATCTAAAATTTTCAGCTATTTAATTTGTTACTTGGTTTAAGTGCATTCTCTTCATTTCCTCACTCTCACTCACATTATTTATATAATCCAGTTTCTTACTCACCTGAAGTCCTTTCGGTTGTAGAAGTCCCATGCAGATGCGTGGCACACCACCTGGCGTCCATCAGACGGCTTCTCCAACATGGATTTGTCCCAGAACTCCTTTGGCATCGGCAGCAGACCCAGTGAGGTGAAGAAATTGTCCGATTCCTGGAACATTCTGGTGGCGTTCCAGCCCTGAACGGAAGAACAAGAGTAACAGTGATGATGTAGACGATGAATGTGCAGAGTCGTACTGTGTAAACAGTTTTGCCGGCACTGGCGTATTTAACATTAGGAGACGGCTTTGTTGAAAAAGCGGATTACTGCATTTATTTCAAAAGAATTACAGCTCCGTGAGGATTGGAGATAACACACTTTGACCCTCTAAACTGAATCTATTTATGTTTTCAGTCCACGTCATGTCAGTTATAAATGGCTGCTGCTTCCTCAAGTGCTTCTAAAAGCATCTATATATATCCTTATTCTAGTCAACTCTTTACTTCAGGCCACGTCTGAGACTAATTTTCACAGAAACAAACTGCTCCCTGACCTCTGAAGCTGCACAGTGAGTGGTGGGAGAGTGCATGTGTGTATGAGTGTGCATTCATGTGTGCTGTGGTCTCTGTTATGTAACAGGATCTTTGTGTTTATTCACCTTTGCTACCATGGCAGGAGTGGCATCAACCTGCGTAGCATCTGGGTAGGGCATGACCAGATCCATTATTCCAGACCACGTCTGTGCCCACATGTTACCTAGGCGGAGAGAAGACAGCCATCACGCATCCTATTTTCACAGCTCAACAGATCTCTGCTCTGCCAGAGTCAGAGCGAGTGGAATTAGTGACTGTGTGGAGCCGTCACTCGCAATCTCATGCTTGACGCCTCTGAAAGGAAATTAAATCCCGCCTAAATCCAAATGCAACTGCAGTCAACGAAAGAATATCAATGTGGAACGCCTCCACGGGAGAGTGTTTGAATCTTTTACATTCCTCAGTGATATACTGACTGAAGTGAAGTTTTCAGCCTCAACCACTAAGCGGCTGGCAAAAATCACAGTGGAATTTTTGAGGGCAGAGTTTACTCCAAATATTTGCTTATAAACAGTGAAGGTTGAGGAAATCCAGTACCACAAGTTCCATTCGTAACTCACCCAGCAGATGAGCAGGAATGGGTCCCTTCAGATTGATGCGCTCACGGCCGTACTTCTTATAGAGACCTCTTCGGACGTATGCGTGTACATTCAAGTAGAGCGGCTCCAGCTCCTTCCACAGAGTCTCCAGGTCCTGCTCGAAGGTGGGAGTTTCATACAGGGAGCGCCAGAATGCCCCGTTATCAGTGTGACCTGTACACAAGCACAAGGGATGAGGACTTTCATCAATGCGATAAACTTCTTGCCTTTTATGCAGGGAATGAAATGAAAGTAGCATATTTTTCCAGCTTCTTTTTACAGTTCAATATGAATTGAGAAAAGACTCTTAACCCGTAAAAGCCTGACCCATCAAAAAGTAGCAAGAAAATTCTAATTTTTCAGATCTGAGATGTTTATTAACCCTTTTAACAAAATCCATAAAAATACACCATCTCATTTTGTGTATTATTCATTTATTTTTTGTATCATATTTGACTCATTGGGCAGATTTTGCAACTTTTTTTGTAACATTTTTAGTAAATCTGCATTCATTCAATGCAGAAATTACTTATTTTAATTAATTACTTAATCTAATTTAATTTTAATACTTATTTTAAGAAATGAGTAACAATTTAAATGTTATTCTTGCTGCAACTTCTTGAAAATTAGCAATGATTTCATGAGAACAGCCATTTGGAAAAGAGGTCTTTGAAACCGATGCATCAAATATGATAGGTTTGGCTATCAAGGGTTAAGCTGGAATCATACCATTTAGTGTGGCAGCTTTGTTGGCCAGCTCAACATATCTCTTGTAATCCGTGCGAAGAACTTTGCCGGCGGCGTCTCTCCATCCTTTCCAGGCGAACAACAATTCATCGTAGTCTCTGGACTCTGCCATGATCTTTTGGAGATCTGAAACCAGTCACAAAACAAGCAACTCTTTGACTTCTGCTCCAAAGCTACACTTTCTTTAAAGCCTTTAGATTGAGAGCGTCAAGGTCTCTCTGCATTAGTCTCACCTGGGTCCAGTGGATGACAGGTCCCATTTTCTCTGCAGACCTCAGCCACGCTGTACTTAGTCTCCATGTTGGATAGAAGGTTGTTGTACTGAAAGTGACGACATTTACTAAACATTAGATGATCGGCAACCAAAACTTGGCAAATAACTTGGGAAATGATGGAGGTGAAATTTGAGAACAAATATGTTGCATGAACATATTTTCGGTTGTAACATCTGTCCCGTTTCTGAATGAACAAGCCTTGAGATGGACTGAACTTCCTGGTGTGTTTGGCCCAAAAAGAGTCACAACAATACTAACGTGTTGTTTACAAACCTTTTGACAGACAAGCAAGCAAACAAAGTGATAGCCCTTGACCTCTTTCAAGCTGCTCTTCTTGAGTAAAAAAACAGGTTACAAAACCAACTCTGAGTATTTATCCACCTTGTGTCTACACAGGAAACATTAAACTATCAACTCTCTTCCTGCAACAGATTATACAAAATCATCTTGTTTTTAAATAACCTTGACTTTGACTTTTTCCGCTGTTTTAGGTGGTGGTGGTCACTCAGGGCCATGCAGTAGTGGCCGTACTGACTGCTTTGGATTGGTACGTTAAGGTGTCTGCCTGTGGATGTGATGGACAATGGGAGCTGACATGGAGGGGGGTGTCTCTGGGATGTCAGAGCTAGCTGTTAAGCCCCTCTAAGGTGTCATGTCATTGGCTGATCTGGCGCCATGTCCCTCAACATATTTGACACTAAGAGGAAACAGATTTCAAGGCCATTGCTTAATTACCTCCATATTTTTTTCTTTTTTGAATTGTTTTTTTTGGCTCTCTTCCAAGATGATTTATTACTAAAACACATCTTGGTTTTAAGAATGTGGTTTCCTTTGTAACAATTGAAAATATTGGTTAAAACCATTCAACTATTTCTGCCTCGAGAGGAACTCTGTTTGTTTGTCAGTGTAGAACTTTTCTCCCTCACCTCCTCCAGTTGTGCAGATGGCAGAGCGGCTCTCTCAATGTCGCTGAGTTTTTTGATGATGCGTTTGACCGAACCGTCTGTGAAGTCAGTGGTATCGTACTGACGAGCTCTCTGTCCGTACTTCAGGGTGTGAGACGACATCTCCAGGTTTTTCTCCAGCTAGAAAGAAGGAAGAAATACTTCTGATTGTATCATTTTTAGTACTTAAAGTAATGGAAGAAGGACAGAAGTTGGAAAAAATGCTTTTAAATAAGAAATAATTGAATTGATTTCTGGACTTGAAGCCCAAACTCAATGTTACATGCTACAGTCATTCAAAGTGAAGTGAAGACGGATAATGTCTGATGATGTGAAGGCGATGAAGTCAAATGATCTCACCATAGCTTGCTTATTGGCTTCATTGATGTCTGTGTTGTACTTCCAGGAGGCCTCCGTGTAGGCGTTCCACACCACCTCAGCTGTGCTGTTGTACTCATCCAGAAATTTCTTTGCATCGAGCTCATCTGTATTCTTGTCTGAGTAAACAAGAAGAGAAGATGCAAGATGCGAACTTTAGATGAAGAGCCGTGCGATCTAGACTGAACAGGACACCAGACAACAGTGAGAATGCGTAAACATGTTAAAGCCCGATTTGTAACAACAACCTAAAATGTAATTAAAAAAAAAATCATAATAAAACCCAAAATGTAATAATGATAAATAATGTAACAAAACATTATCGTAAACATTATGGTACATTATCGACCAGTTATTACATTTTTCGTTTTTTTTACTTTCTTTAATTACATTTTGGGTCATTGTTTAATATTGGGTTGTTGTTACATATCAGGCTCTCACAAAACAGCAGGTTTTTCCATTTTTATGTGTTTTCTCTGTTTTAAAAAGAAAACTGTATTTTTCTGTTTGCAAGACTTTCAACCATAAATGAAAAAAACTGCATCCTGTCTCATCAGTCCAGCACAATGTCATTGCAACATCTGTACTTCTGACTCCATGCAGAAGTTTTATCATATCACTGAGCAAATTGTGTTTCTTCATTTCTATGATTCTGTTATTTAAAAGGAAGTATATTTATCAAAAGTTTTACCAATATCCTCAGGGTAGCCCTCAGGGATGGGTGGTACCCAGTTAAAATCAGGCCATCCCAGCGTCTCCTTTTCAGCCTCATTCTGCTCTACCAGCCACTTAATAATGGGGTCAAAGTATTTCATCAGTGCCCTGGCGTCCAACTTGTTGGTGCCGATAGCGTCTTGGAGGACCTCAGGCCAAGGTTTGGAGGAGCCGGCCTCAAGGATTTTCCTAAAGTATGGAAAATAAATCTTTATTACACCGTCACTGCTGTTTGAGTCAAATCAGAATTCATGCCTAGTGTAATCAGATCACATACTTTAAAATAGCTCCTGCTTGAGCAGAGCGGTAGATGTCACACGTGTGTAATGGACCAGTGTGGCCGGCTGCCTCGCACAGTTTTTCGTGAAGTTGGAACTGCAGGATGAAGCTCACAAAATACCTGCAGAGGAAAGAAATGCTGGATTACACTAACGCTACAAGAAGTGACCATCACTTCATCTTCTCAGTTCACTTTATTCACTCATTTCCCTTCTGCTTTGTTATGCTTGTGTGAAGTATAACATGGTGATGCTGAAACACGATGCTACCTGATGTATGGTGTGTTCCCAGGGATGTGGTATTTCGCCCCGGCATCAAAGTGCTCCTCTGTACGCTTGGTTGGTGGACAGATGCCTTGATATTTTGTCCTTCAAAAGGAAATAAAACTCAGAATTACAACTCCCACTAACTTGAGTTATATAACACAAGTTTTTGGAAAGTTTTTTGGCCTGATGGGATTATTTTTTTTAACTTGAGTAGTTTGACGTATCCAAAAACTGTCTTCTGGGCTTGTACTCTGTTTTTCCAGGGATTCATCAGTCCACAAATATGCCAAATACTAACCAGCGCAACCAAAGTCTTCTCCTGTTACTACAGAGCAGATGGACTTAATCTGTTCCTGTACTGCATTTATAATAAGTGGCCAAACATTTGCAAACTTAACAGTACAATTATAAGTCTTTTTAAAGGTGTTTCCTTCATTTAATACCTTTTTTTTTTCATTGGATGTTTGTGATTTTGGCACGTTCCACACACTGCTCTGCTAACTATAGCGTGTGTAATAAGCATAATAAGGTAATAAGTGGTTAAATTATGCTAATTGATTTATTAAATTTATTTATTAATTATTTATTAAAAAAACGAATCATTTTCATCATGAATGTTCTATTTTTATAATCATACTTAACATTTTGCATATGTCCCTTAAATTGCTGTCCACCCTGTCATTATGGGGTAACTGCCCCTTTAAGAAACCCTCTGATGTTTTCAGTGACATTATTAGCAGCGGTTTGTCTTTTTTCAATGGATGCTAAAACAGTGGCTAGTTGCACAGTAAGTATTTACACTTATGTTTCGTAATTTTCATCATAGTTGGATGTTGTCAACCTTGACATGTACACTCAGAAATTCGAAATGTATTTGTTGAACAGTACACAGCTGGCTAAATAAACCATGTTACTAAGTGAAGGTCCACCATGTGCTCATTAAATGCTAACATTAGCCAAAAATGTCCACCCTGTCATGGAAGGCGTGCTGACATGGTTCATGTCAGTTTGCCATAATTTCATTATTAAATAAATACTTTCCAAATACTTTTCCCTCCCTACTTTAACCAAAATGTATTGTTGAGAAAGGGACTAAATAGCTTTCTGAAAATTCACATTTTATAATCACTACCATCGTCAGAGTGGATATATTTTGCTGTTTGCATGCACTTTGTTTGCTTGGTGATATTGACTCAAATAGAGACTGAGAAGCTGGGTTTAAAGCCTCATTTTTTTCACCCTTATTCCCAGGATTAGCCTCTTATGCTAAAATAGGCTAACTCGCTGTTTGTATTTACTGGAGATTCCTGAATGCAGTCAAATTTTCTAATCTAGCTAAAGCTGATTTTCATTCTTTGAAATTATGAAACATTTTTTCTACATTAAAAATCCTGAAGCTTACCTGAGGTACCACCAGTCAGCGTTGTAGCGCTGGGGAGGTGTTCGCCCACTGAACACTCCCCACCTCCACTGATCAATGAGATAGCCAAAAGGAAGGAAGGCTATCTTCTCCAGAGCCATCTTTAACAGGTAGTTTATATCCGTTTCTGGAAAACAGTGCAGCATTACATGTTAAGCTACACACTTGTTAATATTAATGCTAAAATGTTACATGTGTGGCTCTTTTGGTGTCTTTGGAATTTTTCAAACTCCTCACCGTAGTCATTTGTCACATTTGCCAGCAGATCAATGGTATACAGATGTTTGGGTGTGGAAACGGAGAGAGACAAGACATCGCCGATGGCCTCGTGAAACCCAGGGTTTGCTCCACGACGGTAGCCCACAGGCTGGTCCTTGTACTGCAGATAATACTGGATGTGACCCATTTCATGATGTACAGTGAAGAGCTGCTCCATCGTCACTGTGGTGCACTGCTTGATCCTGAGAGTGTGAAACATCTATGAGGAACTTCAAGTTTAATCAAGACTGGTTTTTGTTAAATCTGTAGAATGTAGACTTCAAAGTTTGGGTTGACTTGATTTGGATTTATTCCATCAACATACATTTAAACCACCCCAAGGATAAACTCATGTTTCAAGTCCTACATTGTTCATTTGCTGTAGGCAGCCATAGACTTTGAATGAGTCTGAAAATGTGGATGAAATGAGAGCTCTCCAATAGTGAAGACAAAACATATGATTTCTCTAACAAATGGCCGCAGTTTAGTCAAACTTTACACACTCCAAGTTATCAAACAGGACATGAATCAAACTCAGGCTTATTCAGCAATGAATGAGGTGTACCTGCAACTGTCTAAATCAGTAGATTATTTTACCTGAAGTCTTTCCGGTTGTAAAAGTCCCAGGCAGACGCATGGCACACGACTTCTCTTCCTTCAGGTTTCACCAGCATGGAGTGGTCCCAGAACTCCTGAGGCATTTCCTTTAAGCCCAGAGAGGTGAAGAACTCCTCGGCCACACGAAACATGTGAGTGGCATTGTAACCCTGAGAAGAGGAAGCAACCACAGAGGTCAAACTTCAGCTTTAACTAAACTACCTGTATGTAATATATAATCTGCAACAGTTTAATTTAGTGATTTGTTTTTAGCTCAAGGAATGAATTTTCTGTCCTAAAATCCATTCAAGTGAAAAAGCAGTCCAGCCCCCCCACCCCACCCTCATACTCACTTGCTTAACCATCTCATCCGTCACATCCATATTGGGTTTGTCAGGAAATGGGATCATCATACCATAAATATTGTTCCAGGTCTGGGCCCACATATTTCCTGAGGGTGAGGAAGAAAACACACTTAAGAAACAATTCTTGTTATGGGATACGCTGCTCTGAGGCACCGCAGGAAAAGCCTCATTCACAGTAACGAGATCAGCAGCACCCATGTGCGATTACATCTTTGACAGTTTTCCAGGACATTTAACAATGACTGGTCATGTTTGGGACAGATCGAAAATTGCCGGCATGTGTATTTGTGGGGTGACCCTGGGGTTTGTATCAAATGTAGCAAACCTAGAGTGTGATATCAGGCTGCTTTTGTTTGATATATGGCTGTCAGCAGCAGTGATATATTTAATGTATGTTAACAGCATAATAATTGTGTCATACCAAGCAAGTGTGCAGGGATCGGTCCTTTCAAGTTGATGTACTTGGGGCCGTACTGTTTGTAAAGCTGGCGACGCACAAAAGCATGCAGATTCTGGTAGAGCGGCTCGATGGTCCTATATAGTTCCTCTAAGTCCTGCTCAAAGGTCTCAGTCTCATACCAAGAACGCCAGTCAGCACCAGTATCTGCAAAGCCTAAGCAGGAAAACATACATATTCGTTAGCATTTTGAGTTTTATAAACCTGTAATTGAAGCTTAAAGGTCAAGCAGAGAGTTCTTACCATCTGCTTGTGAGGCTTTGTTGCTCAGCGTCACAAAATTGGGGTATTCTTTCTTCAGAGGGACGCCCGATGCATTGTGCCAGCCCTCCCATGCAAACAGCAGCCTCTTGTAGCTTCTGGAGGTTGCCATGATTTCAGTGAGCTCTGTAACACAAGGAAAAAAAACCATCACCCCTCCTATATGCTGCATGAAGTGTCATACATAATTCAGGAGCTGGAAGATTTTCCCAACACACTAAAGATGTATTTGTGTTTGGATGACTCTGTGATCTCCAAGGCCAGAGCAAGATTAGCTTTGAGTGATAGCACCCCCATGATGCTCTGTTATCTAAAACATTCATCTTCAAAATGGGAAATGGAGGCGAAGAAAAGGAGACAGAGGATGGTTTGGACGTGGGATAAGTTGACAGTCTGTTTGTTTTTGTGAAGAGATGAACCTCACACTTTGAATAACCCTGCCCCACCTTAGACCACTTCACTCGGACCTTCAGTAGAATAACTCCTTTATGTTTCATCATTGGAGTCTTATTCTTAGTTTTTGCTCCCTGGTCGTGCTGTTCTTTGTTTTTGTTGGCCAACGTTTCTCACAATTAGTTTTGGCAGTTGCTGCAAACAAAACATAGAACCATTGTTCACAGTACAGGCCAGCAGCGTTAAAAGACTGACATGCTGTTTCAATAGCTCTAACTCAGCGCTCATGGGCACATCCATAAGACTTCCTCTGGAGTGCTCTCTGAAGTCGTTTTGCCCATCCTGTTACTTTCCCCACAGCAGATAAGATCTGAAGCACTTACAACAGTTTTTCTTTCTAGACTTCCTCTCCACGCCACTGTTTGTTTCATGCTCCTCAACGTCTCTCCTTTCCTGTTTCTTTCAAGTGACTGAAACATCTGTACAGGAGAGTTCATGTATTTTTAAGGTCTTTGTAAGACTCACCAGGTTCCAGGCTCCAGCTCACATTGGGTGATGGATGCACCTTGGCTGTTGAATAAATGTTGTCCATTCTGCTGAGAATGTTGTTGTACTGAAGAGGAGAGAAAAAGATTTGAAGTATGTTCTCAAAAGAAGAACTGAAATGCATGCGCTCGAAAACACCTACAAACCTGCTCTCTCTCGTCCGGAGGCAGGTTGGCAGCTCCCAGGATCTTGATCTTCTCCACCAGTTTCCTGTCACTCGGAGTGAGTTCCATCAGAGTCTCATCACTGAAGGTCTCCTTGGCTTTTAACCCCCATGCGGAAGAGAAGGCCTGCTCCTCCAGGGATGCTGCTACCTGAAGAGGATAGAAGACAGAGGTAATTTGTATTGATGTAAGAAATAACTTCAGTCCTTAAAGAGGCTCCTGAAGCACAGGCAGTGGGCTCAAATTTTTTGCAGTTACTTTGGGCGTATGGGATTTTTATCCTGCCTGTTTTTTGAGCACTCTGATACTAAAACATGAAGCAGCAGGAAAACTTGCTCTTTGGAACCAGTGCAGTACATATCTGACTCAACCATCACATCAGACTTTTGTTTAGTTTTTCACATTAGTATCAAATTTCCATTCATTCAACTGGAAAAATTTATCGGCCTGTCATAACACACTACCTCACATAATGCAATACAGTTTGATTTTTTTTAACTTTCTGGATTAAATTAGATTTTGTGTGTGAAGGTTGACACTTCCAAAAGGAAAATATCTGATGTCAGCCTTAAAGTACGTCACTCTCTATGGTCATTTTTAAAGGGATAGTACAGAAGTTTTGATACAGTGATGGAGCTTTTCATGATGAAACAACTTTTTAACTCATAATGCTGAGGTGCCTTTGTTGTATGGGTAGGGGATTTGGTTTTCCAAGTAGAAAGACCACATTTCAAAGCGATACAAGCTCAGAGTTAAAAAAAAAAAATGTCCTGACAGACATGAAAGAAATGAAAATAAAACTTCAGCATTTAAATTCAAAACCCAAGTTCTAACACTGTGTTCATGTCCATTAAGTTGAAAGAAAAATGTTGGTAGAAAAATAACTGAAAAAAAAACCCATTCATACTCATAAACCATTTTATTTGCCACCTGTTGGCCATATGAAGAAATGCAGACTTGAAGCCACCTCTGCATTAGCCTTTAGAACTAGTTTCTCTTTCAGTTTCATAACTGAGAATCACATTAATCACATTTGAAGCCAGAGTTGTTAGAGCTCCTTCTAGTGGCTGGTTCTAGTTTTGTTCTTCAAAAACTTGCCTCCTCCATTTATACTAATGACTCAAACTCAGAATTAAAATACTGGTACACATCAAATGAATTTCTCTTTTGTTGCTTCTGTTATTGTTGTTAGTTTGTATGCTAATTTACATTCAAGTGTTTATTTTTATTTTTATTTCTGTTGACTGTACCCACCTTATGGGTCTTTGTGGTTAAATCAGCAGGTTAAATGCTAGTTTTTAGCAGCAGAGCTGTGATGTCAGCCTCAAGCTCAACCAGTCAACAGATGTTGGCTTGATTGTTGTCATATTTTGATTTTCCTTACCACATAAGATCAAGCACTCAGAATTTAGTTAAGTAAGTTAAGTTTACTCGTATTTTTTTAACTCAGATACCAACAAGATGCCCATTTTCTTATGTGACTTCGTCCATTCTTTACATTGAACCAGTTCATCTTTCGTCCGGGATCAATAAGAAGCTCTAAATGTTTATCAGGGCAAGGACAGAGCAGCACAATGACCCCAAGCTCAAGGATAATATTTTTGAAAAATGTATTTGTCTTCCGCACACACACACTCATATAAGGCTTCAGTGAGTGTCAGGCGGTTTTCTTTATGGCACTCTGGGATGTCATGGACACACTGTGGACCTTCAGTTCATAATAACAGCACCAGAGGAATGGGCAGAGTCAAGGCTACTGTTGCAGATTGAGTAGATGGTAGATGTGTGTCTCATTGATTTGCTCCCATACAAAATGATGTATTGTTACAGCAGCGTGTTTCCCTCATACTGCACCTTTTTTCCTGGGTAAATAATGTTTTTGCAAGGGTGCAACCTTTAAGCCAAAAATGACACAAACTATGTTTAAATTTAGTTGGCTTGGTCACACTTGGAAAAGCATTTCTGGCCACACTCATGTTGACAAAACCTCAAAGCAACGAGTGAAGGGCTAACAGCTCACCAGCTGTTCAACACACATCCAGAAAGCCTGACACAGTAGCGTCATTTTACTGGTCTGTTTTCATTAAAGCCTTTCTTATCTTTCTCCCAGCCTTCACTAAAATAACAGGAGGGAAAACCAGTGACAGTGAGTTAAAGTATTAACTCCGACCTTTGTGCTCTTCCTCTCAATCTCTGTCTTTTTCTCAATCGCTTTTTTTTTTTTTTCCCATCCAGCCAGCCAACACCCAGATAATGACATTCTCCACCACAGAAAGACAGTAAAGATAAGACTGAAATGACTTCTTTTCTGCTGATTATCTCTCTCTCTCCTAAGGTCTGTGTTGCGTAAGCTGCAGTCAGTGTTGCAAATTGTAAAGAGGCACAGTATAGGAAAATTACATTTACAGCGACAGATTGAATATGTAACTTAAGTTCACCTGGAGGTCATTTTAAAAAGTGCGAGTTTGCAATCAAACTAAATCTGCGAAACACCTGAGAGCAGCCGCTGCTCCATTCAGGGGTTCAAAGAACATCAGTCATTGATATCCTCTCATGTTATTACTCAACGTGATTACAAGCATGAGAAGTGATTCTCATTCTGTTTGATCCTTTGCACTTCAACAGAATTACTCTCAACCCCAAGGCTGCAGAAGAAAAAGCAAATGTGTACATATGCATGAGCACACGGCCTGTTTGGCTCAATCATTTGAATGTTATGGACTCTAAGTGGAAAAATAAAGCACGAGTAATGCCGACATTGGAGCACATCTCCGTCAGGCTGACTCTCCCTGATCCTTCTGGCTGCCACATCGGATGCAGCTCAGCGCTCTGATCCACTTTGATCCCATCTTTGAACCATCGAGGAAAATAAAAATCACACTTGTGCTCGTTGGACAGAATCCCGCCTCATCTTTCACCTTGAATCCTTTACGCTTTCTGCAGAGCTGAACACATTCTGCAGCCTGACCCTGTTGAATGTCAGGGGCAGAGGAGGGGGCTCCTTCTACACCTGTTCGATTTGTTGAGGAGAGCCTGCATAGTGTCCTAAAATCCTGTTGTGACAGCTGTCCAAGCACACACACAGTCAAAGAAACGTGTGCATTTCTAAATGAGTGAGGAAAGCTTGCATGTTTCCAAGCATTCATGGAGATGACTTTTTTAAAGTGGGGTAAATATTCCGTCACACGTCTGCAGTTTCATGGGCTTTTGCAGCACCATACTCTCTGCCTGGCTGGACTTTTTTCCAGCTTTTATTGCCGGTATCCTCTCTACCTTGTCTTTATTGTTAATGCAAATGCTTCTCCAGCACATGTTGATCTGAAACTGTTAAACCCTCACAGCTGTCTGTCAAACTAATGTCCCATAGCTTCATTTTGGATCTCCTGTGAAGGTGAGCATTTCATTTTAGACCATAAAGACTGTAAGTGTAAAAGTGCCTCCTGCAGCGCGTGGAGAAACTTTTATCGCTGAAAACATCATAAAACAGACAGTTAAGCTAACAGCCTACACAATAGCGCACAAGACCTCTATGCAATGCATTCAAAACTTGTGGACGTTTGCACGGCGGGGGTTCAGATCTGTTTTAGATTTCAAGGAGGACTCAAGCTGAGTTGGCTGCGCTGGGAGGAAACTGAGCATGTAATTCTGGAGAGAGATGAATAAGGGGTGAACTCCAAGTCAAGCAGAGCTCAAATCCTTAATTCATGACTTCACCAAGCATGAATTTGGATGAGGGGGCGTCAAGACAGTTTACACCATCATGAGACTCCTGAGACTTGTCCTACCTGAAGCTGTCCGTTGTGATCCGTGATGTTGGTGTTGTATTCCCAGCTGGCAGACACACTTTTGAATAACACCTTCTCAGCCGTGGTGTTGTAGTCCGACAGGAACTGTAACGCACTTGTACTGTTGTCAGTGTAGTGCCCAGGCATCCAGGTGCTGTCCTGAGCCACAGAGAGTCCAAAGACTTGCAGCAGCAGAAACACTGTCAACACAAACCTGTCCACGCTGGTGTCCATGGCCAGCTTTCACCACAGACTGAGTGGAGGAGAAAATACTATACAGTGGAAGGAGCTAAAAATACTTGTGCTCCGATGAAGAGAGAGTGCACCTTTCCCCTCGAGCTGTTGTCTCATGCGCTCCTTCCCGTCTCTCCCCTCTCAACCTCCCAGCCTGCCTGCTGGTGAAATGCACAGGAGCCAAAGAGAGCGTCTTTTTAAGTGCCAGAGTAACCCAGCCCACACTTCTCTGCAGCCGTCCTCTCAACACTTTACAGCTCTGGACATTTTCCCCCCACGCTCTCCCTCTTTACTATCTCCTCTCGCTTTCTTCCTCCCTGTATCTCTCAGATCAGACCCAAGTTTCTCTGACTGCAGCAAATCTGAGATGAGATGCGTCTGCCTGCCTGCCTGTGAAGAGGCAGATCCCCAATAAGCAGCACTGGAGTGTCGGGGAGGGACTTCACATACTTTGTGCTCAGTTCCCTCCTTCAGCTTGGTGACAACAGAGAAAGGGGGGTGGGGGGTAAAGGCAGGGGGAATGAAAGAGAGAGGGGACAGGGAAATGAAACAGGAGAGGGGCTGACAGGATTGAAGGCTGATGGTTGAATAGGCTGAAGGAGATTAGCAGAAAAAGTGAGATAGAAGAGCAAAAGATGAAAGGGGCTCACCTTGAATTGTTCCTTCTCGCTTCAATTCCTGGCAAGAAAACTTCAATCAGGTCGCTACAACTGATGTCACAGATGTCAAGCAGTGGAATGGTTTTCAATCAGCCTCTATTCTTAGAAATCCAAAGTGCAGCGCTGCATATAATTACCTTATTTCATCGGATGTGGTGCAGCAAACGTCGGTGTAAGTTACACAGCTTGTACAAACCACTGTCAGGCAGATTGGTACTGGTGTGTTCATTAAAGTGAGGAAGAAATATTCTTCTCAAGATTTTACTTCCTCCTCTTGGAAGCAAGAATCCCACTGACACTTTGTACTGCTGTAGTAAAACACAGAGGAATCATATTAAATTTACCGAATCCTCTAAAAGATCAGGTTGCAGCATTATATCCCATGTTGGACTGTTTATGGAGCTCTCCAAGGCTGTTTTGGTCTTTCTTTAAAGAGACCAAAATTTAATCAAACTTCAGAAATCAGTGATTTTCAGTGACTGTGAAATGTTATTTACTGAGGATACTATTTGAGTCAAAGTTTCCAGAGGGTGACCAAGACTCAGTAGACAAGAGAAACTTCTGGAGAGCAGGAGTTACCTGGTAGTGCAGGTGTTATTTGTTTTGAAAGGAACTCCAATCAGAGCTAATCTACATCCTGTTTATTTTACCCAGTTCTTACTTTTTTTTAAACCTTATGATGCAACATTCAGCTGCTTTTTTGTTACCAAACAGCTGATCATTCACCTGACCTCAGCTGTGAGGACCCACCTGTTTAATCGAGGTGGTTACACTTTGACACAAGAATAAATGCTCGACTTTAGTGACAAAAACAAGCGGGCTCAGTGCTGATCTTTTGAATCAGTGTTGAGTCTGGAAGCACCAGCAGCTCAGAGGAAATGTGATGATTATTTTAGCTCTGTAACAAAACCTGGGAGTGTGCCTGCTAGCTGCTCAATGAGGTCTTCACAATGACTGAATGAGGCCATAAAACATGATAATGTTTAGATGAGATTGCAGAAGGAAAGGGTCATAAATCTTAATGGTTGAAACAGCTGGATAACAGTTTTAAAAAGTGTGTGATTTTTTTTAAAACAACAACAAAAAAAAACCCATCAGAAATTAACAGTTAGTGTTTGACAGTTGAAGTCAAAGTTGAGGCTTATTTTTCACCAGGTTTATGACAGTCTGGTGATATTTAATCATCTTGTGTCAGTTTAACAATCTATTGACCCTGGTCTTGACATTTAATAAGAACTCCATTTATCTTTTTACAGTGACCAATAACTCATCAATAAAGACTTATCACATCAAAAGCTTGTGTCTTTGATGGATAATTAATATTGTTGTAGCTAATAAAACTTTTCCCCATGACCAGAGGACTGGATAAAAATGTTGATGCTGCTATTTAACATTCAAGGTAAATGAACTTAAGAAACCTTCAACTGAACCATGCCATAATAGCGGCCATTTTTACTCTTACTTCACTTACAGAATGGAAATGTCAACAATTGCAGTGTTCAGATACCAACATCTAGTATTTAATAGCTAAGATTAGCATTCTGCTTATTACTTCCTTTCAATTCTGTTAGCATTGTTAGCTAGCTACCATCACCATTATTCTATCTGTTGCAAATATCTTTGAAGAGATAACCCATATCTTTGAACATTTCTCCACGTACGTGCTGATGTCTTTGGAAACATGAGGCACATGTCCAACATGAACTGTGTGCAAGTGTCTGGCTGTTTATTTACAGAGTGTATCCTGACTGAACTGATAGAGCATCAAGATCAAGTTATCAGGTGGAGGAGGGTGTGTGAGACTTATCACACACTTAACACTGCGGCTGATTATGTGTTGTCATGAGACAGTCAAGGCAGAAATCATAGGCAAAAAGTGTACCTTAAACTTTGATGAAAAAAAGAAAATATATCACAACTTTAGTGAATTCCTTGTCCTGAAAACAGGTCAGAGCAGCAGGTGCCTGGAGACACCTTATAATTGAGTTTAGAATACAATTTAAGTGTTACCTGTCCGTGTGTTCTGTGCATTTATGTTTGTTTGTGTCCTGACATTGTAGTTTCCCTGCAGTCTCTGACCAATAATTGATTTTGGCTGTGCTTTTAATGGAAGTCTGTGAGGTGTGGAGAGGCTGAGATTGCTTAAAATCATCCAATCTCCAAAAGACACACCACTGGACCTGAAGGCTGATTTGCAGTCTGAGAGTGTTTGTGTACTTTTTAATGAAAGATGGCGTGTTAGTTCTCTTTCAAACAACATGTTCACAGCGTTTAGCTGAGCTGACATGCAGTTTTTTTTTACAGACTATTAGTAGTTTTGATTAACATGTCCTACCATATATTATGCAAGTGGCATTTTGGCTTTTGTATTGGTACAAATATTCTTGAGCGAAAACTTCATCCAAAGGAAAATATAAGATATTCAAGTATCAGCTGATGCCATTGATGGATATGATTTTTTTTTTACAGCATTTAACGGGCACCGTTAATGGACAGAAACCTCAAGCAGAACCAGACTCGACTGTGTTGGGGTTAAAAAGAGAGAGGCAAAGAGAGAGAAGGATGTAACCAGAGAGGGAAAGCAAGAGAGAGAGACACAGACAGAGAATGACTGACAGCGAGAGAAAGAGTCAGTGGTTCATCGTTGTAGCGATGATTAGTGAGGCTAGAAAAAGCCGTAGCATCTGGCGTCTGACAGGTCCACGGCAGCAGACCATTTACAGCAACCATCCAGAGGAGCGGACAGGACAAGCTCAGAGACTCCCAGAGAGACCCATGGTTGATAACTTTGATCGGACATTAAGATTAGAAGTTGGACAGACAAATAGAGGAGAAAGGGAAACAGGAGCCTTGTGGGTCAGTTCCCCCCTGACTGTCTAAACTTATAGCAGCATAACTCAGAGCTGGTTCAGACCTGAGGCTGCTCCAACTATAAGCTTTATCATAAGATGTTTCACACAACTGCAAAGTCCACAATCAGTGGAATGCATTAAAATATAGTTGTGAAAAGAAAACACGATGCAGTTTTCATAAAAAAGAAGCTACTTTTGCATGTGTAGAATAAGTTAAACTGAGTTCCTCATGTGGACTTTAAATATGAGTATATAAAATAACACACAAAAATGTAAGTAAGCATGTAAGAAGGAAGTTTGCAAACAAATGTGTTTTGGTAAAAAACAAAACAAAACACTGAATGTAAACAAAGCTTCTGTTTGTGTAAAAGTAAAGCCCCACAGGGCGCCTCTCAGTGTGTCAAAGGCCCTGAAAACAGTGGTTTACCTACACAGCTACTTTACATTTCCATCGCAGGAAGTCAGTAGAACTTATTCACTTAAACTGCCCAAGGAAGGATCCTGAAACTGAAGCTCCAGTTAAATTAGATCATTGTGTCAGGATTTTTAGACCACTCTTCTTCTCAAAATGTTTCCCACTGAAACTTCAGTGACTGATCTTGTTGCACCTGATACAACTTACACCCTCATATCACTCGATCAGAGGTCGCATCGATTAGATGAAAGATATTCACTGAACTTTGAAATTCTATGTTTAGATAAAAGGCAGAGGTGTGGAGCTTGTTACCCTCCTAAAAGTTTTAATTTGCCAGAGAAAACTCTAGAACTTAATTGATTTTGTAATTTTAGCAACAGAGATTTTAGATGTTAAATTCTACATCACATTTTTGGTCTTTTGACTTTATATGAAGGACAGAAAGCAGACTGGAAACAGATTAGTGCAACACACAGCTGGGGTTCAGCTAAAAGTGAATGGGTCAAACATTTGATTGACTGAGCCAAACGGACACACATATCAAAACTTTTTGTGGAGAGATCAACTTTCCTGGTTGGCAGATCCAGATGGTTTTACACATGAAGCACTGGGCTGCGTAAACAAGATCATAAAACTGCAGTGTGCTGTTCAACGCTGCAGACTGTGATACATGTTTTATTTTCACTTCAGCCTATTTAAATGTGGAGTCATGATCAAACGATGAATTGAAGGTTGCCAAATGTGCACATTTGAGCTTTAGAGAGAAAAATGAAAATGAACAAAGTAAAGTGTTTCCAGGATGGAATAAACTGTAAAGTGAGCAGCTTGTTAAAGTGGATTTGGAACCCTAACAAGGGTAGTCAAAACCTAGTACCATGTTTCTGCTTCATCACTGTTAATTGCAACATTATGCCAACAAGAAATTAAAAACTCAAGTATTCATAACGCAGCTGTAAAATAAATCTTGTCAGTCTCTGTGTGATGCATGACCAGAAGCATTAAATTATACAGAACAACAAAAAATAAAGGGCAAAATTGCTGCTATCTGTCATGGAACTGACAAATGATTTGAGCTGCAGAGTAAAACACTGAATACTAAATTAATCTCAAGACGTACAAAAATAAATCAGCCAAAGTGAAAGGTGGCACAATCCATTATTGTAACATTTTCAGTCAGAGGAATGCTCACTGTTGTCAGTACATTTCTTTTTGTATTCAGTTTGTTCTTTCAGTGTTTTAAAATTTATGTCAGTAGCATAACGAAGTGAGCGCCACTCCAATTTGTTACCAGATTGTTCTGAAAACAATGAAAAGATTGTTTTATGAAGACGAAGAGCCACCCATAATCTTTTATCAGTTGATTAATATCCTGTAATAGCAGAAAACAAACAGCTCATACTGCTGCCAATATTAACTGCACTATTAAAGTAATTTCATTTGGAGAAAAATGAAATTTGAATAAATTTAAAGGAGGGTGAAACCTGAAGCCTTGTTTTAAAAAGAGCATTGACTGCTGCTAATTTATTTCTTTAAGAAAAAACTCAATATCAATGCCAGGTTTACTGTCAGATTCAGATTTTTAAAGACAGAGGCATGCCTGAAACTGCCATGAGGGGGGCCAAACTGGAATGAACAAATTGCAGCTACTAATGTTAAAACATGATGTGATTTTTAGATAAGGAATAAGACCATGGCATGTGCAGGACAAGATCAGCAAAGTGATATGTCTATTCTTGCCCACAGGGGGTGGCGGAAATTCCCAACAGTTGACCTTTACTGCACCTGGGTCACATAGTCATGAAAAATATCCCTTTATTACCTTTTCAATTATTATTGTGAGCCCAACAACTGCTCCTTCCTCTCATTTCTTGTCATCTCTCTTGTCTGCCATTTACAGAGACAAATAAGTTGTATTAAAAGAACTATGGTTAGTGCACCAAAGTGTCTGTTGTGCCAGGTCTCTGTAATCATCTAATAGCCAAGTATAAACACTTGACTGTATCCAGATGCTTTGCAGTTATAGTGCACACATCACATGACTCAATATGGAGAGTGCTAGACATTATCAGAGTGTACTGAAAGTTGCACATTGATAAACACGTCCTCTCATGAACTGGAAACTTCTTCAAAAACTGGACTCGTGCCATTGTGGAACAAACAAGTAACCATGCATGTACAAATGGTTAAGCATTTTTTATTTACTACTTGTTGTCATTTATTTAAAAAATTGTAGATGATCTAGCCAGCAAACAAACTCTAAATGGAATTTCTTTAGGTGGAACCATAGACTGCATGGAACCTTTATGGAACAAATGTCTCTTCTTCCTCATCCAGAACCAGAGTCCGGTATAGGCAAGTTGGTCTACACTGCCCTCTAGTGGATTCATTCAGTTAATACAAGTAGCTGCATGAATTCTTTAAAACGACTTAAGACTTTAAGAACGCGTGTTGGTGTTCAGTTTGAGGTTTTTATGTATATTTACATAAAATGAAGCTTATTGTATTTAATTACGCAGCCCTACACTATTCTATGTTATGAAAAAGATGTTCCTCGAAGTTGCCGTTACACTCGCGGCCTCGAGACCAGCTGCGCTGACATGGTTTGAAAAAAAGTGGGGGAAAAAAAAATCTGTACCCTGCGGTGAATTCCTCGTTCGCCACCTCCGTTGAAACCCCTCCCTGCTTCCCTGTTCGACTGAGTTCTGCCAAGAAACCTCAGCATCCTCTTCAGAAAACGTAAGGCAACAATTGACTGCAAAAATGGGAGAAATACCGGAGAAAAAGAAGTTTTCTGAGGTGATAGCTCAGATTTTTGAAGAGGCACCAGCTGCAAGGAAGGGTCTCGTTGATAATCACAGCAACCTGCTTAAAGTGGCGGATTACTGCGAAAACACTTATCTCCAGGTGAGTCGTGAAAAACAACACATTAGAGGATTAACTGTTAAAAGTTTACAACTTTTGAGTTAATTTAATGTTTTTGCACAGTTTCTTAATAAATTAATGTAGAGTCTACTAACTCTTAGTACGTATTTTTAAAAGGAAGGCTACATGTACTTTACTTTAGTTTATAACGCTGGGTTTTAACTCCTGTTTCAAACACGTTTAAGAAACCAACTTATTATTTAACGGCAGTTCTACAGGTAAATAGCAATGCAACATCAATGTCAACTGTATGTATTTAGTTTAAGTTTTTATAACAGCTGCATTTTGATAATTACCTTTTGTTAAAATGAACACATATTGCTGACTGTGCTGTTATCACTGTACTTATTTCTTTACCCATTTTATGTTTAAAACATGTCTGATCATGTTTTTAAAAACAAAAAACTCTGCAGGCAGAGGATACCACTAAAGCTCTGGAGGAGGCCAAAGCTTTGGCCGCCCAATCTCTGGCCAGTGTGACATACCAGATCAACAGCCTGGCCTGCACTGTGCTGAGACTTCTTGACTCCCAAGCCATGCAGGTTAAAGATATGGAGTCGTCCATCAACCTGCTGTCACTGGTGAGGAACACCTCTTACCTGAAGTATAACTCAGCTATGGCCAGGAAAGCTAAGGGAGCTTGCAAATGATATTAAAGGCACATTCAGATTTATTATTTCCTGTACATTATATAGTTGCTTTATTCATTCCTCTCCTGCCGTGCTTTTTCTCTACAGACAGTTTTGTTGCTGAGCTTCTTGTGTTTTTTGCTGTCCCATCTCTATCTCCCTTAGGATCAAGTGATGTGGAAAATGCATTTTTTTTTTGGTGCTGATGGTTGTTCTTCACTCTTTCTCTGATCCAGGCAGCAGCAATCCACTTTGAGAAAGTTGCAAGGAGAGAGATCGGTGCTTTCACAGCTCCAAAGACAAAAGGTCGAAACAAACTTTTGACCCCACCAGCGACAGGCAAAGAGCCAGAAAGAAAATATGCCAGAGTGCCTATTTCATACTCCATCTTGGACTCCGTCGGACACAGTTTTCAGGTAAATCAGCCCCGAGATTGAACACAGAGTTGAAATGTCACATTATTTCCAGCTGGATAAAGATGGTACAGCAGAACACACCCACCTTCTCCCTGGTGGGATAATGTGGTGTCAAAGCTGGTATAAAAAAAAGCCTGACTATGGTTCAGAGATGTGTTTTGCCATCCTTCTTTTATCATTGATCTACATTTGTTTTATTCACAGGTCACTGAGCAGCCACCAAGAAAGAGAACAGACACCTCAGAGAGCATATACAGCACTTCAGAGTTCTCTGTGTATGTAGAAACACTCATTTTTTACCCTCTTTGTAGCAAGACTGGTATAGTTGGACCCTCGGGTTACAAATACTGGACTTTATCATTATCTTTCTAATTTTGATGGTCAAACCTATGAGGTTACTGCGTTTTTGAGACTAAAAAAACATTTTGGGAAATATGATTTTAACTCTTCAGGCCAGAGGTGGAAGTGCTCCGATGCTTCAGTCAACTAGAATTATAGATTGTGGGGAAAAAAAATCAACTGCATCTGTAATGAACATTTTTCTTCATATACTTAAAAAAACAGACTCAAACTATTCTTTGCTTTTGCTAACATAACCCAACCTAAAGACTTAAAACAACTGCTAAATGCTAATGTAGCTCTGCTTAACACAACCTTTAGCCCTCACAGCACTATTTCTTAGTTCAGGACAAATACAAAGTTCAGACTCGGGTTTGGCTAAAAAACAGTCACCAATTTTATCACCTTCAGGATGCTAAAATAAAATAAGCAAGAAGTTGATTTTCTTTGTATTTTCATGCAGATCCAGTTTAGGCATCGCTGTGCCTCCTCCATCAGTCCCCACCCTGCAAACTGTCTCCACCACCAACAACGACAACCTGCCTCCTCCTCCCCCTCCCATGTCCAACTTTGACTCCAGTGTGGCTCCTCCTCCTCCTCCCCCTCCACCCTCTTCCTCTGTGGACTCTGGCCTCCCACCTCCACCCTGCATGACCTCACCCACGTGTCTCCCCCCACCTCCCCCTCCACAGCCTATCTCTCCTGTAAACAGCATGTACTCACCACCACCACCACCACCACCTCCTCCTGGAGCAGGGAGTCCTACTCTTCCTCCTCCACCACCACCTCCTCCTGGAGCAGGGAGTCCAACTCTTCCTCCTCCTCCACCTCCCCCTCCTGGTGCAGGAGGTTCTGCTTTTCCTCCTCCTCCTCCTCCCCCTCCCCCAGTGGTTGGAGGTTGTGCTCCTCCACCACCACCACCACCACCTCAGATGGGCACTTCTTGTAATGTGCCATCTGCGCCCCCACCTCCATTTTAGTAAATGTTGAACACCTTGATTAATTAACCTAGGTTCTGCTTTTATATGAATGTGTGAAACACGTTAATGACGGGGAACCTTGTATAATTTGTAAGATTCATTAAGCTTTAATAAAAGCTTGTAAAAGTGCATGGCATTCTGTAAGTGAGCTGTTTTATCTGGGTTATGACCGTGCAAGCTTTGAAGGGTTTTTTTCTGGGATAAAAATCCTTTAAAGAGAAACATTTGGCTGCAGAAGAAATTCCACCAACATGTTTCAACAAAACCTTGTCTGCATTCCTACGACACAAGCTGCAACAGGGACTCGTGCGTTTCCCTTGTATGCCCTTTCCTTACCTGGGAAGACATTACTATCTTTATTATACCTTTGTTTTTTACAATGTCTGCTATTGGCTCTGATTTCAAGACTGCAGGTCAGTTTGCTGGGTGGGGGGAACAGGGTGTTGATATGGTGTCAACGTCATTGGCAGTAGCCTATGAGAGTTCTGCTATTTATTAAAGGCCAATGAGGCCTATATAGATATCTATTTTAGGTCAACACTTCACTTGACCTGCATTTCCTTGCTTGATGTTGAAGGTAAGCTTAATTTCCAGCATCAAAATATAAATTACCTTTAAGGAACACTAATCTTAACATATTTTCTTTGCTTGTGGTTGTTTGATGACTAAGTAGAGCCTGTAACTGAAGTCACTTCCTTAACTGTTAGTTTTACAAATATTTAGATCTTGTGCTTTCTTTTACTGCTGTAAATTATCATTTTGCAGATACAAAGCTATAATTCTGAATATATTTAAGTGTAACATTTAATTAAAGGTATACAATATAAACTTGGAACACAATCATTTTATAGAGCTGCTAAAAATAAGTACGATTCAAACATGCCGTAATCTACCTTGTAAACATTCATTCTGTTAGACGGTGTGAGTTAAGGACACGAGAGGTTATTGGCTACCTTTGAACTTTTCCTGTACAAATGTACTGTAAGAGCCCACAATAAATTGCTTTGCAAGTAGTAGTTATGAATTCTTCAAGTTGAAAATGATGTATTATTCATTTCCCCCCATGTGTCCATCCAGGCAGAAAAGAAAAAGTACCATGGTCGTGTATTGGTTTGTGGTTGGGTAAGTTCTTCTTTTCTTATGAGAGCAGTAACTTGACAGTTTGAACCTCTCTGTATGTAGGCTACACACAGTTAAGCTCTTCTTTATTCCAGGATTCCCATGTTGGTTGTCAGTATCTTTCTGTGGATTTTATACTGTTATCTCGTAATAATACACAAAGGAGCAGAAAGCCAGCCCGTGAGGCAGGCTGACTATCCATCTGTGTATGTCATACCCATTTTTGAGGAGCAGCTTGGGAGCGAACAAGTGGTTAACGTGCAGGAAGCACCTCGTCTGTTTCCTGACAGAGATCCTCCCATCAACTCCTCAAGAGGTGTCAGTCCACCTCCTCCTTACGGGGTACAGTACTTTGATTGTTCATCCAAACTGTAACCAAACCGTATTGGCTGTTTGTTGTTAAATGTGTCCATGTCCTCTCCAGCTTGAAACACCACCATATCAGGACCCTCCGCCTTCATACTGGGACCCTCCAGCTTACTCCGAGCTACAGTGATCCTCCTCCATTTTCAAATGCCTTAAAGCCCTATCTCGCTGTTTTTCCAGTCCACGCGTCTTCTCCCACACAGAACTCTTTTAATAGTCCTAAGGCTTTACTGTTTGGATATCCCTGAAGTCTACAATTTCTTTCTTTTTTCTTTTTAATAAGTCTTAAGTTTTATTCATGCTATCTTTTTTTTTCACCATCTGCACTGATACAGGAGATAGATGCCTTAAGTGGATGTAGGGGAACATGTTTCATGCTATTTTACCTGTTGACAATCCACTGTGTGGATTTTTGTTTGTATATCTTGATATTTTAAGAGTTAAGGTGATCCAAAATACTATGTCCTCACAAAAAAATGAATAACGGTTAAGTGTACTTTTGAAAAGAAACAAACGAGCATCTGTTTTGCAAAATGCATTTAAAAAAAATACAAAAATGAAGTAGAGGTGTCAAATAATTAAATCATGATCAAATTTTGATATTTTAAATGTCATGTAACTATTTTGCACTTCAAAGCAGTTTATTGTTCATATCAACAATGTTAAAGAAATACTTACCAGTGCCTTTATTTATTAATAAATACAATAAAATGTACACTATGAGCTTGACTTATGGATTCATTGCTCAAGTAATGATGCAACCCTGCACCAGTTTATTTAATAAGCTGGAATTAAAAGATAGCTTCAAAGTGCTCAATCTGTGAAATGCAGGGTTCCTTTTTTTTCTTTGATTTTTTGAAGACTGTCCGTGTTTCACAGTAAGGATGGAATGCAATGAATGATCTCTGCATTTTGTGAGAATCAGACAAATTTAAACCTATACTATTAACTTGGAGTATCGTTGAAAACTGGGGAACAAAACTAAAGAGACAATTATCAATGAACTTTTTAAAAGTGAAATGTACAGCTCTGTTATTTTCTATCACAGCTGAAGCAGGAAAACACTGCAGCAACTCAATGTTGGTGTGTTGAAAGGGACAGAGTAATAGTTGATTAAACATAATGTTAAATTTTGTCCTAAACTGCAAAACAAACAAACAAAAAAAAAACATAACATCAACAGATCTGGATTTAATCTGACATTATTTTTAGTAATGAAATCGTTGGTCTTATAAGAGACTGTAAGGAAATGCAGCTGTTGATGGTTTACACTCAGTGGTGAGTAAAATAGTGTCATTTATCAGACGCAACAAAGGGCCCTGTATCTTTAAAAAAACAGCTATGCTATAAAAGCTCTTCAAGTTGTGTACGTTCCTGAAGTGACATAATATCACTTGATAACAACACATTGGGCGGGCTGGTTTTTGAAGGTTTCGGATTCTTAAATCAAAGGTAAGGGTTGTTTAAGTGCACCATATATCATGATAATGAATCCAGATATCTTACCGTTTTCTAAAGGTAGTGTGTGATAGAATTATATGAATAACCTCAACTTAAAGTCATAATGAACGTCAGGTTTATAGAGTGAAAGTCCACAGTCAGCTGGCTCAGTTAGAATGAAGGTTAACAATCTGCTGTTTTAATAATTCTTATGCCTCCGATTGAGGTTTGTTTTTTTTTTATTTTATTTTATTTTTTTTACTTTTTAGCTGTAAACAGAAACCGTTCTTTAAATAAAATTATTTTAGGTGACATTGTACAGGGTCACTTCAGGTCACTGCTCTGTTCAAGTACAGTTAGAACTTTAAGTCTCATAATTGTTCCAGTATGCTCCCATAAACTCATGATCATTGTTCACTCAGTAAGAGGAACTCAGTATCTAACATTTTAGTGTTGTTACTATCAGCTGTACTGAATGTACCAGGTCTCTGTTTTCCTCACAGTATTTTCAGCTGGTTGACATATTCCCAGTCATGAGTGTGGTGGTCAATATTTTTCAATATCTGTAAGTAGTCATGCAGTAAATCCCCATTGTTGACTCAAATAAATAAATGAATGAAATGGTTCTCTTTCATAATTGAACGTGTCTCCAGGTTACCTGTCCTGGTGGTGTCCATAGCTGTGGCCCTTCTCTGCTTCTATCTGCATGCCAAAAAGGAAAGAGCAGTATATGATGCCACACCTACAAGGCAAAGTGGCAGTACTTCTTCAGCATTGCGATCAGTTTCTTCGTCTGATGTCTATCCAGAAGAGGACAGACATAATGACAGACTACCTCCTCGGTACAGCACTGTGGATCACCCTCCTCCATACTCACTGGTGAGTGTAAACTTAATTCAGGCACAAACTGTCGCTGAATCACTGCACTGATATTAAAACATGAGAGCGTTCTTTAAAAAAAATATCTGAGGGGTATTTTAATTTAAAGAGTCACAAGATCAGTTCCCAAAGGGCAACAAGAGGATGGAAGCAAGTGAGGGAAAAATATAAAATGTACTTCTGATCAAGATTTTTGCTTATCTTTTTTTAGGGAACATATACACATGCATAGTATTTTGTCTCATTTTCAATTTTATTTAAAAAAAAAAAAAAAAAAAAAACATTTGTAGTTTTTGAATAAAATTTGAAGGTAGGTCATATAAATAAAGAAAATGCTTAAACACAATGGGGGCAGTCTTAGGACCCTCATAAAGACATCCAGGGGTTTATGAGGTCTCAGGATCCATATATTGGTGTTTTTAAACATTCAGAATAATTTGGAAAACTCATAAGGTGTTAGCCTCATTTCTTTTTAGTCAGAATTTTGACCCAAAACAAAACGCTGAGAAAACACAATGGGGATACTCCAAGGGCTATAATTAAGACACACCAGGGGTTTACGAGTCCTCAGAATCCTTTTTTTTTGTGTTTTTCAACATTCTGAAAATACTTATTCATGTATGAAATATTTAAAAAACAGAATTATACATATATATTAGACACTATTTCTGATTTTCTTTTAAATTCTTGCAGTTTGACCCAAAATTGACTATTTGGTCAGGAGGTCCACCGCCTGTCAACGAGATGTATCCGATAACCCTTCCTCTGGCTCACTTGGTGCAAGAAACATCATCCTCACCCGGCACCCACTGCTACCTACAGGGGCCACACCAGGTACCTACAGGTTCCACTTCCTTCCAACCTACTTAAAAACAGAGTTGTAATTTATTTAACATACTGTTGTCATCCTAACTTTGAAAAAGTATCTAAATTAATATTACCAGTAGACAGTGAAGCAATAATCACATTTTTATTTTAATACATTTTTATAAGAACATCAAAGCTACAGTGTAGCTGTCCAACTGCATCCACATACCAGCAGAGTCATCAAAGCACCAAGTTTTTCTCTATGCTATACTATATCCTCTTTTTTACAATACAGTGCTTACAAGTTTAGGGAGAATGTAATTAATATGAAAGAAGTTGCCTGTGTTACTTTTTCTATTCCTAAGAAGTAACAGTGATAAGAGTGTCCTTGGCTTTAAAACCATAATAAGGCAAACGTAAGTACGATTTTGAAGCCACTGAGAACTATTTTACATCCAAAAATAACAAAAACAACTTCAGTCATATGTACATCCTGTAATAAAACAGCATGTTTGCCTTCATTATACAATCAGTGCATACTGTAGGCTACTTCTTCAGTTTTTCTTTATTGTTTTTCTTTGAGAGTTTGAATATTCCCAGTGCTACAAATACAACTCCAACAGAATCAAAAGGGGCAGCCGTCGGACATTTGGATCCGTTCAATTGATCCCCACACTGTCGCCCAAACAACACCAGCAAAAGACAAAAAATTATGAATGTTAAAAAGAAATTAAATGAGGTGTAGACTCCAAGATGAACGCGAAACATCTTAATGTTTCTGGGTGTCCATTTTTCTCTTTGTGTTCCATATTATTTGTCATTTGTGTGTGGGCGTACATGTATTGCAAGTATTTGTTTTAGCTCAAAACTATCTATTGCTGTTCAGTTTTGAAACAAGTGTAGACGCACAAGATAAAGCACATTTCAATCATACGGTATGATTAAATGGTAAGATATAGAGAATTTCATACAAATGTGACATGGTATCTTTCTCTTACCAATCTGCCCTAGCAGTCAATGTAAACATTACACTACATAAAGTAGGAAAGGCTAAAAAGTTGAACATCCTTTAAAGAAAACCTTCAGTTGAGCACCATCACTGGCCAAATAGATGCTTTTCTAAGTCTAGTTTCACATATTAACTTACACACGCTCGCTCACACTATTGCACTAGACCTTTATAGAATGAACTCTAAATCTTTTTCAACAAATATCAATAAAATAATTTTAAAAATAAAATACAGAGGACACCAAGTTTGTACAAAAAAAAAAACACACTCTACATGAGGCTGGTCATTTGCGCTGAATCATGGTGCTCCGCCCTTCAACTGCATGGATTAAGCCCCTCTGGAGCTACCACTGTTTCACCATCCTCTGACCTGGTGGCTCTTTTCGTTGATCCTCAGAACACCCAGCTGACAGGCACCCACTGCTGCTCTGTCAACAGTTTCTCCAGTGCTAACCGCAGACTTCTGAAAGCAGCCTCAAGACCGTCGTTGACGATGCAGAGGTCAAAGTAATGTCCATATGCTCGCTTGATGCGCTCGCTCTCGTCCACCGTCCTCTTAAGTTCAGAGTCCTGAGGAGAGAGAAACAGGACAACGAGCTGGTTGGGTGACATCAGAAGCAGTGAGGGGGAAAATTAGCAGAATGGAAGCGGTGAAGTCAAATTAGTTTGAATAATTAAAACTGAAAAATGTTCTTTTTTTCGGTGCTCTTTACGCTCGCTAATTTAAACACATTAGGATTTTCAATTACAAACAAAGATCCGTCTTGTGATACATTTCTGTTCGACTATGCTGGAGTGCAGCAGGTTTCCTGTGATAAACCCGTTGTTTATCATACTCGAGTGGAATGCCAGTGCAGCGTGAAACAACTAAACACACATCAGAGCTACAGAGTAAATGATCTAAGACTGAGTATTTGAGCCAACCCTTCTTTTTCCAAATACTGAAATATGAAAATTTGACTGTGAGATTAATAGGATTATGCGTTTTTGAGATAAAACACTCACCGTTAACTGTTTCGTTACCACTCCTGATTCGATAGCTGATCTATTCATCGCTTTGAGAACCTCAAAATCTGGAGCTTCAATGAACACGACGTAGGGCAGGAACTCTGACGTCCGCAGCACCTTGAGGGCCTGCGGAGAAAAACGCAGGACACACAGAGACATTTTGACCTCACAGCAGCACTCAGCAAGAAGAAATAAGTAAAGCTGAGACTAGCATATAATTATGAAGCTGAGAATGTGATTAAAATGCAACTGCAGTATCTCCATCGAAAAAATTTATCACGCTAATGTGTGTAAATACGATTAGCGGAGTGTTTCCAGCATGTAATGCACATCATTAAGAGATCCTCATTGATAAATATTGATGACGTGCTCAGCCTGGAAATAATTCAGGAGCATCAAGCTGTGCATAATCTGCCAGACAGCAGAATTTTTTAAAAACCAAGTCGTTTGCACACAGGGAACAAGAAAAATACAGGATAAGAGTGTAAATACGAGAAGAACAGATTTAAGGAAGGAGGGGGAAAGTGATGTGAGCGTTCTCTACCTGTGGGTTGACGTCCAGGATGCAAATCTTTCCCGTTTCTATCACCTCGTGGATGGAGTTTATTTTGGTGCCGTATAGGTTACCGTCGTACTCTCCGTGCTCCAAGAAACGTGCGTTTTTGATGTCACACTCCATTTCATTGCGGGTCATGAAGGAGTACATCTGGCCATCCCGCTCGTCCACCTTTGGTTTTCTGGAGGTGACTGAAGGATTAAAGGAAGGGAAGATTAAAAACCTGTTGTTGCAGATTCTAAACAAGGAGGTAAGGAAAAGATGGAGGCTTTGCACATGGCGTCATAGTGGGTGGGAGTCACTGTGTGTGGCTGCATCACAAATGAAACACAAATAAACTTCTGAACCCAAACTTCAAGGATGTTGTGCTATTTACTTTAAAAGATTCAACAAGAGTTACAGACGACTTGAAGCTAAAGAAAAGAGAATCAAAAGAAATTTGGAGAAACAACTGGACTCAAAGAACTCTGATTTGTGGTTGCCGTTTTGAGCCACGGAAATATACCATGAGTTACTATACTGACTACTAATTATTTTGATATCCAGCATTATACTTTGACAACATCATTATATCCAAGATGTGTCTCTTGACGTCCAAGAAAAACAACGCTCCATCAGTTATGAAATGGCTTCTGCTGTAAATAATATGACATGCCCTAACGCAGCCCTTTTAAAGTACTGATGAAGTATCTGATGGCTCGAAAAAAGAATTAATTTGTCTTCCAGTTGAAAAACTGACAAAAGATTCAGATCAATTTAATGTCTGAGGAAGCAAATGATGAACAAATTGTTCACAAGTTTAAAGTTATTTCATCGAGCTGCAATCAATTTATCATTGTCTCCATTTATTATACCCTTTGTAACAGAGATGTCTTTGCAAACATCTATCGAAACCGTCAAATGATAAACCTTGTGTTCCACAAACTAGAAGGTGAACCAGCAAAATTCAGGATGAAATATTTCATGATTTATTACATAATTTATTTAATTTTTTTCACTCAGGTATAAGTTAGATGTGTGTACATTTCATTGTCATTCCACATAGAAGCATTCATTTAGAACATTAGTGCTTCCTATGCTACCCAAAATGAATTCTGATTGTCAGAAGTATCTGAAGCGTCATGTGCAAGTTACACTTGAAAAGGAGCCACACATTTCAACTAGCAATCTTCGCAAGTTTGAGTTTGAGTATGACCTCTCTTAAATCAACATCAAGTCTGTGGAACTTCGTTGACTTCAACAGAAAGAAGTTTGTGAACACGGGGAGTATAGATCGTAAGAAGAGCTCAGGAGGGAAAAAAAATAAGAACCACAGACTGTATAAAATATGGACGTAGTCTTTGTGACGTCACCTGTCTGTTCCTGATTCAGCAAAATGAAGCCAATCGTTGGATGGGGCCATATTGGATATGACGCAGGCTTTGAGCTTCCTTTCTAACCGCTATAGGGCGTCTGTCAGTCACATGAGCTGAGCTGTGCCTCTGATTGGACAAACTCGTAATCTTAATATATTCTAAACCGCTGAATTAGAAAAAAATTCACCCCCTGTACAGTATGATTCTCTATGAACTGCCAACTTTTAGCGCTTCTGCATACGCTTCATTTTTCTTAACCGGATGTTGGCCCTTGATCAGGACTGAAAACTGGAAGGATCAAGAGATTGATGTTGCACAATAAATGCAGAGTTGCAGCCAGAGTTGGATAAATGAACGAATCAATGAATTTTGTTGTTTCTATGTAATTTTATCATTTATCGTACCAAATTTTACTGGTTCACCCTCTAAAAAGGAATGTTTGCAACTGATGTTGGTTATCCAAGACAGTTTTATTTACAATGGGGTACCCAGAACAGCATGCATACTGTGACTATGGCTAAGCACCAAGGCTTTTGGATACCTTCAGACTCTGTGTATTTCTCTTACTTATCCTCCAAATTAGTTCACTTTGAATAAATGAAATATAATCTCACATATGTTGATGTCCTAAAGCCACTGTGATTAGATAAGCTGTCTCTATGTGAGTGTATTTCAAACAAATGTTTTTTTTATTATTTTTTTATTCCCTCATCCAAAAGTCAGTATGACTAAATGACGTCAGCACATATTGATGTGAATGTTTTAATGGGATCATATTCAGCTGCACTCACAGGGGATGGTGGTGCCATACCGCTGGGGATCCGACACAAGCAGCTTGTTTTTTAGACTGCGACGGCCGACCCCTTGTGCACCAATCAGAACAAGAGTCTTCCTCCTGAAGGGTGGGACTTTGGCAACCTCTTCATATATCCTCAACTCATGGCGATCGAATTCTAGTCAGAAAACACTAATTTAGGTATTGAACACAGAAATAAACACAATGAACACTCTGTAGTGACTGAGTACCTGCATTCTTTGTGGTCAAATACATCATCTTTTTTTTCTTCTTGCCTCCCATCCCAGCACAGAGAGGACCTTAAAGAAAAAGAGACACACAGGAAAGATAAATACTCCACTCTGTCTCTGTGTCTGTCTCTGCCAGCCACTTCAACAAAACCCCGGCTCAAATGATGCGCTCTGAAGGTGACGTGCCTTTGAAAGCTCAGCCAGGACATAAATCTGAAGTGTTAGAGAGTTACTGTGATTCAACACCACAAGGGGGCACTGTGCACTAACACTAATGAGCAGATGCAACCAGTTTGCTGCCTGAGGACACCTGTGACTGGAGATCTGCTGCTCAATATGGCTGATTATTATGCCACAGGGGGAGAATATTGTCTTCTCACATGGAAGCAAACATCCTAACGACCGTTTATTTTGTGTCAGATTTTTACTTGTCAAGCTGGTTTCACAATTTGCATAATTTGCATCACGCAGCCAGGTTGCTACTTGCTGATTATTTTTCCTATTTTAGGAGCTAGATTTGCAATTTCAGACCTCATAAACCAACACTTAGCTGTTAAAATCTTAATTCAAATCATGCTCTGGGTTGGTATTTTATGTGTAGAGCATGCTAGCAGACAGCTGTGTCCTCCATGAGCTCCAAGGGCAGAACATTTGGGCTGTCGTCTTCCTCTCCTCCTTGAATTGAAGGGCATGAAGCTGTGACTCGCCACCTGTTCTGCTCCTCCTGAAGGCTCTGGTATGTCTAAGTGAACACAGCCTTGTGTTTTTTCATAAGAGGTGATTATTGATCAGGTGGGTCCTATCAACACTCCTCAATCCTCCCCGTGTCGGGCACTTTGTGAACGTCAGGCCCTGCTGCTTAATAACCAGCAGATTGGATCTGGGTGCCTGAGTCATGCTGGTGCTCATTACCACGTCTCCAGAGCTCTCAGACAGACCAGAGAGGTGAGAGTGGGGGGAAAAAATGCTTGTATGATATGGAGAGGAACAGATGTTGTCTTTGTTGCCGGTGTGTTGTGTGGCGAGGAGCCCTGCGATGAATCTGCATAATGAGAGGTGCTCCACTCGCTTCGGCTGCTTCCTGCTGCTTCTACTGAGAGGCGTGTACCTGTGGTTGTGAGCTCCAGATCTCTCTTAACAAACGCTTTCCTCTTCTCCTCCAGCAGCTGGCTGGGTATCAGCCCTGCACTGCCTCCTTCTATGTGACAGGCCTGTAAGGAGAAACATGCACACACAGATGGATGAGCGAGCAAGGTAACAAGCAATATATGCAAAAAGAGAAAAAAAAAGGGTGAATATATGCACATGTGGCTAGAGGGTGAGCTGACCTGCCACCAGTTGAGGTCCTCCTGGTTGAAAATTTGCAGGATGTCACCACTGTTGAAGCTCAGCCCGGCTTCCTTACAAGGAATTAGGTTATCATGGGATGGATCGTAGTCAAAGTGACACTTTACGAAGGCCTGAAGAGGAGGGAGAAAAAGGATTAAAAAGAGGAAATATGTCAGCACAACTACGGGTAAAAAATACACACTGAGCTGAGTAAACATTCTGGAAATGTATACTTAAGCTGCCCAGGCTGTGGTGTATGAAAAATACATTATTATTGATGGATTGGGCGAGAAATTGTCCATCACCGCACAACAACCTTGAAGACTTAAACACTACTCCATCTCCCCGCTCACTTTCCCGACATCTCAAGGCTACGGGGTGTAGCTCATAAAGCAAACTGTGCATCCCAACCCCCACTGACAGGACAAGGAGCCCGAAAGACAGACAGAGACAGAGAGAGAAAGGGAAAAGAAGAGAGAGAGAGATAGATGGAGAGAAAGAGCCAAAATCTGTAGCCATGGCAACAGTCCCCTCCCCCATGCTGCACTTGACGCTTTCCTCGTAGCGAACTGATGCACAGACATCAAAAAAGACCATTATCCCTTACTGTACAATGTGTGTGTCTCATTTCCTGCACTGACATAATAGAAGTGCACACACACTCACACTCAGTCTCAAATGGCCAAAGGAGCTGTCAGCTGAGTTTAGTCAGCATGCGATGACCAGGCCCTGAGGCGTGAAAAAAAGACAGCTTGATCACATTCAGAGGGAACTTTTTGGAACAACTCTAATCACTGCGTCTCCTCAAACTATCCCCCGTCCACCTACACGGCTCCTCTCAGCAGGAATATAGTCAAATCACTCCCTAAGATCTCTGACAGACAGCTGCTAAGTGTTCAAGTAGGCACTTTGATATCCGGAGTCGGTGCCACGCAAAATGAAAACTAAACACTTGTGCTCTGGTTTCGCGTAACCGAAGGTCTCAAGACAATTTACTGTAGAAATGTGTTCCCACAGAAAAGCCAGCGTCCTTTGAAATGAAAACGGAAAAAGCTGTGACTCAGAACCCACTCCTTTCACTGAATAACTCTTAGAAATGGAAGGATATAAAGTTTTTTTTTTTAACATGAAAGCAATTTTGGAGGAGTTCTGCCAGATTGGCTGCTGCACTTCAGAGGTTTAACCAGAGTAATGGGAAAAAATGCTGGAAATGAGATTTTTTTTTTTTTTTAGGAAATGTAAATTACTTCTTTCTTATGTAAACCTGCCAACTGGAGGTTGGTATTTTGCATGTTCTCCTCTGGTCTAACGTGCTAATCTCAAGCAACATTGTCACAAGTCAAACGCTTGAGATCACTCTGCTAAGACCTTGATTCTCATCAGTTTTAGTGGTGACTATGCTCATGTCTCAGTTTAGACTGTCAGCATCCTAACATTAAAAACGGCTAACAGTACAGGGTTTGGTTAATGATTAATAGAAGCAGGTGTCAAAAACTTACAGACAAGAGTTTGCAGTTTTATGAATGGTAGCTCTAGTAGCAATGATGTTTACCACAAAGCTAACCTGGAGCTCCATCAATGTTATTGCAACTTGCCCAAAGAGGTGAAGTCCATCTTTCTCAGCAGGAGTGTATTTAGATGGGACTTTGTCAGTTTAAGATGTATCTGTAATGTGTAACGTTAGCGAATCCTCGTGTCCTGCTCGTCTACCAAGCAAAGCTAATGTAACCTCACTCTTCATTTTATTGACAGACTCAAGTTTGATCAGATCACTGCAGAATAACTGCTTCATGTGGGTTGGAATGAACATTATCACAAATAGTTTAACTTGTGTTTTAGCTTGTAACTCGCGGTTTAGCCTTTAGCTTGTGTTTTAGCCTTCAGCAGTGCCCATTTATCTTTCTTCTGTTCTTCAGCCCTCTTTCTGTCAGACAGTTCAGGTCCAGTGTCCACCATTTTTACAAAATTAATCCCAGAAATAGTTTTCAGCAGAGAAAAAAGCAGATCTCTCTTCTCATGACTAAACTTTGTCATTCTGGGTGTTGTTGTCAAAGAGACTTTGACGTTCCATAAATCAATCCGGTCCTGTCTGACCTGATAATGTAGCTAAGAAATAGCATTGAGAAATAACCTATATTGGTGATGATAATCTCATTTTAAATTGTGGATTACGATCAGGCATATATTTAGAAGTGAGACTTTTTTTTAAAACTTGCTCACCACCATCCGCTCAATGTCGAGATTCAATTTTTCAGCTACAATATGCTTCCTGTGCATCTTTTCCTGTGCTAATATTTTAAGCTCATAAATCCGCTCTACACCATTTTCTCGTAGATTATGTTCCAGTGTATTTCAGTCTGGTGTAATGAATTCATTTGGCTCAGCTCCTTCAAGCTCTACTGTTCCTCTCCTCTACTGCTGAGAGCGATCCGTCACAGCCTCACACTGCTCGAGCTGTACAAACTGCATCTCCTGGTTTGCTCTATCCTCCTATCACACTGCCAAGATAACCCTCACTGTAAACTGGGTCGCGTTTGCAGTCTGACTGGCCTCCCGTGGCTCTTAGAAAGCTGGTGTTCATTAGCAAGGAAAACCCTCAGAGACCTACAACTACACCAAGATTTTTTTTTTTTTACTGAGTGTTTTTCAGATGTTATAAAACACTGTCCTGAGTTTTCTTCAAACAAATATTGATGGCCAAAAATCTAGTAATCTTTCTGATGGGTGTTTTTCCTTCATGACAAGAACGGGCTACATCAAGAGGACCTTGAGTCGGGAAAAACTCACATGAACTGCAGTGTCATGAGTTGTTTGTGGAGTCACTTTTTATCTCTTGATGGGGAAGACTTGAATTATTGATGCATTATGTATGAGCAGAGAAATGACTCCGCATTTGGATTAGCGACAAAATTGTAATGTCGGTAGCACAGCCAAGTAGCCAATGTCATCTACAAAGTCTCTGTGTAGATCATCAGATATATGATTCTTGGCACAGCAAACAAGGTTACAGACATACGAGGGATAAAGGGAGGACAGAGAGTACCACTTTAACTGATAAAAATGAGAGTGTCCTTTCAAAGCAAAAATGAAGTTTGGTACAATATTTGCCTCAGGATCAAGAAGTTAACTTTGAAAGAGTGCGAAATCGACCTGTCTGGGTGTGTGTGGCTCCTGGTAGCTGGGCAGGATCTTAAGCACCACGCTGCCGCTCGCCTCCTTCAGCATCTCCTGCAGCACTTTGGGGTCGTTGCCCACCTCCTTGCCGTTCACCTCCTTGATGATGTCGCCCACGTGGAGGAGACCCTGCTGGTCGATCATGCCGCCGTGGAGGATCCTGGCAATCACGAGCTCGCCGCTCTCCACTCGAAACGTCACTCCCTGTACACACACACACACACACACACACACACACACACACACACACACACACACACAAGCGTGCATTTTCTTGGCAATACAACATTACTGTTATGTGCTCAACAGTTCAAAAGCGCAGGTGAGATTGAGTGTTGTTAAAGTTGATGCAGAGGTATTCAGATCTAAGGGTTTACTGGAAGCTGCCTGCCTTCAGTAAATGAGGATATTTATGCCTGGGGCGCCGGTTTAACCCAGTGATTAAAAACACTTCACAGTTTTTGTCTTTCTTCAGCTGTCCTGTCATATAAAGGCAAAATGCCCCCCGAAATAATGAGATATTTAAGCCAGACTACTTACTTTAGGCTTTAAGTTTCTAAATGAAGCAGAACATTATTTGTATTTGGCATCTAGATCTGTGTATGTGCAGACGTCGAGGAGTGATGAGATGATTCCTGTTTTCTTGTGCTTCTTTGCCTTATATATACGTTGGATTTTGTTGCAGCAGTAACTTCCCTAAAGGAAGGCAGCTCACTTTAAATTTACACCTCAAGTGTCCCCACAGAGAGCTTTCAATGGCTGAACTGACAGTTTACGAGAGTTTGCTGGTAAAAAGTTAGACGATAATGAACCTGGCAGAGATAATACTGAGCCTTCTGTATTTAATGACGACATGTCAACCTTGTTCTGAACTACACAGTCGCATAAATCTGACTTGTGTCTCTTTTTAACAATGCCACAAAAAGATCTCATTATACTGAGTGCACTCACAGCTCCAAAAACACAAATCAGATTTTTCAATTGTCGAATTTTATCTCTTCACTGTTTACAAGAGAGCTCTATCCCGCCTCGATGATTACAGCAGCTTACTGAGCAGACTCACCAGGTGCTCTCCGGACACTTTTCGTATTCCCACCATCCGGACTGCATCGGGGGGGACAGGCTGGTTGTTGAGGGCTGCATCCATAAAGGAGCAGGGGCTAGGAGGAGGGGTCTCGTAGTTTTTGGAAGCCACAGAGTCGTGGGTCTCCAGGAGAGACTGTGCCGAAAAGCAGGTGGAAGAGACACTGAGTGAGATTTGTTTTGCAGAAACAGACTCTTCTTCGACTGCAGAAAACAGGTGTTTATGTCAGACAGGGCAAAGACTGAAACAAAATCTTTAGCAGCTCTGAATCGATTTAATCCATGCTAGCACAGCATGCATCATTAACCATGAACACCGCTCTGAAAAGTAATCAAAGGTTTTTAGCCTGAGTGCCTTTTAATCAAGTCTAAAGCCTGCAGCCAGATGTAAGACCAACTGACCAACCCCATACCTGAAAGTGAGGCTCCTTCAGGATGCGGACCAGCTCATCGGCTGCCTGGCTCCTGTGTGTGAGCGGGCTGAGCTCTTTCAATATATCCTGGACCAGCTCCACATTGTTCTCCCTCACTGCCTCCAGCTTGGGTTCCTCGAACTGCTCATGAGCCTGCAAAAACATACACAATGACAGAAGATGTTTCTTTCCAATGAATGTCTTTCACACAGATTTTGCTGTAAAAAGACTTCAGGACATTACGATCCATTATCGTCCTTCTCAGAGAGCAGTTACAGCTCCTTGCTGAGTTGTAATAAATCTTTTGTTTTCATCCAGGAACAGAAAAGGACACGATAACAAACAGCAACTCAAATTCAATCCCTGCTGAGAGAACCGCTCAGCCTGCTCTCATAAATCTTTTCCCAAAGACTCAAAAACCAGCAAACTAAGAGCAAACATTAGTCGATCTTTGTGCCCCAGGATCTTTTGGTGTTGCTGCTAAACATCAATATTTCAGGGGGAGATTTCTTTTTTATTTTCTCCTCCTTCTCTGCTGCCACGGTTCAGTTGGTATTGGACATGAATTCTACCCCTCTGGTCCAGGGCAGAGATATCACAAAATGAAAAATGCATTTTTTTGTCCATCTGGTGAATTTTGGATCCGTTTGTATCTTGTTGTCTGTTTCAGATGTTATTTTTATATCTTATCTTGTAACGCAGCAATCGCAAGTCCATAACACTTTATTACACATAAACATTTTCAGACTTCTACACTCTATAAAAAGATACAGCTGGGCCCCTTTAGGTTCAAATCCAGGCGCGCTAATTGAATAAACATGCATATTGACTTGTTTACAGTAGCACTACTTGACACTGCATCCTAAGCAGTCTTGCATTCAAACTTTTCCACTGTCAGCCAATCCCACGGAGGATTCCTCTGCTGGGACTTCTCTGGCAACAACGTTGTTTGTTTGCTGAGGAAGGGAGGAAGCGTCCCCGCCGAGGGACCGGATACAGCGCTCACATACACACAAACAGATACAAACATGTAATGTGCATGACTGTCTCACACAGAACTATCATGTAGCTACTTTGGCGCACACACACAGGAAGACAAACACACATGCACACACAGCTTTCTGCACACTGACTAACATACAGGGCGCTCTTCGGGCCTGTGCAGTGATAAAGCAGCAGGGTTTCGCTTATTTGCTGTTCTGGCAGGATTCTGTGTAACCTGATGGAGCGAGCTGTCAGTGTCTGGCTCTGGCTCAGTGTAGCTGCATGGACACTGCGCTTTATGACTGTAGTGTTTTCATAGCTCTGAGCTGGACATTACTATTCACCATCCTTAGGTTTCTGTGCTGGCCGTTCATAAGATACATTTAACCCTTTGAGTGTTTAAGTCGTACTATTACCCGTTTGTGTTAAATATTTGGTTGTAGCAATGGTTTGTTATTTCCCAAAAGTAAAGTTATGCCAGGGACAAACAGATCCCGAACATAAAACCACATCAGATCAAATCAAAGAAGTCATTTAGCAGATCAATAAGGCTCATCTATTCAACTCAAGGTAAAAAGCCTGGAGTGACCAAATCATCACTCTCCATCTCGTCCTTGTATTAAGGAATCAAGTTCGTAAAATGAATACTTGTATCAGATCAGATCTGTATCGGCCATTACCGAAGTATTGGTATCAGTCCTTGGACTTAGAAAGACTTCACATCTACCTGTTGACACTGTGGCAAAAATGTTCATCCCTGTTGGCATTCTACTTTGGTAAACAACATGGAGAGTTACCCAATATCACAATGAACTTGTCTCAAGCACAAGTCTTTTTATTTCAAGTCTTATTATGTATCATAATGATCGACTAGTTATCAGTAGAAGAAAAGAAAGAAGACAAACAAAAAGCAGGAAATGTAGTAGGACACACTAAGATGAGCAAATGAGACAACTACCAAACTGAAGCAGGATAATAGTTCACCTCACTGTGAAGTGAAATGTTCAGTTTAATGTTAAATAGTCCTGGAAGTACACTGACTGAGTCCTGTTGCCTTTGAGATTTGGGGTCCATAACATATGGCCATAACTTATAATTAGACCATTTAAACAGAAAAGCATGACGCTGAAGAGTGGCAACAGTGAAGGAGGCTTCCAGAGTACTGAAGTGCTGGGAGAGGGCTGAAAGAGAGGGAGCTGAGATGAGGCATTCAGAGAGCAAACTAAGAATTATTTCAGCTACAAGTCCCGTGAAGCCACCATGAAGCTATCAGAAAGAAAATACAAAGCCTGAAAATGAGTAAATACCCCTTCTTTTAATACCACTTTGAATATTGTTAAAGTGGTTTAATGTGTTACAATGGTTGCTTTAGAGGCATTTCTTCATGGTTCTGTCCTGGTTCACATTAATCCAATAAAACAGCTCCTACATAAATCAACATAGATTAATTCTTTAAACTTGGATTTTTTGCTTCATGGGAATTACCAAGTGCTACAATAGATATGGTATGCTGCAGCGTATGAAGACAAGCTTCCAGGCAGGATTTCTGTTTCAGTACTTTCAGCTAAATGTCAACTGCAGGTAGAGAAAAGTGGAAGCAACTGTCAGGATTTGACCTCTTTTCACATTATAACTAAATTGTTTTGCAGAAGCTGTTTTGTACTGCAACAGCAATCAGTGTTCTGTTGGCCTCATGGCTCTATTTTACAGAGACCACAGGGCTTCATTACAGAGGGAACAGAGAGAATATGATAACTTGGAGGTTAAAGTTAGAAAATGAAAGCTTCATGATTCGATGTCTTAAAGCAATTGTCTGCTTATTTAGTGGTACTGAATTTCTCAACATGCCTGATTGCTCAGCTGGATAAAGATTCAAACACTGAGTCAGAGCTGCGGTCTTAGCTGAAAGAGAGGATGCTCTTTTTTTTCAACACAGTTGTCAGCTGATAATGAGTCACATTTACTGAATAAGGGATGATCAGGCATTTTGTAAGTCTGTAGTGAGTGTGGTGCTAATTCCATGATTTACAGAAGTCACACACACATATTCCCGTGCTCTGTCCCCGTGTTAGAGTGCTCTTTCCACTTTCAGAATGAAGCATGTGAAGGCTTTATAGATCCACCTCAGGGTCAAGAGGGGCTACCTTCTCAGAGGTCTTTGGCAAATTCTTCAGTGAGACGCCTTTACTCTAAGCTTGCATCAGCAGATCTTTTATGAGTCCGCTCATCAATACTCTGGTAGGACCAAAAGCTTTCTCGGACAAGCTAACTCATACATAGGAAATCAATCTTTCTAAGCGAAAGGAAACCAAGTACAGTGGGAGAGATGAGGCTGGAAGGGGGCTAAAGATTCTCTGTGTTCAGAAATATCTCAGGCTTTTGATGCAGTACTCCCTGCTGCTCCCTGTGGAAAGTCCATCTCCACATTTCCTGAACAGAGCAGCCTCTAAATTACTGAAGCAGTCCACACAGCTTTTTACCTCCGGCTCTGCCCGAGTCCGAGAAGCTGTCAGCAGACTAAAGCATCTCCACGGACAAGGAACCTCACGGCTGCAGATTCCACCTCAGTCCAGTTCAGCAAACACTGAGTCTTGGGGAGACAAATGTGGTAATACACACTAATGACTGTTGAATGTGAGGATACGACTGTCTTCATGTTGTTTTTTATCTTGCATACTTCTGCAGTGCACAGCAGAATAGTTTTCCTTCTCTCACACAGTTTGAAAAGGTTTGTGAAATTTTGCTCTCGGCAAGAAGTAGAAGCGGGAGACTACGGCAGCAGAAAAGAACAGGGGACACAGTGGAATGAAACTCTAAAAAGACTTTGTCACTCTTTCAGTCCTTTACTTCAAAAGCTTCACCACGTCACGGAAAAACCAGTTTCCTCCATGTGAGCACGGAGAGCTACTGGGATTTGCTTTTTATGATCAACTTTGCACAAGAACTGAGGAATCATATGTAAAAACTTGTCTCTGCAGAAAGTTCACTTTTTGACATTTCTGTAAATCGACTGGTGTTGTGTCAAAAAAGAAGCCTGTCCTGATATTAAAGTCATTTATCAAGGAGACACTGTTAGTATGGACTGTAAATAAGATCGGGCCTAGGACTGATCCTTGTGGAATACCAAACTTTGACATCCTGAAACACTTGATGCTGGTAAGAGTTAAAGTTTAGTGTTTACAGTCTATCAGTCTGTCCGGATAAATAAAGCTGCTTCCCTTACCAAAATGCCACAAATGTATATTTTTTGATGACCGTGGCTCAAATGGGTGTAACTGACCTACAAAAGCATGTAAAAGAGGAGGATTTTACCCACATATCTACCTTATATGACTGTCACTCATGATGGACGATATGTGCTGGATTAACAGCACCCTGGAGAAAACAGCCATTGTAAGGCTTAATTGTACAACCCTAATTCCAATGAAGTCTGGACACTGTGTGAAGCATAAATAAAAACAGAATACAATGATTTGCAAACCCTGTTTAACTTAAATTCAATTGAAAACACTACAAAGACCTTTTGTACCCAATCATGACACTCATCTGTTTCCAATTAACCTTTTCACCTGTGGATTGTTCCAAACAGGTGTTTTTTGAGCATTCCTCAACTTTCCAAGTCTTTAGTTGCCCCTGTCTTAGCTTTTTTCAGATATTCACGCATCAAATTCAAAATTAGTGAATATTTTAAAAGATAAAAAAAGGTAATAATTTTGAACAAATATCTTGTCTTTGTATTGTATTCAACTAAATATAAGTTAAAAAGGACTTGCAAATCATTGTACTCTGTTTTTATTTAAATTTTACACATCGACTAAACTTTACTGGAATTGGGGTTGTAACTTGCTTTCCAGACATTCAGAATAAAGGAAGACAGTTACTTTGGTCATAAAACAAGACTTACACATGTACAAAACAAGATCAGTGAAGAGGAAAATCTTCTCAAGTCCTGCATGGGGTACAGAAATGATAAAACCAGAAAATGCCTCACAGGAACTTTAAAGTCCAAAGATTTTTTTGAGCAATCAAAAAAACCCAGGGACGATCATCACTCATATCAGCGTTTTCTTGGATTCAAGACTCAGAAGTCTTGGAAAAACTTCACTGATTTCCTCCTATTCAGGACAAGCTTTGATTCATGTACGGGCATCAGTCCAGCACAAATCTGCTCAAATTCACCGTAGATTTCAGAATGTATCTAGACCACAAGATAAACAATGCGCATATGTCAAGTGCATCTCGGTAGTATAGGAAGCCTTTAAATCCCTTTTGAGTGCTGTAATGTTGATGCTTCAGAAGCAAGTTATTGAGGTTACTGTGTTTAAGTACAGGGGACAGCTTGTATCATATGTTCGTCTCTTCTGTAACACAGAATGATGTACAACTTATAACTGAGATTGTAACCACACAGGCCTTGATTGAAACCTGTGGTCTTATTTCATGATGCACTCTTTGGTTTTATATTTCAGATTGGCTATTAGGGTTGTAACTTATCGAGGACAGCGTAAGTTCGGGCAGGCTGAGAAGTCAAGCTCAGCTGCTTTTAGTACCAGACTCTTTCAGACGAGAGCTCAGCTGGTTACATCTATTCTTCCAATTGGCAAGAAGCAAAATGTGCACTCCAATTAAACTGTTTTACAACTCCTCTCCACCAAAGCACCTCCTTTTATGCTGTGTCTGATTTTACCAGTGTCACCGCTGCTGCTCTCCCCACCTAAAGTTTTTGCATTCCACTTAGGCTTGTGGAAGGGCAGGGAGCTCCGAGCAAAGAGCCACTCTGCCAAATTTAACTTGTTACATGCAAATAATTGATTTTCTCACTTAACACAAGCTCTTAAATTGCCATCAGCTCCTCAGCTATAAGTCAAACCCAGCGTCTGCCATTCATTCCTGGATCCTCCATTGATCAGTTGCGCTTCTGCTCCTCCTGCACTTGTCAACTTGTCAGAAATGTCGAGGGTACTGTGCTGCTCACTGTCTGCTATTTCAATCTTTCACGGTGACTGGCAGTAGAGATGTTGTGTTGCCTTGTTAAAATGACTGACAGCAGGGAGATGTTGGAGATGTCTACAGTGTCTTAGAAACAAAGACGTGTTCGTGTAGTTTAGGTAAATAACGTATTGTGCTGATTGCAAAGCAAAATAAGTAAAAGTATTTATTATCATCCGCTATTTTTGCTATTTCACTGATTTATTCACAAAGCTTTAAACAGAAAATGGGAAATAGATTGGTGTATCAAATATTTACATCGTCACAGTTATTCTCTGCTCTGGACCTTTCATCAACAATCCATTCATAATAATGTCCAGCTTCTCTAACAAGAAGGGTCCAGAGGGCAGTCTTACATCAAGTATGAACTTCAAAATAAAATATCCGCGATGTCTCCAATGTGACATTCTTCCCCTGAAGACGGTTATAAAATTGATCAAAGCCTTTGAAATCAGCATCGACAGGGAGAGAAAAAAAAAGGACATTGATATGCAGCACAGAGAGAAAGTCACTGCTGATTCTTTACACTTGGGTCTTTGTGAAGACAAATCTTCGAGTGAAGACAACAACAACTGTAACTGATGAGAAAACAACAAAGCCACATCAAAAACATGGTAATGTGATTGTGCTTGGAGACTTTACGCCTTATTTTATGATAATAATTGCAAGCTTAGATTTAAATTTAAAATGAAATAACAGTGTTGAATACTAAGTTTCAATTTGTGACACCGTTTTAATAAAACTTTTAACAGATGCAAATCTCTGAAGGCATTGAATATGGGTGTTAATGCAGGGAATGGCAAATGATGACATTAGAATCACATTTTTTAAGTGAATATTTAAAATGCTGCTCTGACGTTCCAGGAATGTTTTGAATTAGTAAATATTTCCCCATGCATCCTTAACACACCTACTGTCATCAAAGCAAATATAGGAGTGTGTGAGTCTCTCATTGACTCATTCATATGTATGACAGCGCTCTGACTGCATTGTGTTGCATGTCACACACATCTATCCTTATAAATATTTTGTGCTTAGAGTAGTTGTTGTCTCACCACTGGGCTCTCCATGATGCCTTTGAGGAAGATGAGGTCCAGGTCATTGGCAGTCGTGGAGCTGGTGCTGTCACTCAGGGTGTCCAGGGCCTGATGCATAGCTACAAACACACAGGAGAAAAGACAGAGAAAAAAAGAGTTTACTTCACTCAATCTCCTCCATATGCTACAATTACCCATGGGAAATAGACTGAATAGAGCACCTCACAGAAAGGGGGAGGGAGAGAGCGAGACAAGAGGGAGCACAGTTACAGTAGCTGGGACTACATGGCTGAATGAAAGGAGGAGGAGGTGGGAGGATTCCTCTCTCTTGCAATTTCACCTCTGTCAGTCACTCCCCCTTTAAGTGACAGCATCTTTCTTCCTTCCGATCCCTCCTACGCACATGTTTGCACAGATACAAAAACACAAGCAACTGAACAACAACATTTGTTGACGTTACTAAATAAAAATAATAATAACGTTACAACTTTTTTTCTGTTTTGAAGTACAGCAGACTGTTTTAGAGGGTGGATTAGTCCTTCAAATCCCTCAAACAGTTTTAGAGAGTAAAAAAGCGCATTATTGCAGTAGTACTACAAGGATACTTTAACCACTCTAAATACACTTGTTGTCTTTGGACACACTCTGTTACATCATATTTCTTGGCTGCTTTACAGTTGTTCAATGACTCTACTGCACTGACAACCTTTTTTTGTCTTAAAACTGACATCGTAAGTCCTCCTCAGCTGTTGGTTAGCTTGTAGGGATGCAACAATATCCATTTCATGATAACCTGAGTACGAAAGGGTTTCGATTTATGGTGTGAAAGGACAGGTCATTCAAGCAAAAAAAGTGTGGTTTTCTTTTTGCTGTAGTGCTATCAAATAGAAACTACAGAGACCATCATCTCATGCGTGCATCATCTTCTGCTCACCTTGGCTGTAACAGCAAAAATGTCAGACAAATGTTAGAGTTACAGAGACTGTTCTGAGATTGCGGATGCTCCAGCAGCTTTTAAATCTAACATCTGGAAGCATTTTGGTGTCAAGAAATGCGAAAGGATAAAAGATGACAGACGAACAGAAAACAATCTGTACACACTGCTGTGATCTACACCTCGGGGAACATGAGCAATATGGAAAGTCACATAGCAAATCGTCACCCTGAAAGGTCTGAGAAGTTGCAAGGAAAACGGCAGAAGGCTGAAAGACTCGGAAGAGGAAGTATTTACAGCCTCAGTCATAGCTCACAGATAACCAGGGAAGATACAGAAACACACAAGCCTTATCTTCACACCGTGAAATCAAAGTATACGTATATATGACTCAGTAAGGCCAAAAATCAATCACTGCATGCAGACGACAGCATGGATTATTCTTGCTTTCCAGCATCTCTAATTACACTGAATGTGACACATTCACGGCACCAAACGCTGACATCAGAGGAGCGGACATTTTTATTCACAGGGAACATTTGTCTGCACTCAACAAGCCTTTGTTTCTAGAGCTAAAAATAAAGCAGCGGCTTTTAATTTTCACTGGCAGATTGGTGGTCCATCAAGGAGCCATCCTGCACAACACACGTCACAGATCTCATGTCCTAATAAGGACACAACAGAGCGCTGGAAGGTAATTGGCCCAATTAGAGAGCTCATAATTAGTTTTATTTGAGGAGACAACATGATGGTTGCTTTCTGTGTTACAGCCGTAGCTGTGCTTTAAGTTTAGCGACTCGCATACAAAAAACGCGGATCAATCATCACCTGAACTCACAAAAAAGATTCAAGCTCTAAAATCACAAAATCTTTAAAGATACTTCGAATACCAATATAAGCAACCTCAACACTGTGGTAAAATGTATGCTCCATTACAAAACACCTTTCTGTGGGAAATCCATTTAGCTGAGCTTGCTGTAAGAGCAAAGAAGATAATATATTAAATACGAGTCCCATGTGCATAAGGCTGGTCTAAGCGCAGTGATACAGATAGCCATATTTAAAGCTCCTTTGAGAAGTTTTTAGCTGCTTATGAAACAGACTGAAATTAATCCTTATGATTCTATACAACTTGCAAAAGCAAACGAGACCATAAGGAGCAAGATTTATTGTTTCTGTACTGTTATCTTTAATACCTTAAAACGCAGCCATGGGGTAGGTGTCAGATGAAGTGAATTAAGAGCAGAGTTAAAAGCTTTTGTTCATAATTTCACGCAGCAAAGTTTAGAAGTTAGTGGTGTGTTTGACTCCAAACGCGGACGGCAGAAGGGAACATAATCAGTCAGAAAACACTGCTCACAGATGTAAAAGGCTGGACGACCAAAGAGATCAGACGATTGTTGTGTACACATGGGGTGAAGTGATGTACACAGATGAAAAGTTCCTTGCTGGAGCTCGCAGTGACTGCTTGTACAAAAGCCAGTCATCAAGAGAATTCAGAACAATGCCTGTGGATCTGTGTCTATTATCCGCTGAACTCTTTCATCAGCATGGCAACATGAACAGAAAACAATAAATGGTGTCGCTTGTGTTGTTTATCACTTCCATTTTATTAGTATTGAGTGTAAAGAACAGCTTAAGCAGGAAAGCTACTATATTTCCTGTTACCTGTTTGAGTTTAAACTCAACTATTAGGATTTTATATTTTTAGAGCAGCAGGGGAGCTCGCAAATTAGTTCCACTACACACCCTTGGATTTAATGTATCAGCCAAATTTGAAGGCAGTCCAATAAAGATTGGTCAAGGAAATCGCAAGATCAGAATATTGGTGATCCTTGACTGTCTGTTCAATTTACAATCTTTACTAAATTTTGTGGAAACCCATCTAGCTGCTGTTGAAGGACACAAGACACAGTCTGGATCTAGCATTGCCAGCATCACAGGTTTTAATATTTTGCAAGTAATTATTTCCATGATACAAATAAATCTGATTCAAACAACTGATGAAGTTGCTTTCATTTATTTATTCATTGACCACTGCCACTTGTAAAGCCTGTGCCACAAGTTTTTTAAAGGGAGGAAAAAGTCCTGAGTTTTGACACAAGATATCTGAAAAGTCGTCATCGCAACCGAGAAGGATTAAGGAAATACGAAGCGGTAGTTGCTGCTGCTGCTGCTACTGGCATTAGCATCATTAGCTTATTTTACCTTGGAGTAGGTTATTATCAGCTAAGAAATCCATATCCTACAACAGGGGTCCCCAAACTTTTCCTGTGAGAGCCACGTAACTGTTCCCTAACCCTAACCCTAATTAACACTATTTATGAAATAGAATGTCACGTTCTATGCGTGTACAGGATCTCAAAGGAAACACTCTGACCTGAAATAATCTTTCAGATTACAGTTTATGGTTTTGAAAACTTAAGATGCTTGACTAAAGAAACAAAAACCTTTTTTAACTTGCACAATATCAATTTCACACCTACTCTCATTCTCTCACAGTTCTCCTTTCGTCAGCAAAAAATGCTTATCTAAGTTACAACCTCTCAAGAAGAATAGAGTAGTTAAGACACGGGGTGAAGACTAATATAAGTGTGTTTATTATTCGTGATTTTTAAGAGGTGCGTATTCAGCAGCAGTCACACCAACATGATGTGTGTTTCAGGTGTGTCAGAATGCTGTCAGAAGTTTTTTTTGTGTGTGTGTTAAGGAGCCTAAAGAAATGTAATGAGGTTATAGATATTTTAAGGCTGAGCCAACATCTATTTTTAGTCTTTTTGTTTAGTCCTCTGTAGTGTTCTGGGAGTATTTGTATATAATAAGGAAAAGACGAGTCTTCCTCCCTGACATTTCAATCAAGAAAAAAAGACTAAATATAAAAGGGAGAAGGACAGAGGAAGAGGGCTGCTGTGATCGCTGTGTCTATCCGCCTTCTGTCTGAATGATATAAGTAAATCAAATAATCACACAAATCTTGCACAGTAAGGTTCTGTTTGTCTTCTATTTTTCCCTTGAACAGCAGCTCTTTTCCAGCAGGAGAGTTGCCAGATTTGCGCCTGGCAGAGAATATCAGAGCAGCAGGCTCGGCTTACAGGTCCTGCATAATTCTCTTTAATCACTGCAACTGTACACCGGTGTTGTTGCCACATCGGCACTTTTCCCAATGTTAGCTTGTCTATACTTAGAGACTTGTGTGTATTTTACACTTCCTTATACTTTTGCTAAACTTTTCGGACACATTGCTGCACCCTTTTAATATTCCTATACATTGAATGCCACTTATCGTTTGCTCTTTCCCCCTTCCTCTCCAGCTTCAATCAGACCTTTCAATCCTGATAAAACTCAAAGCTGCACAGTGCACTGGGAAGAAGAAACAGCTCTGACTCACATTAGATATTCTGTGATATTGTCATTGCCTGGCAGGAACAGCGGGATCATGAAGGTGTGAAAGGAACAGGAGAATAATGGCCATTTTTCCAGAGCTGAGTGTGCCTAAGGTCCTTCTATTATTCATGGGGATTATTAAAAAAATCTAACTTGTCCTCCTTCTTGGGTTTTTCTGCCTTTCTCCTTGCAGCATTTAGAGATAAATAGTGTGGCTTCTTCCTTTTTTACACTAGTGAGAAGCAGAGGTCATGCAGGTTGTAAGGACAAACAGGAAGAGGTCTAAATGTCACAGCAGCAAGCATCCATGATTGTTCTGGGAAGGCTGGCGAATGTGTCTGTTATACCTGTAAAACGGGATTTTGCACGTTCATTATTCTAGCATATTTTTCTATGTCTCTTTTTTTTAAAATAAACCTGTCTTATCAACACTTGCCTGTGGTCTTAATGGTCAAATACTCCACATTACAGTAATTGACAGTTTACAGCTGAGAATAAAATAAGATCCACTTTATTAATCCTGAAGAAAATTGTGTTACCAGAGTACAAGATACAAAGGTTAGTAAAGTTAAAATGCAAAATGTTAGTAAGTAACAAATACAGAGCAAGTGTCTGTTAAGTAATACAGAGTGTCAGAGTGGGGATTCGATTAATAAGTGTTCAAAGTAAAAATGCAAATGTGGGAAAAGTGGCTAAAAATAAATAGGAGTAAAACAGACGAGTGACAGTTCAATATTGATGAGGTTACACATGAACAACTGCATAAATTATTGCACTGTGAAATCTGTGATCTGTGACCTGCTGCTGCACTTCCTTTCCTCATTTTCTGCACACCTTGGCCCCTCCCAGCTGTTTAGTATAGAAGACCAGAAAGAAACACGGATATAAGGAACAGGTCATGGTGTATAGCTTTCCAGTTATATCCATAACCCCCTGTTACTGTGAGTTAGGAGGGAACGCAGTGGATATGAGACGCTGCTGTTCATTGAAAAGCTGCGTAGGAGCACAGGCTATCTGAGCTCTACAGCACCGTTCCCTTCAAGGTTAAACAACAAACCTGCATAGGATGTCTGTAACTTACAGAAAATGTACTGGTTATTTTCTGCAAGGACATTATCTGTTATCTTTTTAAATGGTATTTTATTTAAAGTGTACCTGAAGAAGTTGAGTTAACTAACAAATATAATTAAGATAAACAAACATGAAAGGTTAAAATAAGTGAAAAGTTCAATTGAGTTGAAACAGATTTGTTTTTTTAAACAACTCACTGAAGAAGATAAGTTAACTAACAAGTCTAAATCAACCAAACAAAGACAAGGATGGACACAAGACATTTTATTTAATCAACATAATTTCTAATGTGTCGAACAACAAAATTTATTTGTTGGCCCGAGGAGTTTAAAAATGTAGTGGTTCATGACAACCTCGTTAATACTTCTGTGTTTAACCTGCTGTGGTCACACCAATGTATAGAAGAAGCATATAAAAGCTCCAAATCCAGTCTGGACCAAACTGCACTTTGTTTTAAATCACTGAAAACACTGACTGTGTTTCTGCTCATCTCATATCATATCTCCAAAGCTGCATGAAGATATTTGCCTAACAATATACTCAAGATTTTCCATCCTCTGAGCCTCTACAGGTGTGAACTCAGGCGAAAGTCATTTCTTGCTTCAATGAATCCAAATCCCCCGTACAGCTCAAAGTAACCTGATACCATTAGATGACTGCATTTAGCAAAAGAGGGTTTGAGAGCACAAAAATGGACAAAGGAAGTCTGAAGGCTGCACAGGCTACATGTCATCACATGCTCTGAGGAGACCCTCTCTCCCAGTGAAATGTAACATTTGAAGCTCTTCTTTTCAAGCCTCAGTGCTTCTGGTTTTACATGATTTTACTATTAAGTGAACTGAAGAGAGTATGGACTCCCATCCTCAGGAAACTGAGATAGTTAATAGATATAAGGAAAACAGAGATTTAAGTCCACAGAAAATTGGATTCATTTTGGTTTCTCTCGCTTTGAGAGAAACGCTTTGGTTAAAATTTTACCTTTGCTTAAGGCTAATTTAAATTAGCAATAAAAACACAGTGGCAGCCACCTGCATCACCTCTCAACAAAGAGTGCAGAAATAAGAGTGTCTCTGCTGTTATGTCAGCATAGGACATGTAATCACAGGGAGCTCAAATTAAGGGTGCTTTTGTTGAGCAAAGTCTCATCAGGGAGCGACTTCATCTCCAAGGAGAACCACAATTAAACCCAATGTCACAGAGGAAGACAAACAATCTGGGCTGCTATTGTTTGTGGTCAGAGCACAGCAGGGGACGGGGGGGCGTGCACTTCTCGGGCAGCAGGTTGTTGTGTTGCCACGGAGCTGCGATTAGGGACAGAGATGAGGAGAGGCAAAGATGTGTTTGTGTATTCACAGTGGGCTTTAGACACAGGGTACATATTTAAGCTAACTCTTTCTACTTCAAATACCAAGCAGGAAAAACAAGTTAGCCTGCAGAGTTATCTTTATATAAACAACCCTTAAACGAATGCTTTACCTGGAAGATTCAAAGTAAGTGAAAGAAGTTTGTGTCAACAGGTAACGTGAACAATATGATCCAGCGCTATTTGTTTTGGTTTCCATTGCCTCCAGAGGAAACTGTCTGGCTCATTAGCTGCTGACAGTGTCTGTCTGTTATTATGTGCTGAGAAAGAAGTGTTCAGATTTACTTTTTATTGAAAGCATTGTGATTAAAAGTGATGCTGAGTGCAGGGAGAGTGAACAAAATGATAAAGTTTTGTGTCGAATCTTAACAATGAGCTCATATTTAAAGCTTAGGTCTTCAGAGCTGAGGCGAGATGCAGACTCAGGTGATAGTTCTCTGTGGGATCGCTATCATCAGTGACGTCTTTCACTTTATAGAGTTAAGTTTACATTTTTTTTTTTTTAAATGTCTTTTGCAAAATATAATATCCACTTTGGTACGTAATAGTACTGGCTCTGCATAGTGCTCCCCTTACGCCTGCTGCAGCCACAGAGAGTTGAGACTCCTCCTGTCCCCTGCAGGGTGCTGTGTACTCTGCTTATTTCACACAGTGATAAAGATCTAAAGTCTTTAATGAAATGCTGAAGTATGACTGAGCATGCATCTTTTAAGCCATGAGCAACAGACCACATCCATCCTCTTCTATAAACTCTGAACAACAATTTTTATTGTTAACTATTTCTATTTGTGAATAACCACATTTGTTTTTCATTCACTGACAAATTGAGCCTACATAACGAGACCCTGCAGAGTTTGCATGAAAAAAGAGCAGCATCATCAAGCCATGAGGAATGAAGGCTTTGTAAAAGTGTCATCTTGAGGCTGGAAAACATCCAAATCCATTTAGATGAGCCGATTTTTATTGTAAAAATTTTAATGTTAAAAGCCAAAAATTACCCAATTTCTCTGTTGCATCTATATTAGCAGTGAAGCTCAAAGCCTGCTGCAACTCTGCCTCTTGTCCTCACACCACCTCGACCAAAGTGAGGCTAAGTTCAGCAATTCCACGATATCATCTGATGATGACAGGTTAAAAAACTCAGCTTAAGAAACAGATGGGTGACATCATGAAGACTATACTTATACAGTCAGTGGTAAAAATATCAGATAAGCAATGCTGTAGTTAATTAAACTCCAAAGAACCACCACTACTATGGATTATGCGTCCCCATATGTGGCCACCATCCTTGGATGTGAGAGACTCTGAAAAGGGCAGAACAGGAAAGGATTGATAGTGAGGTCAGAGTGTCTCCTGACCTGCAGCTTCTGCGAGGTGTTTAAGTCTGCTGTGGTCAGTACCTGCCAAAAGAAGGTCGAAGGAAGGAAAAATCTCTTAACATGCAGCAAGGTCAGGGGTGGCTCAAACTCATTTGTGTGCAAAGTGAGAATGGCTTGTACCATGATGTACGATCTAACAAAGACAAGAGTTGTGTTGATACAACCCTTTCACTTCTGAAATGATACTGATATTGCCACCTTCAGTAATGGCAGATACTAATTTTGATACATTATCAGCACCAATGGTTCGATATTCTATGTTATTTGTGGTTCTTCCAAGTTTAAATGTATCAAACTTCCCCAGTTCTGAGCCACCACAGAAAACTTGTGCATGACAAGTTTTGCGCTCAGCTGCAACGTCTTTTTCATACTCAAATGAAAAATTCTGCCACACGGCTGACATCACTCCTACTCATTGCTACTTTGTTAGCACCTTAGCACATGCTGTTGTTGTGATCACATGGGCTCTGCATGCTGGAACCGGTGTGGCTGGATAGCAGTGCTGGAGAGGAGTCTGGACTTGACTGCTTGTATCAGAGATGTTAAATGCAGGCCAATATAATCTGATACTCTTTTTCTTTTTTCTTTTGCTAATATCAGACAGATATCACATATCAGTCTCAAATTGGGACACCCTTGCAAAGACAGAGCTAATAACTTCAGTTAAGAAATGTCTGAACATCGCTCTCCTGAATAATCTTAAATAAGTCTTGAGCAAGCAGGGGAGCATCAGTTGCAAAAAAAAAAACCCTGAAGAACATATTAGACAAGAACAAATAAGTTTTAAAGAAAACTCAGAATATTAGAACCACATATGCTGGAAGAGCAGCTGGAAAAATAAATCCCAGACTGTGTGAATAAATAATTTAAGGTGTTTAATATCACCGTCTCTTTGTTAGGAATTGATCAGATCTGCATGTGAAGACATCTGTGAAACTCATTCAATCGACTTAATGTCAGATTTATCTTCAGAGTGAGGACTGTTTTCATATGCTACAGGCACTATGAGTACAAGACTTAAGATCATTTATGTTGATTGAATTATCAGCAAAGAGTTCAACAGTAAAATATCCTCTAAACATAGACCCAGCTTTGGGATCATGAAAGCTGGCTGAACTCGTCTTGACCATCTCTGGCTCAAAAGCAGGCAAGCTCAGCATGTAATTGGCGTGACTTTATACCCTTTAATTAGTAAATCCCTGGTTTGACTTCAGAGTTACGATGATAACTTTAAATCCTACTTTATCACAACCGTCTTCTCATTGGCTTTCTTGACAAACCATTAATGTAAACATCCTTGGAGGTAAAAAAAAAAAAATCTTTGCCAACATGTTTCTTCAACAAAATATTTTTCATTCTGACAGTGGACTTAAAAATCAGCGTATATCTGGAGTTTTAATGTTAAAAAAACATGTAAGTCAGCAGCAGCAAAGACCTGGGGGTGATTAATCAGGGTACGCTCAATGTTTAAGGTCAATGTTAAGCTTCTCAGTTTGCACAATGGCTCTGCAGTACTAACACCTGCTTTGTCCTGTGAAAACACGGACAGATTCCCGAGCAGTTCTCTCATCAAACACTCATTTGTATTCTCATTGTTTGGTGGGCACACTGTTGAAAGTTACCGCAGCCTCATTTCTCAGTCGCTCTATTAAAATGACGGGAAGGAGCACGTTGTGGATGTCACAAACTATTTCAGATTGCCAAAGTCACCTCTACGTAATAAAATACTCCTGGGCCTCTACAGACTTTATTAAATACTTTAAGGCTGCTGTTAGATTTGATTCGGCTCCCTGCTCTCCAGCAAAATATAATTACTATCAATCCCTCAGGTAGAGGATCATGAATGTCTAAGACAGTGGTGGAGAAGTTTATTGGAGGGAGTAAATTTCCTTGTATGTGACAGAACTGAGAAGTAATTTATAACTTTGGTATATTATTAAGTTGTCTGTATTATATATTGTTGATTTCTCCATCTTGATGTCCTTGCAGAATGTTATACATCAGACAACGGACTGAATAAAATGTGAATATTGCTCTGTTCAATCTGAACTGAACTCTATATATCAACAACTGAAATAAGAAGCAGAGTCACCCTAACAAGTGAACATTGTGTGAAGCATGTGTGGGCACATCCACTGTGTAATGCACTTGTGTGGTCAATCAGTGTGTGTGTGTGTGTGTGTGTGTGTGTGTGTGTGTGTGTGTGTGTGTGTGTGTGTGTGTGTGTGTGTGTGTGTGTGTGTGTGTGTGTGTTAAGTGCCTAGGCTCGCCTTCAATCAAACAGCTCTCCATCTGTTCAGCATAATTACAGACTGCAGGAAAAATGCATTGTTTGAATTATCTACGACATAAATGCAAGCGTCAACCAATCATAAAAGACTCTTTTCTGAATTTAAGGATCCCCAACACCAAGGCAGGTGTTTCCACTTGTTGCTTGCTCGTCCTCTGCTAACGTTAAAAAATGAGGTGGCAACATTTTCTGCCTAATGGACTAATTTGACTCTTTGTAGTTTAGTTACAAAACTCATCACTTATGGATGAAAACTTTTGGTGCAGCAGCAGCAGTTTGGGTTTGTCTAGGCCCCCGTCCTCACTGCCTCACAGATTTATTTCACATACAGAAATCTGAGCCTGCAGGTGAGAGTATGACCAAAGCACTGGCACAGGGCAGGAGCAGCATGACTCTCAGTGCTGTGCCAGTTCATACTCAAAATGAGCTCACTCAAAGTTCATTTCACACAGACTTAAATACAGGAGTTAATATGCATAGTATTTATTTATATACTCATCTCTGCAAAATAACATCCTCCTCTTCCTTCCTCTGAGATCCAGATCTGATATTTTGAGTAATGAGTCAGTGACAAACACTCTGAGCAAATTAAGTACGAGAAAAGGCCCGGCGGCAGCAATGACAAAGCAGAGAAGGAATCTTAAACTGCCAAATTGTCGGGTCACACTCGTCAGGTGATTGTGGGGAATGACGCACGCTGTGTGTGAAATCAGTGCAGCTTGAGTCGCCTGCCTGAACCAGCCAGTCATTGCTCTATTTATAAACTAAGCATTTTAAGATATCGATACCAAAACACAGCTTCTCTTAATGCTCCTGAATCCAATAAATGAGTCACTTATTTGTAACTGTCAGCATCTGATCCTCAGCTTGTAGCATCCCTACAGTTATACCCTCCATGTGAGAGAGACATGAAATGACACTCCCAATCTATCTACCTGAGCTAAAGCTTAGAAGCTGTTTTTCTGACACCGTTGATCGTATATATGGTCTAAATCATCCTCTTCAAAGCCCTCTTTACTTGTTAAAGTCTTCTGCTTAGGATTTTGTGACTAGAAAGCAATACTACACTCTCTGCTTTTCCAGCTCCTCTGTGGTACTTGCTTCCTTTAGAAAATATGCTACCCTATCCTGTAGTGTAGGCATGTTTGAGATTACACAAAATAAAACCTCTGAAGTTTCTCTGTGTGCAAGATGTAAGCAGGTTTCTAAATCAGTTAGGATTTTGAAACCCCTGTTGTCAGAGCCTGGCCTAATAGGTTCAATAAAGCAAAAAGGAGTGTGAGCGTAAGAGCCAATCAACTGCAGTATACACACACCTACACACAGTCCCCAGAGAAACGTTTTCAGCCAAAATAATCTGAATTAGCTCTGCTGTCGATGTGGGTGTGCTAGGGATGTTAAAATATATATCTGAAGGCTGAAGAGATACTATAAAAGTTGAATCTGTTAAAAATTTGCTCTTCACTGTTGTTTGTTTTGCAGACTTTCCTCCAGCAAGCTGTCCCACTGTCCTTAAATTAAGGACAAGATACACAGACATGTACTCATTATATCCAAGAGAGGGTGAGAATCTTGCAGCTACACCACAGACTGTGTAATTAATGGACGTAGTCTCCGTAACGTCACCTGTCTGTTTCTGAAACAGAGTTTTGAAGCAAATGGGCCGGGGCAGGCTTCGAGTCTCCACTCTAAACAGCTCTAGGGAACCCATCAGTCACGTGAGCCGAGCTGCGCCTCTGATTGGTCGAACTCATGACCTTAATATCTTCTAAACTGCCGAGTTAGAAAAAGATTCACTCCCTGTACAGTGTGTGCCGATAGCGAAAATAGCGATTCAGACGGGAGATTTTTTGGTAGCAGACTGTAAACATGTTTATTTCTGCTGTGAAAATTACTTTTTTTTTGGCTTAGTGTGTGTGTGACTTCCGGTACTTTTGGAGCCAGCCTCAAGCTGACACTGAATGAACTGCAGATTTTAGCACTTCTGCATTGTCTCATACTTTCAGACAGTAGGTTGCTACTAGGGCTACACATGATAAAACCTTTTGTTGACGTAAACTTTTAAGGTACTTGTACACTGTCACCCTCACTGGTTCACTTCATAATTACTTTATTTGGTTTAACAAACCACCAATATTCACACAGATTTAGGCAAGAAATCTTGTCACAACTTTAGTCACTTGCCACTAGCCAGGGTAAGTAGCTACTGCTGAAATACTTCAATCCTCTACTACTTGTAGAGGATTGAAGCACAGATAACATGGTGTGTTGTAGCGCAGTTTGGCAGGTTTTTGATCAGGAAATTAGTGAAGAAGTTGAATGGAGGCAGTGTAAGTTTAAACTGGAATGTAACTACTTGCATGGAGCAATTCATAATCAGCACAGGCATGTGGGTGTTAACATGCAAGGAAGACCACAGGCTACTGTGCTAGCTCTGCTAGTGTTAGCTGAACTGAGCAAATTGATAAAACAGTAAACCTATGGACTGTGACTCATGTTTATGTTTAAAAAAGCGAGATCACTTTGGAGTGTTTTCTGAGCGTGTTCTCAGAACCAACATTAATTAGTTGGTAAGTCAGAATCTACTTTTCAGCTTGAATGACAAGCAAATCAGTTCTGCTTTTGAAGTTTTTTGCTCTTATTATGAAACTGTTTAATAAAATTAACCAACAGACAAATAGTTTTTGGTGAGTCCAGTTTCCTTCTTTTTTCACAAGCATCTATACGCTGTCTACGCTGGCCAATCAGAAGGATGCCATTTAAGCCACCAAATCACCATGGTGATGGTTGTTCCAAGCTGGTGTGAAAGGGACACAGCCTGGATCCGCTTATTAGCCAGCTGAAGGTCGCCACTGGAGACACCACTTGTGATATTTGTTGACATTTTGCAAATGGACAGCAGCTCCCATTACAACCCCCCACGTGGCCACAGAGAGTGAGGCAGAATTTTGAGTGAAGTTCTTTTGGGTGCTAAACTAACAAGCACGAGTTGGCAGCTCCGGGGTGACGCGTTTTGATTTTGACTCTCCGTTTATTTTCACTGCAGTGGTTAATGAAAGAACAAACACAAAGCTGGGATGTGATAGGGATGAAATAATTGCTAGTGTCACTGCATTATCCGAAACCCTCCGCCAGAACTGAATTAAAATGTCCCATTGTGTTAAAACCCAGCGATTATCTTTGACAGCGTAATCCTACCAACACGCTCCACTCAGTGATCCATCATCTGTGTTTGAACACTGCTTCATTAGTCCAGTAGGTACACAGAATAGTCCTCTGATAGTTAGAGGGCTTTGTTGAGGTGTGTGTGCGTGCATGCGCATGCTGGGCGAGCGAGGTGAAAAGGGAGAGAGTTATTTGAAGGTTGTGAGTCTGACACTTCCAAGCCCAAGCGTGCTGTCTCTGATCCGAACACTGTTGCATATGAATGACCCCCTACCTACTCCCCATGAATACACAATGCACAGGAGGTGTCTCTCTCTCGCTCTCTCTCCTGGTCCTCCTCTTTTTCCCACACATTTACAAGCTGAGAGACGGGATGTGAACGCTTTGCCAGTCAACATGATTCATCATGGCTGTCACCCATGTCATGTCAGTGTACATTACACAGCAGCAGATATCCCACAACATGCTGTACTCTGTGACACGCATAAAGAGCCAGTGATGCTTCTACGATGACTTATTTAACATGACAACATCAGATATATGAACACAAGAGAAAAGTGGAGCTATATAAATAGATATTGACGCACACTCAGAGGATATTACAGTGTAGTATGCAACTACATGTAATATTAATGAATTTCCATGAAATATGGATAGGATGTATGGTGCTTCCCACTACATGCTGTGTGAGCAAACATTATCCCGGGATTATCATCCAACAACAAATCCTTGGCTACTACATTTCTCTCATAATCACCTCCAAATGTGGTCTTTCTTTACTTTTCTCAAAAAGAAATAAAGTGGATCAAATGAACAAACTGGCATGTTCTCTCCGTTCCTCACTTAAGAGCCTCCTGCCTCAGATTCTTGCACATCACACACTGCCCAGGGTCCTAATCTGTCTCTGCTCATCTCCATCACACTCCAGGGGTTTGAACCAGCGCGTCAGGAGCAGGTGCAATGTGAATTCATAACGCCAACTAGCCCTCAACCTGCCGCCGGCGTGTGCACAAGCACCTGCCTCCTTGCTGTTTTAACACTCATCCCCTATTAGCTTCTACATACTTTCTGTGCACGAAATCTTCACTATGAGCTCAAGAGGAAAAACAAACAGCCGGAGAACTTATTTGTTAAAGTAACCCGTCCTGCATCGCTCACTCACTCAGCAGGTAAGGATTTGTGTTCTTACCTTCTCCTCCCAGCTTGATTTCCAGGCCCTCCAGGGAGTTGGCGGAGTCACCCTCCTCTAGGGAGAGTCGTCCAAACACGCTGCCCGCCATGGTGAATAACACCTCTACAGTAACAGTAACACACCCTGTACTGTATCAAAAGCAGACTGAGAAACACCCTTCTGTCTCCCTTCCTTTCTCTCTCTCTTTCCTCCTTGTACTGCCAAAGAAGCTCCTCGCTCTCTCCTCCCTCTTCACCTGCTCTTGACGTGAATGTGTATAAGCTCTGCCCGGCTGAGCAGCTTCCCCTCGCGCATGAATGAATGGGAGAAAGAAAAAGGTGGGGGGAAAAAAGGGAGGGATGTATGATGCTCTCATTAGGAGGAGGGAGGAAAAGAGGAGCAGAGAGAAGGCATGGTGATTTTCCCTCTGGGGCTTTCCCTGTGGGGGTTAACTGGGGGAAGGAGCAGCAGAAGGCTGGCTTGCTGGAAGCAGAGCTGGTCAGGAAGGAGGTACAAAAGGAGCTGACATATGAACAAGCGATGACCTTCTATTAGTGACGTCATCGATGCAGGTACAAACAAAGTAAGCCCTGCTGTGGATGCTCATTCAGACTTCTATATCTGAATCCTCTGCTCATAAATCAAACTAAACATTTATCAGAGTTCCTTCACTGACAGGAGAAGAGAAAAACATCTTGTGTTGAAAATCAAATCTGACCCTTTTCTAACCCTTCTCAAAGCTTGTGCAAAAATAGCTTGACTGGAAATGGGTTTTGTGTGGGGAAAAAAAAGGACATGAATGAGTTTGGAGAAACAATTTGATGTGTGTTACTAAAAACGCCAGTCATCCAGCCTCAGCTCAAGGCTGGTGTACAAAACAGGCCTGACTGACAGCCCATTACAAGAAAAGAAACTCACAACTCAACTCTCCCTGGAACTGCTTCCCCTTTGCCCATTCTGCAGCTGACTGTAGCAATTTATGACGAAGCAATAATACACTATAAAGCTTTCGAGTTCTAGATTTGGCCATCTATTAACAAATACACCAAGGCTCTTAATTTCCCAGACATCTGGCCATGGCTTTTTTTTTAATGTTTTATGAGTCTAGATTGAGCGCCTGTGGAAATGAGAGAGGAGGAAATGCATGGAAGGATGGCAATGTGCCAGTGTGGAGTTTAATGCTGGCACCTTTTTTTGGCATTCAATTCAGGAAATGTAATTCTACTCTTGTCACCAAACTATATTTTCATCTTTGATACCAGCGCCAAGTAATAAATCTAAAAATTCACTCAAATAGGAGGCCAACAATAGAGGGCATCTATCTACATGACTTCAAGGAAGTGTAAACTTTTGCATATGAATATAATTCACTTGTTATTTTCAGCAAAAACACATATTCTGGCGCCAAGATTAACTTTTTGGCCTGGAGTCCAGTCTCAGATATGACGCATCGTTTGGAGCTGCTGCCATATTTTTGAGATATTGCACTTCAATGTGTTTTTGTTGTCCCCTATTTTCATGTCGGTCTTGGAATGTTACCAGACTTAAATGAATATAAAAATACATCTCACGGGGAATAATCAGTAATCTTCAAATAAACAGGCATACATCTAAAATTTGAAGTGTAGAACAAAACTCTTACAGACAGATTAGATATAAAAATACAAACAAAACATTTGGAGGTGCTGTGTGAAACAGTTTCTGAGAAACATTAATTGAAATTTTAAGTTTGCAAGCCAAGATTTTAGATCACTCTCCTCTTACATAATGTTTTGTACTCTTGGCTGAAGCTGCAGCAGATGAAGTTTTGCTTTAAACTGAGAAACTCTACAGCAAGGGCTTCACTTGGTACACAGCACAAAACCGGTGATGAAAAGGGGTTTAATGTTAATGCTTGCGCGTTTCACTGCCCCTCATGGTCTGAGGAGCCAGAAATGTTTGATATCAGTCGATAATGATAATCATCAAGATAAATTTCAAATCATTACTTCTTTCAAAATCAAGGGCAGAATTTTGCACCTGCTTGAAAGATCGAGAAACCAGGCGGTTAATTAGCTTGAATCTGAGGTCAAGTACTCTGATAAGCTGCTTGAATCTTTCGTCTGCTGATGGAAATCATGATATTGATTTTATGCCGTTTTCGTTTGAAGATTCTCCTGATGGATCATAATTCAATTTAGAGGTACAAAGATACACTCAAGTGTATAATAATGATTATTTCATTATTTCAGATAGTGTGTTTTTTTATATATATAAAAAAGATTCAGTGATCATGTTTTGTAGAGAGCTGTTTTGAGCAGTGCACTCCCCTTAAGGTTGCTGGGGCCAAAGAAATGGATCATTTACTTCATTGTTAATTTGTACTGGAGTTGTGTTGGACATTAAATGTGTTCAGGGTGAAGAGAGGTTGACTCTATGATCCTGCTTTCCCACATCCTGACTATATATTTAGTCATGTGTATTGACCTTCTGGGACAACACTGTGTTACCGAAGTGGGACCCCTTGTCTTTTCTGGATTTTTGAGGTTCAGCCACTAACGCCCCTTTGGGACTGAAACTTCTTGCTCCAAGTGTGTTTTTATAGGGGCTATTATTAGTAGACATGTATAAACACAGCCTGTGAATATCTCTCAACTACTGTAGTTGAGCAACCTACTTGTTGACTTTAACAAGATGTATATTTGTTTTGAAGCACATGAATGGGGATCCGATCATCTTTATAATGTTACTTTTCTTTGTTCAAGACAACTTTTTACTGAATACAATGTGACAATGTAAGGTGTTTATCAACAGTTAAGTAGAGCTATTGTTTGAAACGTGACAACAAGCAAGTTTGTACCATAGTTTAGTAGCTGGCGCTCTGAGACATATCCGAAAGCTAATGTGTAACGTAAGCGAATCCTCGTCATGTCCTGCCAATGCTTATCCACCAATCAGAGCTAATGTAACCTCACTCTTCATTTTATTGACAGACTCAAGTTTGATCAGACCACTGCAGAATAACTGCTGCATGTGCTTTGAAATGGACATTATCACAAACAGTTTGGCCCGTGTTTTAGCCTTTAGCTTGTGTTTTAGCCTTTAGCTTGTGTTTTAGCCCTTAGCCTGTGCTCTATCACTCCCTTCTTTAGCTTTCTTCTGCTCTTCTGTCCTTTCTCTTAATACTAGTCCAGCTCCAGTACTCAGAACAACTACAAATTTATTGCAAGAATTTGTTTTTAGCAGAGAAAAACACAGATCTCTCTTCTCGCTACTGAACTTCGTCAGCCGGCATGGTGTTGTTATAGGGACTTCAACGTGCCATTAATCAATCCGATCCTGTCCGTCCCGACTGGGAAGCTAAGAAATAGCATTCAGAAATAACCTTAATTGGTGATGATAATCTCATTTTAAGTTGTGGATTACGATCAGGCATATATCAAGAAGTGAGATTTTTTCAAGATCACTTAGAAAGCCCTCGCAGTCCCTTTAAGTTAGAACTAGCATTTAAGGTACATTAGCACCCTGACCTTTTCAGTGTTTGATTGGTGTATTCATGGGTTTGAAATAGCAAAATTATTTCATATGTTTGTTGTAATTATCAAGAGAAATTGATCCCAATAGTTATTGTTCTAGTCCAAAGTTTGACTGTGTGCGCATTTACTTCATTCGGACATCTATCAGGACTCCATAGCTAAAACTGTTTGTAAGCTAATCAACAATAATTCAGATTGTACAAAGTTTGATATTAGTTGTACGTAACAGTTAATGCTTTTACAAATCAATATTCACCTCCTCACTCTGCAAAAAACTGCAAAGAAATCTAGCTTTAAAAAGAAGATCTCTACTCCACTTATTTACTTCTGCAACAGGTAAATGTGCTGGCAGACCCTTATCTTTATGACAGTACGTGACTGTGCTCATGGGAAATGCAGTCTTTATCCTGAAAAAACCTACTAATTCCACCCAAAGGGGTCACCAAAAGCGTCTTTATAGGGAGATTTTTAACTGATCCTTCCTTTGGGTTTTACAGAGTGTTATTTCAATCATCGTTCATTAGTAGTCAGTTCATAATGAGACACTCACTTCAGCCTTCTAAAGGTGGTGTGTATTTGTTTGCATGTGCCTGTGTAAGAGCAGCCTCTAGCACAGATTAAGCGTGCGTGTGCGTTGAGTGGAGGGCTTCGGATAATACAACAGCTAATCCTCGGAGGCATGACTGATCTGAAGCGGAGTTTTAGCGTTCCATTAGCTAGCTCATTAAGTCACATTAGAACTCTGGAGATGAGATACATGTCCTGTGTGCTGGAGTAACCACGGGCCACTCACTATCTCCTCCCTCCTCTCCCTCTCCATCTCGCTCCCGCTCACTCACACGCATGCACACACACACATAGTGGGAGTTACAGCAGAACGGAGCCACTTACCAGAGTCAGAGCTGGATGTTGCCACGGGCATTTTAAAATTCTTCCCAAAATCCTCCAAAAAAACTTGTTCGTCAACTGCAATGAAAGAGAGACAAGAGAGCTGTGTTGAAACTCAATGAAGTATCGATTGGTCATAAGGAAGCTAGATTTCTTGTTTGTTAGACCACTGAGGCTAAGTTAGATTGGAAGAAGTTCTGTAAAATGTTTCACAGGAATGCTTTTGATTGTTTGATGATTTCTTTCATCCACTTTTTATAGATTTAATAACTCTAATCTTTGTTTTCAGTTTAAGATCTTTCCAGTTCAACAATCAGGGATCAGTTGAGAGCTAAATCTGGCCACAACAAACAAAGCAAATCTTTTTCTGTCATAATCACAGTTGACGGACTTACATACAAGCCCTGCTCCAAACAAGCTCCCACACAGGACAACAGTCATCTAACTTTGTTAATAACCTCTAAATAGAACAGCCAGTTGCTCCGGTAACAGCCAAACACTTTTAGCCGTCACGTCCGAGGGGAAATACTATTAGCAACAGTTGGAAAGATTGAGTGCACGGGGTGAGTGAGTGGGCAGGGGAGCTAACATTAGCTTAGTGAGGATCTCTGTGGAGGCTAATTGATCCGTTTAAAAACAGGCAAAGAGGAAAAGCAGCAAACATAACAGACAGGAGCAGGGAGGCCGAGTGAGTGCTGCTCTGGAAATTATACCTGACTTCATGGGGTTTTTGAAGTACACACAGTGAATAGGAGTTAAGGAGGGATATCATATATAATATATACCACAGCAAACATAAAGGTGAAAGTAACCTCTACAGGTGGGCTTTTTTATTGTTTCTCATCCCAATATTTTATGGCGTTGTGGGCTGGAACCTTAATAGACAAACTTTTCTCTTTTCTCAGTTCGTCAGGCATCAAATTCTGAGTTCTTTTGGCAAAATGAACAAAAGATTCATTAACTGAAAGCATTTCAAAAGGGCTCAGGTTGTAAAGGGTCAGGGCAAAGAGAAATTAGACGTGGGACAAAAAGGGAGAAAGAGAAGGAAAGGACAGCGTAGAAAGGGATGGAATTAAAAGTGAAGGTAGGATGGGGAAAAGATTGAGGGGTGTTGACAAGGAGAGAGGGTAAGAAAATGAAAGGAGAAGAAAGGAAAAACAGGGTGAGAAAAGACAAGAGAGACAAGGGAGAGAGGAGAAAATGAAAAAAAGTGTAGAGGAGGTGGAGAGAATAATGACAAGACAAAATATGAGAGAGAAAGATAACAACAGAGTGAAGAAAAAAGGAAAGAACGAAAGAAATAAGTGGGGAAGGGGAGAAAGAGAGGGAAGACGAAATAGGAACATTGGAAATGAAGGAAACACGTCTCTTGAAGAGGTAAAGACTGGTATCCAAGGATGCTGATTTATGGTTGCCATGGCAATAGCCATCCATAGTGAAACCAGTAGAGACCCAAAAACCAGCAATGTCACCTCAGGGTCAGAGTGAGCGTGAATGTGGGCAAAACAATATCTTATTTGAGTCTCATCATTATTGACCTGATTTAAAGTGATTAACCGTCTTTATGAATGTTCCAGAAATGATGGATAAACACTAACTGGCCATTCGGTAAGCTGTCAATACTAGTTTTTGCTGTACAATTTCCGTGCAAAAGTTCAAATATAGTTACATGAAGTGAATAAGCAGTGAATAACTTGTGACAACCAGAATTCAGCATTTGGGTGTATTTAGTAGTTACTGCAAACTAATCGCTGATTATTGGAATAGTTTTCAAGAGCAGTTTGTCAAGTACAGCTCTCGTCTGTTTATCATCAGCACTCATTACAGTTAGCAGGGCTGAGGTTAACCAGAGAGCACGCTGCTGCATATCAAAAGGGATTTCTGTTGAACATCTATCTTCAGTCACCATGTAAACAGCTCAGGAGAGGATTTTGTCGTTCTCAGAGTCAGGACCTAAAACCGGAATATTCTGCGTCCACAGAAATAGTCATATTGATGCGACTGTTTCTTTGTCTCAGCAGGAAGGTAAAATGTTTCCACACCAGTGACTTCAGGAAAGAAGAAGCAGTTCTCTTTTTTGTTTCTCTTTAATCCATGCTCCCAGCCTCCTGCTGGGAACATGATGTCCCTAAAAGTGCACCTGTAGGCCAGTGGTAGGCTACACTGTGGGGTCTTTGAAGTGGCTTTTCCCCCTTTGGATGTGCACAGACAGCAACGTGGTTCAAAAAATACACAAGACACTGGACCTGCTTATTTCAGGGATTAGATTGTGTGAGTCTCTTGATCATTTTTCATAAACAGCTGATCATGTGACACTCATTTTTGCAGTAACCTGAATTATCTGTTCATAGGTTTGAAAACAGTCCATTGTCTTTGCTGTTCTATATTTAACTCCCTCTCTTTGTCTTATGTAATCGATCTATTTCTCCTAACCCACTGACATGTCATGTTGGATTTGAAATACCAGATGATCTTATTGTTACAGACCAAGAAAAATAGAGAAACTTTGGAAAAGTGACAGATTTACCACATTTGGTTTTTACCTTTCTTAATCTGTAGGTTTCAATGAGCTGTATTTTGGTACTTTAGTGTAAGCATGTCGGGGTCACACATGAGTCACTGGTGAGGACAACACGTTTTCGTGTTTACCAGCTGTATTTCTTCTGTGACATTGAAACATTCATTGCTGAGGGGTCATGCGCTCATGTAAAACTCAGATCTGTGCGGATCAGGTCTCTAATACCGCATACCGTTCCCCCTGGCTTATCTGTGTGATCCTGTGTTTCCACTGTGAAATGACGGAGCTTGTTATAAGTGCTCAGTGGCCACAGTGGTTGCTGAGAAGCCAAAGCCGATTGCCGCGGAGCTCAGTCGTGCTTCAGCAGCGGGGGTTTGGGTCAGGGTTGGAGGGTTGTTCACTCTGCCACTCATCTTGTTGCTTTTTCTCTTCACTGATGGAGAATAATTAGCCCAGATTTAATGACGGTGCAGGCGCCACTACTGGTGGCATTTCCTGTTAATTGATGGCATTTTACGTTGAGGTCTAACAAGCAGCAATCAATCCCTACGGTGAAGGATTAAAAAGGATTTCTTATAAAACTGATACATAAGGCTCAAAGTGACATTTTGAGCAGAAATTGAGGAGCTTTTTATTTTTCCTGCAGGTTGAGAAGACCCTTCAGTTTCCAGTTGCAGACGATCCAACTCTTAGAACCAGCTCTTTGAAGTGAACAACTGGAGCTGGTTCCAAGAGTTGTTTTTTTCCTTCTTCCTGTTAAAGCTGCACATGATTGGTCAAGATGTGTGGTACGGTTTACTGTAAAAAGTTAAGTTTAATAATAATACACATACAACCATGGAATAGTAGTTTTTTTTTCAAGTTGAGGTGGTTCTCTGGTTTTGTACTTTTTAATACTTTAAATGCATTTAAGTATTTAATTTTACAAATAATTTTACATTATTTTTGGTAATAGATTGACTTGAGCAACAAAATGTCAAAGGAGCCCCCGAGCCAAAAGAACCAGCTCTCTAAAAAGAGCCGCAATTCTCATCACTACAGTCTAATGTTGGAGATAAATCTTGATATATTAACTCTTTGCTTGCTTCATCTCTCTCTCTCTCTCTCTCTCTCTCTCTCTCTCTCTCTCTCTCTCTCTCTCTCTCTCTCTATTCTGTCAACACACACACACAAGTACACACATAAACTCTCCATCTTCATGTTGCAGGAAAAGAGAAGCTCAACAGCACAGCTGCCATTATATCACATGACCTGCTATCATCTCTTCACTGTTATCTATTAAAACAAGAGGCCAGCTGGACTTGTGTGTGTGTGCGTAGTGTTCATTCATGCCCACACATCTGTAATTACATATTCCCCAAACATTTAAATGCACACTTTGAAATAACCCTATTACTGAGAAACAACAATGTAAATTTAAATCCCTACATCTCAGATGTCTCAGAGATGAGGTCAAAGGTCAAGCCTTTGGTGGTTTCAAAATATCTATTGCTCAAGAAAATAAGAGCCTCTATTTTTAAAATGTACATAAGAATAAGGCCTTACTTTTACCAAATGACAGCATTTTTATCTCTGATATTAATTCACATGCTTCATATTTTTGTGCCTGAAGGTTTTATCTAAAGTTTCCATGTCTATAGTTTAAAATAAAGTGAGTAATTGGTGGTCTATCATCCATGTTTTTTAATTATCAAGTTGTAGATTATTTCCCTTTAATTTGTTTTAAAGCATTGAAATTTAAATACTGTATCTTCAAATGAAAACTGAATCCATGTGCATGATTTTTTTTATAGATTCAGTCTTCCCGCACATTTCACCCAGGAGCTGTGACACGAGCAGTGACCCAGGTGTTTGTATGCCAAGTGTAAAATGCCCTGAGCCATTCCCACAGTGGGGCTGCATTAAAGCCAGTGAACACACACACACACACACACAAACACACACACAGACACACACACACACACACACACACACACACACACACACACACACACACACACACACACACACACACACACACACACACACAAGCACACACACAAGCACACACACTTCCATGCACCAGCGACCAAACAAGTCTTAATCCACACATGCAGGCTGGCGTCAGGCCTAAAAATAACCCTGTGCTCCCACAGGTTCAGCTCCTCTCATTACTTGACAAGGGAAAACGTCGTATCCAAGACAACCGTGAGCAGCTCTTCGCCTTTTTCCCCGGCGCTTTGCCATGGCAACAAGGGAAAATGCGTAAAATAATAATAAGTTGGAGCTAAAATTGGGCCTATTAAAAGGTCTGAGCCATACATTGTCACTGAGCTGCTCTTTTTCTGAGAGGAGGGTCAGGAATTGTGTTTTGATTTGCCGATTCTAATTTAACTATGTATGTTTTTCTGATTAAAAAAACACAAAGTGATAGTATTCTTTGGAAACGCAGCCAAAACTTTAACACAGGGTTCAACAATAAAAGAAAAAATCTTCAAACAGCCCTAGAGGTATTTAATAACACAGTTTGACATCATGGACTTAGATCTAAAAATAATCTTCCACTTCTGCTGTCATCTGTATACAATGATTCCAATACAATCGCAGCTGCTTAAATGATCACAAATGGTCATTTAAAAACTGCTACAACGTATCACTCTCAGAAAGTAACAAACACCTGACAAGGTCTACACTTTTCTCTAAAAGGGAGCCAAGAGGTTTTACAAACACGTTCTCCAAAAGTCTGCCCTTGACAGTCCTCTAGAAGGCATCTTGTTTTGACCGTAAACTCTCTCAGAAGATAACAATAAAGCGACCCATTCAGTCTTATTTTCTGGGGGGGCCCTCATATCAGCAGTAATACTAAAACAAAAGCACAGAGGTCTTCTGAAGGAGGAAATCAATTCAAGTGCACTTTGGAGCTGTGTGCATGCTTGACTGACTACAAAAATAAAAGGTGTGCCATCCTGCCTGCATGCATATTAACACACACGGTGTTAGGAAACAGAAAGGGCACAGATTGAGCTGGAAGGATACCAAAGAAAATGTTGATATGAATGATCAGCAATTAACTGATTTCAAAGATTTTGGACTTATTTAATCTCTATTTACTGATTCTATAAGAATTTATAGAATCTGAGGGTTAGGGTCTGGGTTTAGTCTGGACAATTTTCTAAATTTGGAGTCAGAATCGTACTGATCAATCACATACTGATTTGAATTTCAAGGAAATTGCAAGAATCTCGGTTCCTTTTTCAGGGTTTGAACAGATTTAGTTCGTTAGACTGTGAGGCTTCTGTAAAACTATTAACAGTGAAGCTGAGACCCATCAAGAACAGATGGATGGGTGCTACTGCCAGGTTTACCAAGTATGGTAATGAACCAAGAAATGAAAGCACATATTTTGGATACATTTGCTGACTTTTTATGTCTCTATTTAGAGATGGGATGGTGAATAGAGTCCAAAACAAGGCAGGGGGAATAACAGATGACCTGCCATACAGAGGCACTGCTCAAATTTGTACCCAATCTGCTTTGTGGGCGGTATTCTCATGACACAGGACACGCAATTTAATCGCAGACTCATTTACAGTTCTATCTTTGAGGGTGAATTTTGCTTCCTTTTTGATCTTAAATTGATCAAACTTCTAAAGCTGCTTCATGGCCTGTAAACAGTGAAGCACACAGAAAATAAAGCCCTGGGCAAGAATTTTTTTATTGCTAACTGCTAGCTTCACTGGTATTCCTAAAAAGTTTAGCATAAACCTAAACAAGTACATGAGTGGCTTATTCTCAAATGGTTGTATTTAAGTCAAAACTTTTATGTCCTGTGTGACAGCTAACAGTGTTCTGATGTGGGCTTCTCTTTGGACAATTAGGCCCCATTTACACAACAACGGTTTTAGGGTGAAATGCAAAAGTATTGTTGTGTTTCGGCCTCTCGTTTACAGGGAAACTGTGTTTTAGCCAACTTAATACGCAAATTTCTCAAAACACCCTCCAGAGTGGTGTTTTTCTGAAATGCTGCAGCCACTGTTGCCGTGTAAACAGCAAGCCAGAGTTTTCAGTGGAAATGCTGACGTCACACTTTCATTGTGGGACCTTTTATTTGCCATGCACAAACCTGATAACAACAACGACAGTAACAATTCCTTGTAACAATACCAACTACCGTGTTGTGCTTGTGCGGCTGACTGCCTTTCAACAAAATGTGCATCTGTTGCTCCACTTCTGCACTCAGCTAAGACTCATTCAATATATACACGCCAAATGATCAGCTACCAAGAGACTCTATAGTTATATCACCATTCCCAGGCCTGGCATGCATACCACAACATTTTCACTCCCTTAGCGTTTCTGTGTAAACCCAGATTTTTTTCTCTGCATTTTTTTTGTATTTTCAAGCGAAATGCTGTAAAATGTTGTTGTGTAAACAGGGCCATAAAAACTGCAAGAACTACAAATTAATTCTTCAAAATCAGCATCATAACACAGGAGATTCTATCTTTAGATTCCACTTGTTGCTCTCCTCTACTTCAGCTGATGGGGTCTGTAATTAGTGTAATAATAATTAAATGTCACACAGATAACACTGAGAGGCTAAAGGACTCAGGCTAGTGCTGAGAGCCACCTGAGGGGTCGTTTACAATCTTCCTCCTGCTGGGATTTCATTAAAGCTCTCCACTTCTCTGAAGGAGCAGCTTTAATGGTGTAGCCTGAGGTTATGTCACTGCTTCCAGGTCTCCAAAATAACTCTTGAGAAAAACTCTGGAGGTGACAGCTGGAATAAAACTGGATAATACAGAGCTTTAGGACCAACATTAACAGTTGCGGCAGCGTATACTTCATGGGATGTGGAGGTGGGTTAATAAAGTAAAGTAAAGTTAATTTTAAAAGGTGATAGCCTATTGGTGTCAGGTACCTTCTGGGAAAAAAACAGCATAGGAATAAAGAGAAGTCACATCAGTTGATGTTCAGGAAGAAACAACATCTAATAATAATTAACTTAATGTTCAAGCACTGGGTTGGCTCGTTGGGGATGTTTTCCTTCAAGCAGCTGCTTCACAGAGCTCACTGTTATCCATCAGCATGAATATATTTGGTCAGGTTTTACAAGCAGTGCAGTAAAACACTGTCACTGCTAATAGTGTAGTTTAATGAACAAATAAGCATGGCTTCCTGCAGGAGATGACACCACAAAACCATTCAAAGTTATATAGATAAGCAGGTTATGCTATAATGTAGCTTGTAAGAGATCAGACATCAAAAATCACTTGCACACAGGTTGATTTCCTTTTTTATGGAAGTCATCATGCTGCAGTGCTGCTGGGAAAAGTAACTGTTTGTTTTGACCAAATGAATTATTTGTAGAGTCCAGGAAACAATACCTTCCCGCACACCTGCAGCAAAACACAAGCTAGCAAAGGGTTAAATGTTAACATCATCTGCGAAAAAGACGACCACACACCATCGGTGAGCTCTCCTTTTTTTGCATGATTGATTTCGTGTTTTAAAACCAAAGTGATAAATGCCAATGAAGATCTCAGTGTTTTTGTTACAGTTTGACTAACTGTGAAAAGCTAAATGCCAAAAATGTGTTCCGACCGGTTTGTGGACCGAAAGAGCTCGTCTCCAGAGCTGATCGCGTTCGCACTTTTCCAAAATGTAAACAGCCACAGCAACACTCTCCGTTTTGCATGTGAATTAGTGTCATGCATGACAGTGAATTGAGAAGCAAGTGTGCTGCACAGTTAAATAAGACCTGTCATCTACATTTTTTTTCCAGTTCTACATCCACAAAGTAAGTGATGCAAACGAAATTTGATCCTCTAAACATCATACCATCTCTTTGATTTTCACCCTTGGTCTAATTGTCTTCTACAATCGTAAAAAAAAGGACACAGTCATGTGGATGAGGTAGCAGGTGTAAGAGTGAATGAACTGATCATTTTTGTGAATGACAACACAGAGGCCGAATAAAGAAGCTGAGGTGATGAGAGCTGCCGCAAATTAACCTCACTGTGGAATCCAGCACAGGGGCCTTACTGCTTTAAGCCCCTCTGTCTTCAAATAGGAGCCGACTTCCTGTTTGATATAGTTATCAATGACTGAGTTTGTCAATGCAGAAAATCAGCAAAGTGGAATTACACTGTTTGACAAAACATTAAAAGCACATTTTTCATAAGGTGACAAAACTTTCAATGGCAGATTTAGATTTAGGTTTGGGCATTGTCCCGCTGAATTAAACAGGTTCTTTACCGAAATCCAAAAGGCTGCATGTGTTGTTCTAAAACCTGTGTATCATTTAAGATGAGCCTGAAACATTTCTCTGAGAGTGATGTATAATTTTCCAGCACAGTTTTTTTTATCCATTTCAGTTCCCAAATTGGTGAACCCCTCCCCGTCTTTATCTAAGAAAAACTCTGCCCCATAAGGCTGCTTCCTTTAACCCATTCATATTGCAGACCTGATGTCAGTTAACTCAACTGATTAAGAGATATTACACCAACTGTCATACTTAAGCTTTTCCATAAGTTTCAATCTCCTGATGTCAGTTGTGTCAGTTTTAAAATGAGCGAGCTCTCTCTATTATAACTTTTAATTCTAATTTTTGTCCATGCAATTTTCTGAATCAACCTGCAGATGTTTTGATTTTCTTTCTTTTTTTATTACAATACATTTTACACAGCCCCCTAACTTTTTGAAACAGAAATGTACACCAAATGACTTAAACAAGTATTGGGAAAATAGATGTAAATTGTTGTAATCAGGTTAAAATCCGTTGGGGGTTATTTGAAGTACACTGAATCACCCGTGGATTTATCATCCTGTGCTTTTATTCTTACATCGTGCTGTTATAAGAATTATGCACAATATTTCTTCCTCTCTGAGGATACAAGGTAGCTCTTTCCGTTATTTATCATCCTCCACTCTGCACGTCAAGCTCTTTTCTGCACCCACACCTCTATTGGTCCCCACGCGCTCCAACGTCTTTGCTTGTGGGCATGCGCAATGGCAAAGAACAGGTGCATGACGTCTGTCCAGCCGTTGTTATTAAGATTACAGAATTCTTCCCCTACTTTCACCTTTAATAAACTAATTACAGCACATTTATCAGGGATAAGGCTGTTAAAATCAATGTTCAATCTGTGGAAGTGGTACAAATAGCCCGAGGATAATTAGGCTAGCTGAATAAAAATTGCATGTGGCGACTGGTTGAGGACGATGGGGCGTTAAGAAACACGAGTTTTTAGAAGAGGCAATGCGTCTTGTGCTAGATTAGTGCGTTTCTTTGTTATAACAGGAAGAGTAGACCAGAAAACATGCGTTTTGCTTCCATGAAAAGAGCAAATCTCTTAGAGAGTCGCTAAAATACCAGGGCGCATGAATTAACACGTTACTGTGTGCAATTACATCCACACACATCTCTGGAAAGCGTTTCCCAGAGATCAGCATTCATTTTATCCATCAAAGTACACTAAAAATGACGTTTACTCTGTGACAAACAACCAAAGGTCGAAGCGCTCACCTGTCCGGTCACCTTTATCCGGATGTCTACTCGGTCTAAGCTGCAGATGAGATGTTTGGGATACCTCCGCTGGTCCACTCGCGTTAGTTGAAGCACGGTAGGTCTGGTTTAATCTGTGCAGGCACTTTCACTACACTGAAGCCTACTGCAACCCACACAAACTGCTATCTTTACCGAGACCTCACCTTAAACGGCTCGCGTGCTCTCATAAATAGCTCCATCGATTAAAAGCCAATTGGCTGCTCTGCGCGCGCTTATCCCGTCTCCCGGAGGATTTACGGGACGGTTTTTGTAATGACAGAAGCGTCTCTCGGTGTAGTATCCCGACGAGAAGTTGAAGCTTGTCTGCTACCGACGATACAAACCCTGACTAGAGCAGCACTTAGATACTCTAACTCACCAGTGCATGAATGGGGATACAGTGCCATCTAGCGACAGGAAGAGGAAATGCACTGATTACATTCATAATAAAGAGGCAGTAGTCCATGTTTAACTATTCAATACTTTTACTCCATTTATTTATTTTTTATTGTAAAGTGATTGATTTTATTATAAATTATTTACATTGTTTTGGCCAAAGAATAGATAGGTTCACTAAGATAGGAAGACAAACAGACAGGAGGAAAAGAAGGAGATTTGCATGCACATTAAATAATCAAAAATGGAGTCAGGAGCAGGAAGTCTTTGAAAGAATCTGAGCACTTTGGGATTGTTGGCAAATCGAAACATCTGGGATGAAGCCGTCTGGGTGAGGGTTAACACTGGGCTCATTTACCACTGATCGCCATAGTCCGAGCTGTTGGACGAGAGGGGGAAAAAAATGAAAGAATTGATTTCAGCTTGCATCCTTTGACAGAGAACATATCGACTGTTTGATTGGGACATTATATTGATAGTATAATCAATACACAGTTTAAATCTGCAGTGAGATAAAATGCTAATCAATACTCACATGAAGTGGAAAATTATATCATCAAGTAGCTTCCTAAGATAATCATAAAAAGTAATGTAGCCCCTCTACAGAGAGGCTTATGGTGATAATATGTCACTTTGGAGACACTTTAACAGATTTATTTGGAGTAGCTATGTTTCAAAATATCAGTCACTGGCCGGTCATGCAGTCACAGATACAACTTAAGACAGGTTTGAAATCCTGAAACATCTGTGCTTTGATTTGTTTTGCAAACCAGTTAATGTACACATATGCCACCAAGATTCCGAAAAGGTTAATAATGTTTTGTGCCAGATTTTGTACAGAAACACTACCCCAATAAGCTCAAATCAAACATGTCTTTGTTTTTATTTACCTTGGTTCAGTGTCTTGGTTTGTATCACCACCAAACAGCAGCCACGCCATTGCCTGCTCAGGGGTCGACCTCTTCCCATACCTGCAGAAAATGAAAAAACACTACAGGTCAGTAGTTGTTGGATATATACTTATGTAGAAACGGTTCTCCATTCTCCAGCCATCACTCTGTCTGCAATTTTCTTGGAGTCCTGGACTCCATCAGTCTGGCTATGACTTTTAACTATGGGCTATCTTTTCTTTTCTCTTCTTTTTTAAAGAAAAACAAAAATCAAAAAACATCAAGATGTGAACAAGGTGAGTTAATGGCGCGCACACACACTCATACCCTGTTGAGTTTTTATCAGCAATCCTCACTCTGCTGTCTCTACACTCCAATCACAAATCAGCCAAGCAATTATCTGAGAGAGGAGGAGAGTTTTCAAGTTCACAGCCTCAGGTCCAGCCAGGCAAACACATCGAGCTCCTCAGACTTTGTCTCTTCAAGCGTCTTTTACGAAAATCAATGTCTGGTCACTGCAGAGTAAATTTGCCTTTGTTTAAAAAGCCAAACTGGGATTTGTTTGAGTGTCATGACTGATTCAGATTGTTTAATTACAGATCCGGAGTGTCAGTTGTGAGACTTTACGCACGGATAATGTTTACTTTCAGATGGTCCAGCAAGAAACTGAAATTTCATCATATGACAGATGCTTAAAGAAGGACATTTTCCTGTGAGCAGGAACAGTGGTCTTTCTAAATTAACACTTATCTGATCCAAACTGAAACCAGTGATATGATCTGAGCTACATGTTGGGTTTGACAGATAAGAGCAGTCCAAATTCTACTGTAAATCATCCGTGTTGTATTTTTGGAGTTGAATGTGTTGAAATAGCATTCTTTCATTTATGCTTTAAAAGCACAGCACAAAAAAAAGCCAAAGATAGGAGTCCAGATTTTAAAGTTTGTCTATCACTAGATTTAAGGCAGCAACAAAGCAATTACAGGCTTCAGCCTGGTCGTTAACTCATATATCCATCTGAAGAAAAGCCAGGTCTCCTGTCCTCTACCTCATTATTTCACATACTGGTAGAATAATGATTCAGAAGATCTAATAGGGTCAAACTGTTCACTGGTAGCTTAAAGTCTTGGTAATAGGAAGGGGAAATGTGTTTGAGTCGGCTGTAAATTGCGAGGTTAAGGGTCAAACCCCAAACTGTGCAACCAAGTATACTGATGGGTGCTTTACATAGCAGCCTCTTCAGGTATGAATCTGATGTGAACGAGTCAATGTGATGTTTCATGTGAAAGAGCTTTAAGTCAGAATACAGTCCATTTATCATTTCAAGCTCTGGTTTGGTCCAGATCTGGCTCTCCTTGCTAACTTATCCTCAGGTCAGAGACTGAGTCACTACCTGTCTGACTGAACCACACTGCAAGGTTAATGGAGAAACATTTCTTCCTTCCAGTTTTCAGGGTAACTGCATATCAAAGTCAGAGTGAGAAACTTTTTATGACCCGAAAAAGTTCAAAACTTGACTGACAGTGTTCAGTAAGCTCTGGATAGTCGTCATCAAAACAAAATCAAGAACATAAGAATATGCTTCAATGCATGAAAAAAAGGATTTAAGTTTAGTGGACCAGGCTCACCTCTGTCTGGTGATGAGGTTGACATAGTGTCTGACAGCTGCGTGGTATTTGGCCCAGTCCTCCGGAGACGCGTTGTTTCCCGGACTCTCCGGTTTGGGAGGATATGCGTCCGCAAAGCTGCTCAGACATACCAGCAAGCAGAGCACGAGCGCTGCGAACATCATCCACGATCTTAGCAGGTTGGCCATCTGAGGAGGGGAAGGAAACATGCTAAGGTAAGGAGAAAAAAAAAACTTTTTTTTAAGCTGAAAAACCGCGATTATGATGTTAAAGTTTCGTGCGTTTTAACGTCTCTGTTAAAAAAGTCCAAAAGTATTTCTCAGTCTGATACAAAAAAGAAAACAACACAATAGCTACAGGATACAAAGTATTTGGTTCAGTACGCGCCAAACTCTTATAGAGATCTGGTATAAATAGCCCCACCGGAGTGATAGAAAAGTAAAAAAAACTTACTTTTGACTGTTGTCTCTTGTTGTCGTCACTTCTGTTGTGTGCCCTTCTTTCTGCTCTCCTCTGGTCTTGCGGGATTATATAGTGTGAGACGGATACCTGATGCGCACCGAGCAACAGTTAACCACACCCCTAGAATCGGTAGCAGCGCGTGGAGGGGGAACTTATCTCTGAATAAATAAATTAAAAAGTCGATCAAGATAAGTTTCGCTGTAAAATATTGACTCAGGCTGGATTCGGAAGTTTATTTTGATGCATGACGAGAAATTAACGCATATTTTGGGTATAAAAAGTGCAATCTTCGTGGTTTCTTTTTAAAGTTATGTTAGTTCGACACGTTATAAGCTTCTTTTCTTTAAACAGTATTCTTTTGTAACACACTGACTATACTAAAGGAAAGAACAAAAAGAAGCAGACATATTGGATACTTTCTGCTGCCTTTTCAGCACCACGAACAGCGCCAGAAGCCAATAAAATAGTCCCCCCTGCTATACTTTACGACATCAAATCACACGGTTTAAAGGCAGCATAAGCTGCAGCCCAGTAAGCACCATGTCTGAAACTATAAATCTTAAGGTTTACTGGCTTATTTATTTTATACCTGACCCTAGCCAATATCTTCTCTGAGACGTGAAGTAACCAGAGCGACAGTAGAAACGTCCTTTGAAACAGGATCCACCAAGAGAAAGGGGTATGCAACTCTTCTAAAAAATAATGGGGAAAGCATACAGGCCTAGTATTTAAAAAAATCGATTGGCACAACCCTGTATTTTGCCAAATTGCAGTAATTTTCCCAATCAGGCTCTTAAGAAGTGCCCATCCCCCCATGTTAGACATGGAAATAGCAACGTCTTACACTATGAGAAAACAACACAACGCATCCAAGTGTGTACAACCCCTAATTTCAACGAAAATTGAGATTACTTCTAATGTTTTGTAGCTTTTACTGCTTATTTCACAGCCAAAAAATGTAGTCAGTCTTTCCATTAGTGTTTCTGTGTATTTAAAGTTAAAGACAGGAGGAGTGTGTGGTGATTTAAACCGCAACACTGTCAGCTCTTCTGAGCTTTAACACTACAAGAAAACAACTCAATGTGCTTTATAGACAAGAAATTACAGGACAATAACAATATAAAGAAAGATGAACACATCAACAAAAGTATCTAAAACTCTCTTGAAATAATGATGCAAATAATATTTACTATTCCCATTTATATAAAACTATACACCTTAATAATAATAATAATAATAATAATAATAATAATAATAATAATAATTATTAACATGAGAACATATAATGTGCCAATATAATGAAGTATTGGTATTATTATGTAAAAACAATGTGAATATATAAAGAAATCTTAAGTTTTTGTATCATTCAGAAAGACTAAACCGATGCATGTTTCTAAAACAAACTTATGAATCCATCCTTGGTGGTTCATACAAACTAATGTGCAAAATAACTGAATTAAAGTAAAACAACAACAACAACAACAACAACAACAAAAAACCTTGAGTGAATAACATCATACTGATTTCATGACTGGTAATGGTTAGCAACAGCAATAAATACATCTTACTTTAAATTAAGTATTAAATTAACATGACTCATGCTTTACTTGAGCATCAATACGATGTAAAATTTGTATCCAACACTGTGAAATGTTCCTCAAACTCTTCAGAATAAAGGACTTGAAATAGATTTTATATTACGTTCCTATCCAGTATGATAATGTTTGATAATTATGAAAACCCACAGCCATTTTTATCCACATAAGCAAGGTGAGGAGAACAGTTTGAGTAAGCTGTGCCATTAGCCTGATTTTTTCTTTGATTTCACGGGTACTAAAAATGCCAAGTGCACCTTTAATGCACGGTTAAATTCACATGACAGTGATACCACCATGAATAAGAGCTAGATTAACTTTCGGGGCTTTTCTAATTAAATCTACTGAATCTTCTGCAGTGAATGAAGATCCTTTTAATCAGTATTACCCAACAGTTTTATTGACTTCAATCTCTTCTGTGCTCCACTCGTTAATGAGGAAACACCAAAGATGGAGTGGATATCGGTTTATTCAGCAACTGGAATGACCTCCAAAACTGAACGCCAGCTCACCTAAGGTAGTTTTACAACTTTCCCTTTTTGAATAAAGACAATAGAAGGTGACGTCTTAAAGCACTGGGGAAATTTACATCATGAATATGACCGTATATTCTCCTGTGATGATGTAAGCTAGCTTGTCTGACCATTAGCCCCTTCACCTTTGGTCCTCCATGCTCATCGCTCCTGCATGTATTATTCAGATGGCGATAAAGCCATTAATATGATGTGGAGGTAGAGGTCATTGGCTGCAGCACCCACAGATCAATATTGCCGTTATGTCTTACACATTCACATTTTTACAGCAGTATTTTACATCAAATGGATGATTCGTGGTGGTGCTGCTGGGCCAAATATAATTTTTTATTACCAAATTCAAATCCTCACAGAGACTCTGTGTGTGATTCTGGGTTAACATGTGCACACGCTGCTACAAAGACATCATGTTCCCAAGCAGCTTTTAGTTCTCGAGTGCTGAAGCTGACTTTAATGTAATTTTATGGCTGGTGCAGTGGCTCCTGTTTATCTTGTATCTTCACGGTCTGCTGTCCACTTCATGGAGCTTGAAGTTGTTTCTTATCCAACAGCTCAGGTGCAGTGATCTCTTTTAGTGTGTGTGTGTGTGTGTTCTTGTGTGTGTATGTGTGTGCTGAGACTGACTGTGCCTCTATGTGCTCACACTAGATAGAAATAGAGCTGTTTTTATGCAAGTCGCAAAACTGAAATTAAGATTTTGTTTATTTGGATGCTGTGGTTTCACTGTTTTGCATAATCATTTTTTGGGCCAATTTATTCTGTTTTATGTTTCCTCCATGGAGGCACAGAGCATCAGCCAACTGTTGTCTGGACGCTAAAGCTGTGTAGTCCACATGCTGCCTCATTATTTCCAGCTAATTTCCCCGCGAAGAAGAAATTATTTTACTTATTTCCAATTCAACAAGTAACCTGATAACATGTTCTTTGAAAATGTGTTTATTTTTCTACATACAGAAGATGCTTAAATGATAACACCTTGGTGTCCGTTTGTTGCACCAGAGTGGGCAACCATCGTGGCACTTTCATTGGAAGCAAAAAATATCTATTAGCACCTTTTAAAACCATAGTTCTGGGTTTTATTACTAACCTGTAAAATAACCTAATATCTATATCTTAAATGACGGTAGTTGGTGCAACATTTAGCCATAATTTAAGAACTTTTCCATAGCCCATTACCTACTAAACAACAGCTAGGCTAATATTAGTACAACCTTTGTTGCTGTCTAGCTTTAACTCGCTTAATCGTTTAATAATGGATAAAATGTATGAAAAGAAAGAGTCAAACTTCCTAGCTAAAAGGTATGCTTATGCTAGCTGGAAATCAGTCGCATGCTAACTATAGATACAGACTCTTTTTGTGAACTCAGTAAATGCCAGCCACTAAATCATGAAACCTTTTGTTAGCAGGCTTTCACATTTGTAATGTTGAGAAATATAAAATTGTACAAAAAAATCCTGGAAGTGTTTAAATGCTAATACTAGCTGTTGTTTTGTGTTAGCCAATGACTTTCTAAATAAGTGAACTCACCTTCAAATACTTTGTGCAGTGCTAAAATAGTGACATTTGGTTGGATTCCTTACATTTTTATAATTCACAGCCTCAAACAAATCTGTAAATCATTTAAGTATCTTATGTTCACTGACTCTGAGCCTGACACTGAATGAAACATGACACTGTGTGACAAAGGTGTATTTACCGCAGTTATGTGTAAATTGAAGGAGCACTGATAGATGTATTTCCTAAATGATAGACCCATAAGCTATAACAAGTCTAAATGCAAGATATGTTGACAAGCAGTGGAATTATCTATCTTATTCAATGGTTCTGGATGATGTGTTGCTAACACAAAAGTTTTCTTATAGAAAAATAGTACTTTGAGTTTTAGGTTGTTGTTTTTTTGTTTTGTATATTTTGGGGATGTCAAGTATCAAAGCCCCACGAAGCACATGTGTATACTTCTCACTGTTATCAACTACAGCATTCAGTCCATTTCACTAGCTTATTGTTTTGAAGCAGTTAGAGGCTAATGAAAGAATGGTATTTGAATGTTCAAGTCTGGCTATTAAAGATTAGTATCAGTCATGTATCACAGTCATAGACTAATCAAAGACACTGTCAGGGGGCCTCACAGCATAGTGGCGCACTATCTGTTGTCTTGCTGAGTTCCCCAGGGAAACCCTGACGTCCCGTCTTCAGTGCTGTTTACAGCCTTGTAAAAAACAATGGTTTTTCCTTTGTCTGTCCCTAAGCCCTTGTCAAAAACACATCTTGATTTGGGCATAAATCCCCGATGACAGCCTCCGCAGAGCCACCGCAGCTGTCGACAATAAACAGGCCTTTAAATTATGTGTACCATAAAGACAAGCAGCAGATTGTGGTATTACAAATTGACTGCACTGACCATTTCCAAGCAATTATTATACCATAATTCAAACTGATATTTGGGGACAATTACTGAATGGTGAAATGGAACCAAAAGTGGAAAGTAATGGCTTTAACAGTCTGTTGAGTTGGATTAAAGTGGGCTCTAGCTTAAATAATGGATAGGTAATCTCTCATCCTGAGGAACTGATGTGTCCTCTCTGGTGTAATCAAAGCTAACAGTGGCTATCCTGAACATTTAGTTAATTCTGCCTCAGTAATCAGCCTCGTTTTCTTCACTCTAAAGGCAATAAAAGTTGATGGCAAGAAACAACAATATGCACAAGAAAAGTCATTAGCTATCGCCAGTGTTGTGTTGGCAAACACTGAAAAAGTAACAGCACCCAGATAAGAGGAAGGGCAGACAGTCAAGGTTTTCATAGTCCAATAAAGCCCAGCTAATGCACTCCTGAAGAGCAGTTTGGGCTCCTACAGAGGGGAGAAGTGTTTGAGTTGCCATCAAGGTAAAGATAATGAGACCAGTAGGAGGCTACTGATTTTAAAAACTTTTTCTCTTACATTGTCAAGTTTCACTAACTTTGTCCTCACATGCTGCTCCACTCTGTAACTCTTTGTTAGGTAAGAAAGAAAAATTACACAACTTTTTGCATAGAGTGCTAACTAGAAGAAACCTTGATGTTCTCCTAAATGCATCTACCTCACTCCAACAAAGTTCTAAAAGCCTTTCTCCTAAAGGCTTTACTTTAGACGGTCAAACCAGCACCATTTCCATTTGCATGACACATGCCGCCTAGTCCAAATACGAAAAAAAAGATTACACACACACACATACAAAAAGTCTACTCCGGTGTGAGAGCAATCTCCCAGGAGGATGTCTGACTCCTTCCTGCCATCACGGACAGAAAGGGGGAAATGATGATGCGTTTTTATTTAGCCTTATCTCTAGAGTGGGGGAGCCACTAATATGAGCAGAGTGCTTTCCAGGCAGAGAGCTCTGTTTGCACAGCACAGGAGGCAAAATGTGGGGCTGATGGCTTCCTACTACCACAGTGTGATAACTTATGAGCATATAAATGGCTCTTAAAGTGTCTGCTGTCAGTCAGACACACAGCAGAGGAAAAATTGGCAAAGAATAACATACTCAAGAAATATCACACTCATAGTTGATGTGTTGTGCTGAATACCTGCACTGCTGTGGCCTCTGATAGAGGATAATCATTGCAGTGTTAACGTTCAGTGTAACAGAATTCAGCATTCATGACCGAGTTTTTAAATCATTTGGCTTCACAAATATATCTAGTTCAGCTTCAGATTAATTGGATTGAACAAGCTATTGTCTATTTCTCTTTTTGTCTTTCTTATCATCACTTGACCTTCATCTCAGAGACTTTTTTTTCTGCTGGTCAAAACCGCACAGACAAACGTATAAAATCTTCAAGCTTCTGATTTGATTTCTCAAACACTGACGCCTCATCTGATTTTCTTAAGCCCCGGGGACAGCACCTCTGCCACTAACAGCATCACTTAGAGCGTTTGCAGCAAAAATCCCACCATCTGATGTATTTATGAGTGAGCTCACAACAGCAGCTCGAGGCAACTCTGATGGATTGTGCGACAGGCATCAGAGGCTGTATGATTCAAACCGTGTGGTTTAAGTCAAACGGTGGGCTTTTATTAGCACTTCTTCAATAACCTGCTTGAAAGCTTGAAATGAACAGTAAAATCTGACTCCACTTGTGTTTGCCAATTTTTTTTCTTACACAGTTTACTTTTTTATCAGTGACTTCAAGTCACTGTTCACTTATACAAATATTTTTGCTGATCAAAACATGAGAAACATGAAAAACATGAGATGACACCAGAAAATTTAAGACATTACCTTTAAGTAAACACAACAACTGCTGGATTACAGAAACTAGTTAGCATAGGAGCTACTATGGAAATAAGAAATGTGGCCAATTCTTCTGCTGTAAGGTTCCATTCCTGCTTTCCATGTCTTTTAGGATACAGTTGAAGCCTATCATAGTCTTGTCTGGCCTATTTCATTCCATAATGATTAAATAAAGGCTCATTTATGCTCAACGTTAAATTGGGGTCCAGATACGGACAGAACCGTCTGTCTGTGCTTTGTATTCATTTTGTTCATCTTTCTACATGTTTCCATGAAGCTTACAGATATGGACCAAGCAGAGCAGTACCACCGGAAACCATGGGGGCAGTGTTGCTGGTACTACCCAATACGTAGCTTTATTGAGACACAAAGAAAAAACAACAATGGCAGAACTTTTTAAAGAAAATCTTTTGGAATTAGGGAAGAACTTCCTGCTTTGTTTTTCTTTTATGCAAGAGGTATATTAGCAATACCCCCTCCACAATCACCATGTTTTTATTTGAGTATGTTATTGTCATAAATTTTTGACTCTGTGCAGATTTCACAGTTCCACTTTTGTCCACAAGGTGCGCCAAAATCAACACAAACATGAAGATCTTCACAGGAGCTTTAACTATGACCAAGTAAAGCCTTTAAATAATTTTTTGGGGTATTCATTTTGTTCCAACTTTTCTACTGTTCAATCTTTGCATCCTTAAATTAGCTCTGTAAATTTTGTCACTTCAGTGTTTTCTTAAACATTTTTGTATCTATCACACCTCGTGTTGTCACAGCCAATTTTGTAGTTTTTATTAATTCTGACAAACTTACAGTTAAGTCCCTTTTTTTTCCTATGAGTAACTTCAAAGAGATGTGAGTCGATGTCTTACTCACTTGCCTTACAGGCAACAGATTAAAAGAAGGGGGAGGTGGTTAGAAATGTCGTAACCTGAAGTCATCATTCTAAAAAGCAATACAAAAACATGACGACACACTGGACATGACTCAATGTGTCCATGCGTCATAGAGGACCAGATAGTGGTAACAAACAGCTGACTTTGCCTGAGGCTGAGGAGGTTTCAGGTCCCAGGGGGTCGGCTCAGGTTCTCCTCCCAATGGACACCAATTACACAAAACATGAAATTGACTTTTTTTTTCTTTCTTCTAATATCTTGTGAAGACTAAAGACCAACAGGCTCAGAGGTCCATCAGACCCAATGCGCACACAAATCCCCAACAGAATCAATTTTGATTGTAATTGCAGCAAATGAGCTGCATGTAACCAGTTAGGTCATCAATATCCAATGAAACCATTTCTCATGGTAGTCCAGGCTCTGTTTGGGCTGCATTTCTTAAGATTTGCAATAGATTTCCTTTGCTAAAGAGAAGAAACTTATAGGAAATACAGCCTGTGTGAGTCTCATCAGAATAACAAGTGATGTTTTGTTTTCTTGTTTCTGGCTGACAGCAAACAGCCCACCAGTTTTGATATCAATCACTTTGATTCTGTGGCTTAAAGCTGTGTGTGTGTGAGTGTGTGTGAGTGATGCCATATATCAGCAGCACCTTGAAAAACAAGGTGAAATTGGAAGTAGCCTGGAGTGTCAGTTAAAGTAAATGGCCGCTGTGAAGTGATATGTGACCTAAACCTCAAAAAAAAAACAGATGAAAACAAACGTAGCCTGAGATAAATAGATAAACAACAACAAAAGAAGAAGAAATGCTAAACAGACAGATTAGGATTACAGCTGCCAAAACTTAAGCACATTTAAGATCATTGCTGATTTCTGCAAGCGAACATGCTAATGTTTACCTGGCACCTCAGATTGTGGTTGGACAGGCTAACATCTGGAAATTAGCATAAAGGAACCAAAGCTATTCAGAGTATTTATGTTGGAGGTGATATTCAAAACTCTTCACATAAAGGAGTGATGAATATCAAAGATTAAGATTTTGTCGCAGGATCCCTTGCTAATTGTGTTTTAGAGTATTAAGAGAAAATTTCTGGCCCTCATACCAAATTAACCTGGTTAATGCAACCTGTGAGCTAATCTTAATCAGATTGTACATTAGAGTAAATATAGTCCTTCCAATTTGCTATTTTTCAAACTGATCTCATCGCTATAGGCCGACCTCTCACTGCAGATCTTTCTCTGGAGAGCAGAGATCAGATCCGAGTGAGGAACATCATTAACCCTATAATGCCAAACATCACATATTTGAGACATGACTTTCAAAGACTTCTATCTTATCAACATGATAAATAGTTTCCTTAAAAATCTGTTATTTTATTTTTTTAAAAAAGCTGTGGTAAGATAACATCTTGCATTGAAATCATGCGTGTTTACTAAAAACTTTTCTAAAAAAAGTTACCAAAACCTTAAATTGCTAATGAGTGTATACATAACACCAGCAAAACTAAACAAGTACAATAAGAACATTCCAGACATATACATATATATAAAATGTTCCAAATCCAGAGGAACATGAGTATATTGTATGTGGGAATGCAGGAAAAGATATTTTGGGAAGGGGTTAAAATATCATTGAGCAGATCATTTTTAAACAGAACAAACTAGACTCCAAATAGTTTCTGTTAGCATTATATCCAGATATACCCATTTTCCAGTTTGCAAAAAAAAAATGTATGGCACAAAACTGGAAAGATGTCCATTGGGAGATGATGTCAACCTTTTCATTAGAAAAAATAACACACATCCAGAAAGCCAAACATGTGTATGAAAAAAATTGGAAATCCCTCATTTATTGTTAAAAAACCAACCCAACAGCTGGGTATTTTCTTTCCAAATTGAATAACCTTGTTTGATTAGAGGAGCTGTTTAGTCGTTTTTTTTTTTTAATTATCTGTTGTGTAACCTTGGGATACAATAATGTAGCAAAGTGGAAGTGGACTGTGATTTATAATAAAGCTGTATTTTTGTGGTTATAAAAGTTAGTAAAAATATTATCGCAAAAAAGTTGCCAAAACCACCCAGTGTGTAAAATGTGAAAAAAAGTATGATAGAATTCTATTCTTTGGTTGGTCAGACTTTACAGGGTTAAACACAAGCCAGCTCAACATTGGATCGTTTGATGTTCTGCTACAGATTGATCTGGTGTCAGGTGTTCTCTTAGGTTCTGTGACACGATGGTGGAACGGTTCATGACAGCCTAAACAGGACACCATGGATGTGATAATTCCGCTACGATTAGGACTATTTGAGTATGAATGAAAGACTTTTATGGAATCTAATGGTTTAAATTTGAGTGCAATGCAACATAAGATTCATATCAAATTGTTGAACAAAAAGAAAACAAGTAAGCGTGAGGAAAAATGCTGAAAAGAATCCCATCATTGCTAATAGATTCGGCCATGTGTCTGACTCTTTTACTTCATTATCTTTTCAATTTCTTTGAGCAGATTTCGATTGATTCTGCTGGATCTAGAGTCTAATGAATCTTTGGGTTGTTGTCCATCCACGTGTTGGATCAACATGTGAGTTTACAGTCTCACAGATATTTATTATCACCGCTACCTTAGTACCTCCACAGCTCCTGCTAACCTGTTGACCGTCTGTTTTTTCCCCTTAAAACTGAGATGAATGATATTAATCAGCACACGGAGCTCTGTGCATCCCTCAGCCCCTGCCAGTCCTGCTGTAATAAAGCAGTCTGCCTGCATCGGTAATTACTCTCATCCGTCTCAGCAGTATGAAAGAAAGCACAGCTAGATAAAAGCTCCACTCAATGGCTTCTTCAGAACAGCCCACAAGTTCAAACCACATCCCGCAACGATGTTTCATCAATCATTGTTTATGAAAAATGATTGAAGAGGACACTGAAAGGCAAAGATAATTAAAAGGCAGCATAAACGTGTTTAGTGTCATGTTATCACAACCTTACGACAAAGAAAGGTTTTATAAAGATATATTTATTCATCTGTAGAAGCTTTAGATGTGGACAATAAGCATCTTACAATGAATGTCTAATCAGTGCTTCATCACAGTGCGGCTCTCTTATAAACAGAAATCTAGTAAAACCAGGAAACTTCTCAAACAGAAGAGGAGGCTTCTTCAGGAACAACATACGTGAAACTAACCGGAACACAAACATACACAATAAAAATAAAATATCACACATTTCATGTTCTCAAAGAGCTACTTTTACAAATAGAAACACATGGTGCCTGGTTGATATTTTTTTTAATCTTACTTGAAACAAAGAGCGTTACTGGAAGCTTTAATTCAAACAAAGAAAAACTAAAGTTTTAAGGAAACATGTGAGAACATGTCCCTCTTTAAGTACTTGTTGCTTGTTTCTCCAGCAGTGTTTCGACCATCTTTGGAAGGAAAGCTTCCAGGAAGTGAAAGAAGTCCTGAAAAGCTCCCGTCTTGTCACTGATCGGCTCAAACTTGAGCACCACTTTTGTGCTTTCAGTTCCTCCAACCATCTGCGGTTGAACCTTGAACTCCAGGGGTTCCTTGAGCTCCGGCTCTTTCTCACTGATGTGAGCCGTGACCTGGCTCTCCATCTCCACACAGCTGCCCTCTGGCCTTGAGTCACTATCCTTGATCAGTTCTCGTCTCACCTTCCTCCTGCCAGCCCACACAATGTGCTTCAGCACACAGGTCCAGTGAGGGAGCTCAGGACGGCCTCTTTTTGTCAGTCTTGGTTTTTTGCCTTGAGGTGACACTGAAGCGTCACTGCTAGAGGACAGGGGCCTCTTTGCGCCGATCGCAGCCGTGCTCAGATGGTCGGCTTCACTGTGGGACTCCGTGCTATCACAGCTGTTCAGTGATGTGTTCAGGGAAGTTGAGGAAGTTTCCATTTCTTCAGCGACACCTATGACCGAATTCTCTCCAAAAACAGCTTCTGTGGGAGAAAGGTGACACCCGAGAACCGTTCGAAAGACCCCTTCGACTGCAGAGCAAACCCTCTGAAACCACAGCAGCCTGAAACCATCGCCTGCCGCGTGCAGCTGACTGCGCAACACTTCAGGGAGTGTCGCTGATTTGAAGGGGATGCTGATGTTCAGCTGCTCGTTCTTGCTATGCGCTACATCTCCGTGGGGGGTGAATAGGCGCACCAGACCCCAGGACTTGCCTTTGGTGGATTTGCGCTGGTACTGCAGGCAGTGGCAGTACTTGCTGGCCTCCTGACACTCCCTCTGGAAGCTGCGTTGGGAGCGCTCGTTTAGGTTTCCTGCAACGTTGTGGGTGAGTTCGAAAGGGTCCAAGAGGTTAACAGGACCCAGTCTGGGGCCATGGTGTGGGCTCTTGGAGGTCTTTTCTTCCTGCATCGCCTCCTCCTCATCTTTCTTCTGGCTGAGGAAATCTGTGATTGGGAGTGCACGGCCCTCCCTGAGGGATATGACGCTGCTGGCAAAATCAAACTTTGCATAGAAGGAAAAGAATCCAGCGAGGAGGGAGCCTGGACAGAGAAAACAGACACAGAGAGACAGTAAGGGACTGTGGTGGTAGATGCTATGAGAATTACTGAAGCTAGTTTTTAATCACATCAGGATAAAGTTTAAACTTTCACTTACAGAGGTCTTGCGTGTTTTTGCTGGGTGGCACACTGATGGGCTGAGAGGGGAAGGTGCAGTTCCAGCCTTCGATCACACACTCTTCCTCCTCACCTGCAGAGAAGTTAACACATGGTTACAAACTAGTTTCCAATTAAGTATAGAGGTAAAAATATATTAATATGTAGATGAAAAAAAAATCATTGGCCTTAACTTGCCATTTGCAGTGTAAACAATCTAACTTATCTATCATGTGAAATTAATCTTAACCCATTCTGGGAAATCCTCCTTGAAGAGTAAAATCTTTACATCACTAAAACAGAGTGCTGCTTAAAATTTACCAGGAGGAGGACGGTTGTACTCACAGGCCATGTCTTTGAGCTGGTCCACGGTAGGCAGGACGGCCGGCTCACAGTTTTGCAGGTAGAAGATGACCAGCAGAGTCAGAGCGTAGTTATTCAGCAGGGGGCCGGCTCCACCGGGATTACCTAAACGTTGCAAGAAGTCATTCACTCAGGAAAGCGATGATTCATGCAATTTTTCCTTCACCTTTCGGCTGTTCATTCTTCCCCCTAAGGTTGCATCAAACTCTCTTCTGTAAATTCAAAATATGGATCCTACTAAGTCTGCCAGTTTACACAAACATTCAGGGTATTGTGCACCATGTCTTTGGTTTTGTATTTGAAATACTGGATGCTGGAAAATTACTTCTTTGTTTTGCTGTCAGGCAGATAAAGCTGTGTGACTTTAATGGGGCTTCCAAGCATATTTACAGCCTGGTTCAAAAAAAGGATTGGGTCTGAAATGCTAATTTCGCTATAGGGTGAATTTTCTTTTAAGTCAGCGGTTTAGAAAATATTAGGTTTATGAGTTTGTCCAATCAGAGGCTCAGCTCAGCTCATGTGACTGACAGGCACCCTATAGCTGTTTTTTTTTCAGACAAATATAGCTGTGTGGCTTTGATGAGGCTTCCAAATTGTTGTGTCTTTCCTGAGTTTCCAAAAACAGCCTCATGGAGTCTTTGAGGAGGCTTTATTTTGTGAAAGCATTCAGTGAATCCAAGATTTCATGTGTTCTTGTGATAAGTAATGTTTGCCTTTACTTAGCAACTTTATGATTCTTTTTTCTGACAGCTGATTAATCAGAGGCTGGGTTATGAAATACACTGATTGTGTAATCCAGGGTCAGTTTCAACCCAGATCTTAAATATTAAATGTGGCGAAGCGCTAGGGCTGGGTACCAAACTTCTTTTATGGCACTGACCGAAATGCTTTAGTTAACATGCCTCATCTTTCGGTGCCAAGTTTTGGTACCCAAAGGGTTAATCACATGATCAAGATCTGATAATGCCACCAGAGACTGGCTGTAAAGTTACATGAGGTTGCGGCATGCAGGACAGGCAAATCTAGTGGCTTTTCTGGAGTCTGGGGACGGAGTAAAAGCATGTATTGACCTTCAGCACCGTCCGCTTCTCAATGAGCAGTAGGTGCTGAGCCCCTCCCCTATCCAAAACACACAGGCAGACTCCTCCAGCCCGCATTAGTCTCTCCAAGCTGCAGCCAGAGCAGACGACTGCAAGCAAATGAATCACGCAAATGTTTTTCTTTTGGGTCACGTCAAAAGCCCGGATAAAGGAGGAGGGTTGATATTTTGACATTTTTTAAAAAACAAGAATCAATAGAATAAAGTTCATTTATAGTTCTAAGCACATTTATGGTGTACTCAGTATATACTGACCTGTCACTTGTTTGCAACTGTTCTTTTTGCACTGGCAATTATTTGTTGGTAATTTTATTGATGTAAGAAAACTGCTCAGAGTGGAACAAACTAAAGCTGAAAATTAAAACTCAAGATTTATTATGTAATTTTCTTTTTGTTAGAAACTGATATTATAATATTACTATTGAAAAAAGTATCAATCAGGGCCTGGTATCAAAATGAAGGTATCAGTATTGGTACAGGCCCTACGATGCACCAGTTCAAAAATCTTTGAACGTTAAATTACTTCTTTGTGACTGTTTTGTGAGATTTGGTGTATTCAGACTGTAGCTGGTGGCTCCTTGCTCCAAATTCGTCTTAAAATGTCACTGAAATTAAAAGATGTTGTAACACTCAGGGTGAATTCTGACAAACAGCTCAGCCATCAAATATTTGAGTTGCTCACAGTTTCTGTGTAAAGTGTGAAATAAAAAAAGGCTCCAAAGCTGCAGCTTGTTGTTCCAACTTTTATGGAATGAATGATCTTTGAGCTTAATTTTTTTTCAGGAATTTAAGTTTTTCATTTCTTTTAAGATTTGAGTTTTATACTTAACAGAAACACTTGAACTCACTTTGAAATCCTACATAGCAGACTTTAATGCAATTGTTCCTATCAGGCTGCAGTGATCAGTCAGCACAAGTTTTTTTAATAAAAGCCAAGCTGACAAACAGCCTAGAATGTCACAGCCTGGATGAAGATCTTGAGAAAAGCGCAGATGGATTCAGATGATACATGCAGTAGGTGACACTCTACTGCCATCTGCTGGCTAAGAAAGGAAATGACAAACTCTTTGCCAAGGCAAAATTCAGATTTGATGCTTGATGCTTTAGCATGTCATTTGGACTCACCAGCCAGCTGCTTCTGCTTGGCCCAGTATCTGATGGTGTACACCAGAGGCCTCAGTCTGTCCTCCATCCCTGAGCACAGCTGGAGGAAACGGGTGTTCCTCACTGCTAGTCTGGAAAGATACAGAAATCATTGCACTGATTCTGTTAATGATGCAGGGTGAAACCAACTTCTCCACACCTCTACCAACCTGTTGTTGATGGTGATATCTCCATGCAGATTGAGCTTGCGGTGATGGAACTTGACGACAGGGAGACGAGCGCTGCCGACCACGCTGACCTTGTGCACGCTGGGAACGCAACGTTTCAGGATCGCCGCCACAAGTTCCAGGATCTCTGCTGGAGACGCAGTGGAGAGGTCGATATCAGAGAGGATGGAGTCCTCAGAGCGGCCGTCATCTGACATCCCCTCACCTGCCTGAACAAAGAAACAGAGGGATGAAGGTGGATTGGTCAGCATAGCTTGGCATGTAAACTAAACGGATCCAAAATATTTTTTCAAATCATACTATGCACTTAAACGGTACCGAAAAGTTTTGTACCTGTTCTGTGGTAGATTTGGCACGGGCCTGAAACACCTTGGTGTTTTCCAAGTCCAAGAACAGGTCCAAGTCACAATTATGGATGCCAAAAGTGTTGACAGATGAACCAAATGGTTGAATTAGGCTGTCTGTAACCAATTCCAGAATACACTGAGTAAGACAGCTGATGTACGACAATCTATGAAACACAATAATTAGTCTGTTTGATGAGAAGAAACAAACTTATTCTGTGCAGGTTCTTTTTTTATTGAGCTTACCTGGGAAAAACTCCACAAAAACCTCCTGCATGAGTTGAACTACCAAGCCTCGGGCCTTCTTTTCATTTTCTCCCAGCTGAAACTGATGAACAACGTGCTGCATCTGGGAATCCACCTGAAAAGGCAAAAAGAATACAATTTTTTTATTATTCTAAAAAGTTGTAATTACAAAAAATAAAATAAATAAAAAGTAAGCAGAACTGCATAAATCTGAGGAAACTTACAGACTCCTGCTGACACAGCTGAGGTTTCAGACGGTCAAACACTTGCTGTGGATCTTTCGTCTTCTTGTCGATCAGTTTGAACTCCTTCTGTTCCCGAGGTTTGACCCGCAGCTTCAAGCCTTTCATCTGATGTTCAACACATGACAGAGCTGATTCAACGCCGTCGGTCTCACTGAACTGCACAATGGCAAACACACCCTGAAATAGAAGATGAATACACCACAATCAGATAACATTCATTTCATCACCCTTGATGTGACCAAAAGCTGGCCTGTAGATACTTGAAGAAATGACACTTTGACAGGTAACTGACCTTGTCTTTATCCATGATAACATTTGAGAGTGACCCAAACTGCTCAAAGTATTCAGCGATGTCAGTCTGGGAGATTTCAGGCTTGATGCCGCTGACAAACACACTGTGCTCCACTTGGGTCTTCCTTGTAGCTCGCACAGTGCTCAACGTCACGTGTTTCTTCCCTTTGATGTGCTGATCCAAGCTTGGCACTGTAAGAAACATTACAGTGACACTGCTTCAGATAAACTGTTAAAAGCAAAGGTGCAGGTGAAGAATTTCAATGAGGAAAGATTCACTGATGACTGATATGACAGACAAATATATTAAATACAATAAAAACACACCTGTTATTAATGGTTAGGGTGCTGATTTACACTAATGATACAACAGCTTCCCTTACATTATTTCTGCACTGCTGTGTCAATTCTACAATAGTTCAAGCAGCATGTTGAAATCACTATCACTTTACACCACAACCTGCGTTACGTTCACTCTCTCACGACCTTACTAATAAAAATGTGAAAAGTCCTGATTTTGTTATGACTTTAAAACGTGAAAATACAATTAAACTCCCGTCTAGGCTGAGTCATTACAATTTCTGTACGATCGTACTGTAAACTGGGTTATGGAAACAGTTTTAAAGGAAAAACAAAGGGAGATAGAAACTTAAACCTGTTAGTCTAAAGTTTTGATAATTCACGAGCTAATGCTAGCTCACGCTACTTACTGTTTGGTAAGTTGACATTGCACAAAGTGCAGTGAAACCCTCTCGGCGTCGTTTTTATATCACTGTTAGTTTCCATGATGACAAGCAAAATGATAAATTAAACTAAATAAGTGAAGTCCACCGTCGAGTTGGACGGCGGCTGACTAGCACGCGCCCCTCAAATCTCCCTCCAACGAACAGCCTGCGTTTCTTTCGTGTACGGCCCACAAATGTGTCCGGGTGTAGTCCCGTTCCAAGCAGGAGTTCCGGTGTCGTGCCAAGAAGTGTACACGCATGCTGAATTTGGTGTTGCTTTGCATCAATACAAAGTTACCTTTCAGACTCGAAACTTTTTTTTTTTTTTTTTACCATATCATTGTTTGGACTGTTTGTTTAATTTCAGGTATGTATTCCAGCTGCCAAAAAACATTCCTGACCTTTAAGAGTTTATAACTGTTGGTGGCTCATTTCACACAGTCTGGATAAAAATTTTTGCATGTATTTACCATGTGAGCCCTTGTATCTGAATACAAGGAGGACGTACAAATTTGCAGGCCATAAAAAGATGTACCCTTTATTTTTTTTTCTGACAAAAATTACCATCTTGTGACCACCAGGAAACATTTTTTGAAACATCAGCAATTTTTATAACTGCCTCTGCAATTACATGGAAATGATTCCATCAAATGTAAAAAGTTTACTGAAAGTATAATCTAAAAGATGCCTTTGAACTGTCCCTTGGTTATTCTACTGTTGTTAAAAGACCAGTTAAACGGCCAATAACTACACTCCAACCATTTTCCCATTTTCTTTCACATTTATCTCAGTCAAGACTATTTAAAATATGTTTGCATTAAAAAAAAGAAAAAAAGTGAATAAAAAAATTAGACAAGGTTTTCATCGTACAAAAAATTTAATAAGAACTTTTTTAACCATAAAAATATCTGGAAAGCATTGAAGTAATGAATAACATACATCTTGTCATAACTCAAATGCATAAAACAAGATTCCCTGCAGAAATGAAATAAAAGCAGTGCTTCATTTTCAGTCGATGAATCTATTTACTACAATGCCACACCAAGTAAAATCTGACAAATACAAAATGGTTTAAAATAAAAAAAAAGGAGCGTTCAGATTAAGACTATATACATGTTTTTACTTCTTTGCTGATCTTCCTCTGCGAGTTTTTGGCTGCGTCTCAGCCTCAATACTTTCCCTTGTGCTTGTGGACTCGGCTTCATCAGGTGTTACATCAGCGACCTTTGCTCCTCGCCTGGCTCTCTTGCCGGGCGGCACTTTGACAACCGTTTCTGAGAGATCCTCCTCTTCAGGTTTGTTTTCATCTTTTGACTCAGTTTTGCTTTCGGCATCGACTGGCACCGTACGCTTTGGCTTCCTTCCACGTACCGCCTTTACAGGTGTCTCTTTTGGAAACTCGATGACTTCAGGCTCTGGTTTCCATTTGACAGATCGTTTGGACACCTTGGAGTCTTCCACAGCCGTCTGGCTTGAATCTTCTGCAGGACTTTCCTCCTTGGTATCCTCTGTTGTGGGCTTTGCTGCTGCTCGTCTTCCTCTTTTGGCCACAGGAGTTGATGCAGGCTCTGAAACCACAACTGAAGGCTCTGTGTTTGTCTCCTCCTGGGGAACAGCTGCACCCCGTCTGCCTCTCTTGGCTGGTGCAGCCTGTGAAACCTCAGTTTTCACTGTAGTTTTCTGCACCCTTCCTCTGCTTGGTTTTACCACCGGGGCCTCCAGCTCTGTGTTATTCACCTCTTCAGCTTCAGGTTTCTCCTCAGGTTTTTCCTCTGCTACCACAGCAGCCACTTCAGCCTCTTCGGTTACTTGTTTTCCTCTCCTTCCACGTTTTGCTTTGTCTGTTGTACTGACAGTCGGGACCTCCTGGACCTCAGTGGACTCCAATGGAGCTGCAGTCTCAACGTCTTGTTTGGCTTTTCGTCCTCTCCTGGGTTTTGGAGTAGCTGCAGGAGGCTCAACCACTGTGACTGGTTCCTCGACAGCTGGAGCTTCAACCTCCACCGGTACGACAGTTTCCACAGGCTGGACGTCTCTTTGTTCTTCGTGGTTCTGCTCTGCTCTCCTGGTTCTCCTCACTTTGCTTGCCGGCTCCTGAGATTCAGCCTCAGCTGGAGTTGACCTATCAGTCCCCTTCTTTTCTTCTTCCTGTCTGGTATTTCTTCCCCTCTTGGCACGAACTGGAAGCCGAGCTGGCTGTTTGGTCTCAACAGTGATGTCTGCGTCTTCTGCCTCTTCATTTTGTTTAACCAAATCAGCCCTGATCTTCCTCCCTCTTTTGGGTTTTTCAACAGTAGGTTCAGACTTCTTAGGTTCAGCATCAGCTGTTTGCTGCTCTTCATTGGGAGCTTCGTTTTCTGTCTGTTGCTCGACAGGTGTTTGTTTAGCTCTTCTTCCTCTGACGGGCTTCTTTAAAGGTTCATCTGCAGGTGGTGCTGAATCCTTTTCCTCTTGGAGGGTGTCTGCTGGAGAAATGGGCTCAGGCACAGACTCTGCAGAAACCTCTGTCACCTCAGGTATTGTTTCCACAGATTTCTCTGGAACCGCCTCAGGTAGCTCATCACAGGTGCTTTCTTGTGATTTTGCATTCCTGCCTCTTGTTTTCTGTCTACTGACAGCTGGTGCAGCAGCTTCGATTTTTCTTCCCCTTCTTCCTCTGACATAAGCAGCGACAGCGACTTCTTCAGGTTGCTCTGTTGCCTCTTGCGTTTGCTCAACCTCAGACTCAACGGTTTTTGCCCTTCTGCCTCGAGTGGGTTTCTTTTGGACGATGGCCGCTTCCTTGACCGAGTCTTTGTTGACTTCCACGTCCACTTTGGGAACACTCTCAGAAACGGCTTCCACGGCATCTGATGGTTTGGATTCCTCCTCTTCACTGGGCAGCACCTTCAGCTGCTCACCGACTTCTTGAGTACAAAGAGAAAATAAAGTAAAAGGTGATTTCTTAACCTAGAATTTGACGAGCATATAAACATCAAACAACTTTATTTGAAATGCAATAATAAGGTCAAATTATTTCTAATGATGGAATTAAAAAAGAAACTCATGAGGAAAGTATTTGGATAAATTTAACATGAAATACTTCAGAAAAAAAGACATACCTTTAGCCACTTCAGTCTGGGGGGCTTCATCAGGGATGGAATCATCTTGCTTCTCTGGTTCAGCTTGTTTAGCTCTCCGTCCTCTCTTCGGCTTCACCGCAGCCTTCTCCACAGATGCTGCCTCCTGGTCCTCCTCAGCAGCAGGACTCTGTTCTAGCTCTGTTTCAGCCTCAGTGGTGACCTCCACAGGGACATTTTCAGGTTGATCAGAGGCCTTTTTGGCATGTCTTCCTCTTTTAGGTTTAACAGCAACTTCAGAAGACAGAGGCTCACTCTTTTCCTCTGCAAGCTGCACAGCTGTGCTTTCTGCAGCCTTTGCATTTCTGCTTCTTGTCGTTTGTCTCGCAGCAGGAGCTGCAGGAGCTGCAGGAGCTTCAGCTTTCTTCCCACGTCTTCCTCTGACCGGGGCAGCAACAGGAGGCTCTTCAGTCTGCTCTGTAGTTTCCCGTTCGTCCTCGGCTGCTTTGGTTTCCACAGTTTTGGCTCTTCTGCCTCGAGCTGGTTTCTTTAGAACAACAGGAGCCTCTGCGGTTGTTTCCGTCTGTGCAACGCTGCAGGTTGCCTCTTCCACATCAGGCAAACTCTCGGTTGCAGGTGCTTGTGGTTCAGGATCAGAGGACGTTTTGATTTCGGTGATGACACATGTTGCTTCTTCTGCTTCAGGTAAACTCTCTGTTTCAGTGGTTTGAGGTTCGGGATCTTCAGCGGTTGTTTCCATCTCTGTAACACTGCAGGTTGCTTCTTCTACATCAGGTACACCCTCAGTCACAGGTGCTTGTGCTTCAGGATCTTCTGTGGTTGTTTCTTCCACTTCGGGCAGGCTCTCCATTACTGGGGCTTGAGGTTCAGGTTCTTCATCAGCTGTTTTCATCTCTGCAGTGTCCAGCTCTGGTTGTTCTTCAGGCTGAATCTCATCAACTGTTTCTACTGTGGGTTGTTCTTCTGATTGAATCTCTTCCACAACTCCTTCAGAAACTGTTTCTGCAGCATCTGATGATTCATCTTTAGCATTTTCATTCAGGGCCTCATCTGAGCGGTCTTTAAGGAGAACCTCTTTTTCTTAAAGGAGACAGAAAACATCAGATCAGTGTTTTTGACAGAATGTAGCAGAGATCATACTTCAGGACAACACCTTCTGAAGTGATTTATTCTGCCACTTGTCACTTGAAAAGGAAAAATATAGTTAAAAGAATCCCATAACTCCTTTAGAAGAGATTTGTGACAAAATCTTGAATAATTTCAGAGGCATCGTCTCTTCAACTTCACAAAACATTAAATAGCTAAAGGGAAAAGTACCTTTCTCCAGCTCAACTTGGGGAACATCAGGGGTCACATCACTTGGTGCATCTTTCTGCGTCTCTTCTGGAGAAAACTTGAGTTCTAAACAAAAGAGGAAAAGACGTCATTTCTATGAATCATTCAACCAACATCCAACAATTCTAAGAAATGCAACAACTACAGCCAACAAACCTTTTGCGACTTCTTCGCAGTCATCAACAGGAGGCTGACCTTCAACCTGTAAACAGATCAAAGGTGAAGACAATGAGCGCTTACCTTTATTATTTGCAATCAAAGCGCTGTACATAAAGGCGTAAAGGATGAGGCTCTGTTTTTACCTGCTTCGCCTCCTGATTGTCTGCAGGCTCAGTGACGGGCTCCATCACGAGCTCCTGAAGCTCCTCGGCATCGTCCACTGACACGCTCACTCTTGGCGTCTCCATGAGTCTCTGGATACCGAAGCTCTCCCTTACAGCTTCACTCTTCTCTCTTGGAGTCTTCATAATCCTCTTGATACCCGTGAGGCACGCCTGTGGAGAGCTCTTCACGTTTGGAGTTTTAATTTCTGAGACATCTTCAGATTCTTGCATGTTTATGCATGTCTCTGTGGGCTCCTCAGCCACATCCTGGCCAGCATCACTGGCCTCTGGAGCTTTGGGAGTTTCCAGAAGTTTAACTTTGAGGTCTTCAAGAGTTTCAGCCTCCTGCTGTGGGGTCTGCATGATCCTCTTGACTCCAGACAGGCACTCCAGTTGTTCAGGCTTCTGCCTCGGCGTCTTCAGAAGATTCCCTCTGATGTCCTCTATGGGTTCGTTCTTCTGTTTTGGGGTCTTCATGATCCTCTTTACTCCACTGAGGCACTCCTGCTCTTCAGGTTTCTGCTTTGGAGTCTTCAGAATCTTCCCCCTCAGATCCTCGATGGGTTCATTTTTCTGTTTTGGGGTCTTCATGATCCTCTTCACCCCGGTGAGACACTCCTGTTGTTCTAGCTTCTGTTTGGGGGTTTTCAGGAGTCTCCCCCTGAGGTCCTCGATTGGTTCAGACTTCTGTTTTGGTGTCTTCATGACTCTTTTCACTCCTGTGAGGCAGTCTGGCAGTTCTGGCTTCTGTTTGGGAGTTGACACGGACGTGCTCTTGGTATCCATGCACTCTTGTTCACTGGCGTCATCAGTCTCCATGGCAGCTACGTCACTGCTGAAGCTGGATTCTTCATCTCCGTCCAGGAGACGTTTGACTGCCTCACTGTTGTACTGTCTGTCTTTGACCGTGGATGAAGCACTGAGTGGAGACACCATCATTTCACCTGTACAGAGAAGATGTCACATTTTATCAATTTGATAGTTTAATGACAAATGAGAGATCATGCAAGATCCAACTTTAGTTTCAGTTTACCTGGCTCCTCTGGTGTGTTCAGCACAGATGGTTCGACCAGAGGAGTTTCAAAACCTCCTTTTGGCGCCTTCATCGTGCTGCTTTCACCGATTACAGATCTCCTCTTCCTCTGATTCACAGGAGTTTTAAACATCTCAGAAACTCCTAAAAATAAACAGAGAAAAGGAGGGAGTCCTATCTTTTTAATTCAAAATTCTCACCGAGAATGAGTGCTGCTGGTTTTGGTGATGAAAAAGCATGATTACCTGTCAAGTCCTCGTCCATTTTCATGTTCTTTTTCAAGACAGCAATGTTGGTGACCACTCGTGGAGCTGCTCCGGTTGGTTGAACCAGCTTTTGTTTCTGAGCTCTGCTAACTACGATGGTGACCGGAGAACATGCGTGTCCAGTGCTGAAATATCCAGGGAGAGCTCTGGCAGGAGTCTGAGAGATGGAAAAGCAACAAAGATATGATAAGAATGCAGGCCTTATATGATACAACGTAGGTCAACAAACAAAAGTTAAGAAAAAGAGCCGATATTTGAATGTGCTGCACAATGAGATTTTTTTGTTCTTACCTGTGGTTTGGTCACAGCTGCCCTTTTCTTTCTTTTCATGATGACAGCTTTCTTGGTTGGAGCAACAACTGGGGTCTTAGCTTTTCCAAACTTCACAATGTCTGCAAAGGAGCTTTTGGCTGAAATGAGAGAAAAAGTATGACTCTGGTAAAATAAGTGAATAAATGTTGACCTCATCATTGTGATCTTGAAATCAGTTAATAATAAAAAAAGATCAGCATAAACTATCTTTCAGGTCAGACGTACCTTTCAGGGATGCCCGAGAAATTCCACTTCTTCTGGCCATAAGTTTTACAGCGCTCTTAGTCGACTTTGGAGTCTTCTGTGTGATGCTCTGCCTCTTCATGGATAGTTTAGGAGTTGCATTTGTGATGGCCTCGTCTGCGATTGGAGACGGTGTGCTGATGCGTGACACTGAGAAGCGCCCCTGCACTGTGGGGGTGTTTTTGGGAGTTTCCATTTTGTCAGCAGAAGGAGACTTGGACTTTGGAGTTTTGCTGGCAGGAGTTGCAGGAGACGGGGTTTTGGATTTGGGAGACTTCTTTGCAGGAGTCTGTGCTTTTGGAGAAGCAGGTTTCGATTTTGGAGAGGCCTTTACTGGAGTCGCTGCTTTTGGAGAGGGAGATTTGGACTTGGGTGACTTCTTTGCTGGTGTAGGAGTCTTGGGAGATGCACTCCTTTTAGGTGATGGAGTTTTCATTTTTGCACTCTTGACTTTTGGGCTGTCTGGTTGCTCTTGATCGACCTCCTAAAGAAAACAACATCAACTGAAAATAAATTCTGGGATAAAAACATAATGACAGTGTAAGGTCGCTGCTTGAGTCAGAATCCTGGATGAGTCTTACCGTTAGCAAGCCAATGACGGATGCTCGCCGTAGAAGGGACTGCTTGGGCTTCAAGAGGCCCAAGCTTCTCCGTGGAGCGGCTCCTTTGCGTAGAGGAGAGTCTGGAGGAAGTCGTTTGTCAAATAACTCGGGACTTAGGTGACCTCCAAAGGACACGCGTTTCTTCTTCATCAGTGACTTTGGCAGGTCGGCTGGAAGTTCTCCACTTTTGCGTTTTTTGGAGTTCTCTTTAAATGTCAATTGAATAGAAATAATTAACACATGAGAAATAACTTAAACATGCTTGAGAATTTACTTATTTACATTGACAATCGGTACCTTTTGTTACTGTCCCCGAGTTTCTTGGTGAGGCCTTCGGAGTGCGATCTGCTTTAGGAGAAGCTGCTGCGGGTTTAACCGGTGTCCCCTCTTTGCTGCCCCTTCTCACAGGTGACTTTGGTGAACCTGAGCAGATCTGCTCAATAACCTCACCCGCAGTGAACCTCTGGGGAGGGGTACGAATTCTCTTCTGGGGTGAAGTCGTTTCAGATTTTGCAGAATTTTCAGTCTGGGGTCCAGGTGTTGCTTTGGGAGTAAGGGAGGATCTCCTCCGCTTCTTAACAGACTTCGGGGTCCCACTGGTTTTATTTTCTGCCTCACTTTTGAGCTCATCAGCTGCAGGAGGGACTTCAGCTTCATTCTTAGTGGGAGCGCTATTCTCTCCTGTGGAAACGACGGGTTTCCCATCACTTTTCCTGATAGAAACCGGTTTTGGAGTGCAAAACCTTGAGGTTGGCGTTTGGAGAACACTGGCTGAAGATTTCCGAGGGGTTTTGACATCCAGAGACTTCTTGATCATTTGATACAGGTCATTGAAAGGCGAGGTGGTCTTGCTTTGCAGCTGGCTGTCATCCAACTTGGATTCCACCTCCAGAGTTTTCTCCAGGGATCGCTGAATGTTGTCATGGTTGGCCCCATCTTTGAGATGAGGATCTACACAGGAGAAAAATTCAGTTCAACATTTCACCCATCAAATGTAAGGACTTGGAAAAGCCTCTTGTGCAGCATTATCTTTAAAAACAGCTCACTGAGAATAACTGCTGTGACTTAATCTCACCTGTGGACACCTCAGAGCTCCTCTTATCTCCTTTCTCAGTATTGACAGAGTCTCCCACTTGCTGGTCTTGAAGAACCTAACCAAAGGACACTTTTTATACATTTATAAACCAATCAAATATAGCAGGACTGGGAGTCAATTCAAAATATCAGGAAGGCAGGAATGTTATGATAAAAAAAGTAAATTACTTTGAGGGTCTCTGATTTTCCACCAGTGGAAGATCTCTTCTTTGGTGTTGGCGCAGGTGGGTACTCAAACCTAGAATGAAAAACGATGACATGACAAACTCTGTTTACATTCCACCATAAACATTTGACTGAATTCAAGAAGTAATTTCTGTATTTGGAGGACAAACCAAGACTTCAGAAATGCTTTTCTACACACTGACCTGAAAGAACGATCAATAATAGTTATCACATCTCCATGTTTCAAACGTTCAGACTGCTGCAATGCTTCTCCATTTACACGAGTTGGATTCACTGTGCTCAGATTTGTCAATATGATCTGGGAAAGACAAACAAATGATTTAAAATACAATCCAGACAGCTCAAAGGCAGGATAGACAAACAGCTGGGCTTTAATGTTGTAAAACTGACACATTGTGAAGTCCTAAATCACACTAGCAGTGAATTTCTATTGAATTATACATTGTTGGGAGTACAAGGGTTTTGATTTTATATAATGCAATGGTTCATTCTGTACTTATTGAGTTCAAACAACTTCTCATGGTAAAGTTTGTGTTACCTCTTTATTCTCGTTCAAGTCAATTCTGCAGTGCTCTTTGGAGACTTCAGGAAGCTGAATACGAATGTCACAATCAGGCTTCCTGTAAGATCACAAATATGTCAACATGCGTGTCTTCATGCCACATGGATCACAATTTTCACTTCTAGGAAGAGCTGCATGTAGGAAGAGCTTGTGATTGAGCAGCCATTAATGAGTCCAGACTGGCGTTTAAACAGGAGTAGACATACATTTAAAACTCTGACGTCAGCAGGAAATGTCCCGCCTCCAATTCAAATGGATTTTTATGGCAGCTCCAAAACTTTGGACGTAGTATATGTCCGCACAACATAACGCGTGTTTGTGTATAATATGTAGTTTGCCAAAGATGTATGAATAACCAGTGAGCAACAAAAATAAATACCAAAAATAAATACGCACAATGGCGAAACTCAAATTAAACCTTATTGATCTCACCTTCCAAATAAGCATGCTGTTGTGAGAGGAAACTCGGTCCCATCTGCTCCACTCCTCTTTATCACGACTATTTTTCCATGTAAAGGCATTTTTGTAACGTTACCTGTAACATCAGGAAAAGCAAGTGTCAAAACTGACGGGGGGCATGTTTAAAGCAAAAAACAAGAAATTACCAACGGCAAATTGACCAAAAAAAGGTATATTCAAAGTACTTATAACGTCGTCTTATTTATGAAAATCAAAAACCATAAATGCAAAAACGAACTGTACATAGTTCACGTTCAACAAAACTATTACAAGGATTTGCTGTTATACATACGCACGTGACTGATGTTAATAATGCCTAAGGTTTGAACTATTAATTGACTTACCTACTAACAAAAACTATGCTGTAGTTAGGTTAGTGTTAGGTAGTGTTCGCGTAAATTGACTAAAAGCTATCCTTAAATCTCAGGTAACCTCATTGTTAGTTTACCTAGTCGACAGTTCGACGACAGCACCACGTGCGATTTTGTTGCGATTATAATGATATAATCCCAACATTAACGATATTTACAGCAAGGCTACATTAAAACAAAAGTTAAACGTTTTACTATGAAACGTGTCATCAGAGTTAACAATGCTCGGCTTGTTCGCCGTGTTTGGTAAAGATGATTGACAGAAAAAAAAATGGCATTTAAATGCGTTGTCCTTACCTGAAAGTCCCTTCACAGATTCGTCAACTTCTGGCAATCCATAAACTTAAACCGGGACCTGGCGAAGACGGTTTTTCCACTATTACCATATCAGACTAAAAGTACCGTATACATACTACCGTGTACATCGACGGATGGCTAACGGCAGTTAGCTACACAACCAACAGATGAAGCCTGTCGTGTCTTTCGCACCAGTATCACTCCGCTGCAGTATGCGCACATTCAATTCAAATACAAAAAGGTTTTCTCTTTTATCTCAATACAGAAAATATGTTTGTTATAAGTGGCCTCCTATTATTTAAAATGGTCAATCATTTTGGTCGAATAAATTAAAATTATCTTCCTCACCTGAGAACTATTTTGTTTACAAACTTCGCGGAAGAATCTTACATGGGTCAATGGGAACTGATTTGAAAATGTTTGAAATTCCGCGCGAAGGATTGTGATTGGTTGAAATGCCACGACCTCAGTTAAGGGGTGTGGTCTGCTTCCACATGGAGCCGGATCAATTTATCAATGGCCGTGGATTCGCGTTTGTCGCTTCCTGTGTTGTCAATCTATACTTTATCACAGCTACATTCAGAATATCGTAAGGTTTTTGGTTACGGAATATCACGAAGTTTAATCACAATGACCTAATCTTTTTTTTTTTTTTTTTTTTTTTTTTTTTTAAATAAAATTCCCATTTAACGAGACATTTATCATTTTTATGCGCAAAATTTTCAACGTTATCAGTACGGTTATTAGGGCAACATATTTCTTCAGATTCCAGGGATTAACTCATTTATAGGCTAATTAATACTATCAGTTATCATTTATTTTCTTTGTTTTAGAAATACCCAAATAGAAAAAAATATCATTAACATCATCCCCTCCATGTCTGCCCATATTTTAATCAATTTAAGGTTGACCTAATGTTTGCAGCTACCCCTAATTAGATAATTTTAAGAAATTAATAACTGCATTTAATATTTATTCTTTATCACACAACACTGCAATATGGCTATTATGCCAGTATTTCATTGTCGTACTGTATTTTACCCAGGTTTTTGCTGTTTTTATTCTTATAATTTAAATGGCTTGTTTGAATTACTTTCAAAAATCCTACCTTGGTGATTTTTTCTATCTATTTTAAATGTGATGTAATGATTTTTTCTAATTTATTGTTTAAACTCATGGTTAACTCATCATTAATCCCAGATCAATCTGGTTATACATGATATCTTCTATTAATCATGTAAATAATCTGACAGTTAAGCATTATAACTAAACAGACAGACTTTGCCGCTATTTAATATATCTGTTTGATCATGGTGTTATCTTGTCTTGGCACAACCTCAATTTAAAAAGAAATACCATAAAACGTATCTTAAGTATGGAGCACATAATGGTAGAGCCATTACTTGCAATTTAGCTGCAACAATTTTGCTTTACAGGATAATTGAAACAGCTCAAGTGTACATAATTTTGTCTACTCTTTCTGTAATGTGTCAATAAAAGAGTTTCAAGGTCTGTTAGAATTAGCCATCATATCCTGAGGTTAGACTACAGCAGGTAGCTGCATAATTCCTGAGAGGGGATACGTGAACATTACTGTGAATAAATTAAAAATTTAAGAGAAAGAATGTGAAACTTCTCAATTTAGTCCCAAAGGTGTTTTATAATAGTTACTGAAATGTTTGCAGCACTTAGTTTAAAAATAAAAACTAGGAGCTTTTATTGGCAATTTGATGAATGTTTTGCTTTTTAAAAGCCTGTATTAAATTAAGTAATGGCTTCTTTTCAGCATGTTGTTTATACCCCTGTAAAACAAAGAGTGAAAAGAATGACACATGAGCAACACAGACACATTTCATAATTATTAAATGTTGGTTTTATTTTTGATCTTTTTTTGTTGTTTTCTTTTTTTTTCCAAAGTCGCTTGATAATCTTGACAAAAAAATTGCAACATATTCCATACTTCTCAAACTGACGCTGTGTCTGTTGCTATTCCAGATTAGCTGTGGAGGGAAAAGTTGTGCGCTGTTCTGGACAGGTGAAGTCCTACTTTAAAAATGATGAAAAGCAGCTTTGACCGTACAAATAAAAAGGAACACATGGAGAACGACGCAGAGAGACTCCACACTGGCATCCTATGTCGTAACGTTTTGCAGGGGGGTGGGATCAGGGTCGAGGTCTCTCTTGCACAAGTCCTGGTCTGCCAGGTTTGACAAAAAAAAAAAAAAAAAAAAATGAAGTGATTGGAGAATAAACTCAGGGGCTCAGTAGCAGAAGTGTGTGTGTGTGTTTGTGCATCCGTGTCAGGAGGGGTAAGGAGGTGCAGCACAGAACAATACAAAGAACAGGCCAAGCACACAAAATGATTCCTTCCTGAGACATTGGCGTGTGTACAGTAACGATGGTTTCTGATGACGTGTGTTAGCGGTGAAGGCGTTTTGGCGTAAAAGTGAGTCACAGGGTGTGAGGTTTGCTCTGGAGTCAGCAAAAAAGTCACATACTTGTTTCTACCACAGGTTTCCGGGGATCTGTGAGGGTTTGGTTGACCAACATCACATTTGGGACCTTCACTTGTCCGACTACCGACGAAGCACAGAGGTCTCTACATTCTAGTCCTTTCTCATCCAGTACAGATCATCAATCCAATCAGAGATGACAGAATCTCTTGTGTTTAGCACAGTGCGTATGTACACCTTTCTTCACATTTTAACTCTTTGAAACTGAGCTGTTCCTGCTCACTTGACACCTGGCATCCAGCTCACCATTATCACCATCTCTTTCTGCTACATGGCCAAAAAAAAAAAAAAGCTATGCCCCGACTGGAGTGCTACTTTGTTGTCTACTGTTTTAAAAAACAGAGAGAGAGAGAGAGACGGGGTTTGGGGTGAAATCGTTTGTGACAGCCACATCCTGAACAGCCAGTGATTGGTTAAGGGTCTGTCCAGTATTTAGTAGGACACAAAACATGAAAGACCTTCCTTCAGTAAAATGTGCTCAAAATGTCTTTGCTCGCATCACAAACCTATAAACAAAACACATAAAAGGTATTCTTAGAAAAAAAATAATAATAATCAGGTGAAGCCTAAAACTCTTCATAGTTTTAAAGAAATGAATACAGCTTATATACACAAACTCAAAGGCTACTTAAAAGACACCTTAATAATGAATCTTCATTAATTTGATTTCTTGAAAGGACCTGTGACCATATCATACAACCAAGTTCATACAATCATTTTTTTCCATTCTCTTGGAAGCAAAAAAAAAAAGAAAAAAAAAGAAAGAAAAAGGAAAACAAATCCAACCTGGAATAGTCGGTGATATTCATTGCGACTTGTTTTCTGTGCACATTTGTGTATGTGTGTGTGTGTGTGTGTGTGTGTTTGTGTGTGTGTGTGTGTGTTTGCATGTGTAGACTGGAGAGAAACATCTTTTGCGTTCATGTTAATTAGAATAATGTACAAATGTGATAAAACTGAACTGTCTCTCTCAATACTCTCAATGTGTATGAAAAGATTGAAACAGTGAAGGAGTACAACAAGTCCTAATCTCAGAAAACACGTCCTCATGTCGGCCTGTCGTTCTCCTCCAGACGCGTCATTCACAATAGTTCCTTAACTTTTTCTATATATATTTATATATCTTTTGTACGAAATCTTTTTGTTTCTTTAATTGAAGTTGGAAAAAAGAGAAAGGACCCGCAGTCTATGAGGAGGAGGGTCTTTCCTTTCAAGTCCCAGGCTTGCAGTCTGCCTCAGAGTTCCAAAAAAAAAAAAAAAAAAAAAAAAACAAACAAAAAACAAAAGTGTCTGGTGTTTGTCAAGTCCATCTGCACGCGTTTGTCCTTGTTCATACATCCATCCCGCGGTGCTCCACCTGCTCTCGCTTCCCGTTCAAATCTGGTCTCCGTTGCATCCAGGTTTGTTTCCAGAGTTTTTCTTTTTTTTTTGGAGAAGAGGGGAGAAGCAGTGGAGGCGAGGAGAAGGACGAGGAGTCATCAGCAGTGTTTTCCGTGTGGTCTCTCAAAGTTCCCCTCTCCCCGTCCAGCCCCAGCCTCACCTCCCCTCACATCAGGGTGAAGCTCCAGAGCGAGGAGCAGCAGATCAGGAGGTGAGGTTTGTGTTGTAGGAGAGGAGGAGGAGGATGGTGCCTCTTTCCTGCATTTAGAAGTCACGTTCAAGCCCCCCCAGCTCCTTCCTCTCCTCCTCTTTAGAACGTCAAGGTAGGAGGCAGAGAGCAATGTGAGGGGGAAATTAAAACCAGAGGCCGTTGCGTCTACGGCGATTGTGTGGCTGGACTGCTTTGGGCGGAGCTGGGGGACAGGCTTGGGCTGCAGCTGCCTGGGGGAGCACCGCTGGGCCGACTGCCTGCTGCCCCACTTTCCAGACCTTCTGAGTTCTCCAGCATCTCCTGGATGAGAGGTGGCATTGAGCCGGGGATCTCCATCTTCAGGGTGATGACACGCTCGGCTCCTACAGAGAGGAATGAAAAAACCAAACAAACACTGTAATTTAAAGCAGCATGAGGTGTTCTGATCTGATATGAGACCAATTAGTTCGTCAGTAAGCAGAACAGCTGTATGGAAAAGCAAAATGAGGGACTGACCTTTAGCGCTAATGCTTCTCAGATCTGTGATTTTCATGAGCATCTTGGGGAACATGTGCGGTTTGTGAGGCCTCCTCCTCCGTACGTAAATCTTCAGAGCTTCCAGGAGAGGCTCCTGCAGGACATCCACTTTCTCTGCTTGTTCCAAGTCTTGGCGATCTGTGGGGACAAATCAAGTTTAGATGTGATGTGTTGTGTCAATAACCACATTTGGCCACAAGATGGTGCTATAAGAAAGAAAAATAACAGCCTGCTGCTGTTACATCCATAGAGAAAGAGAGAGAGAGAGACGAGGTTATTGCCTTTACCTCCACACAGCAAACAGATGGCGCTGAGCAGCCCTGTCTCTGCGTCGTCCATCTCCAAAGGGAGGAGCTGGTTGGCGAAGGCGAAAACCAGATCTGTGAGGGGGCCGAAGCCAGCGTTGTGCATCTGAGTCCTGTTTAATGTGAGTCCGTCTGAGAAAGTCATGGTGTCCTGCTCTGGTGTATAGCGCGTACAGATCCTGAGTATCTGTGCACAGCAAAATAGAAAGAGGTTATTCAGGGTGAGGACACATCTTACCGTCCTCAGAAATGAGCGTGTTTGGAGGTTTATGGATTAGAAACTGCAGATTATTCTCACCAGGATGTCTAGACAGGCAGCTTTGAGCAGAGTGATCTGATCGGCGATGGTGAGCGTCGTGAAGCCGGGCAGCTGCTTTGCGAACTCCACCGTTTTAATGATGCACTTGGTGGAGAGTTCGCTGAACTTGTCCCACAGATCCACGTCCAAAGACACCCGTCGTTCTGAGCTGTTAGTCTGGAGGAGAAAGAAGGAAGAAGAATTTGAGATATTTTCAAACCGAATCAGATGCAGGAGCTTTATATCAGGGCATAAATCGTGATGCCGCTGAACTGACCGTAGTGTATTTGCCCAGCTGGCAGAGCGAGGGGAAAGTTTCCTGGTGTGCCTTGCGAACCCTGTCGATCATCTGCTCTGTGTCGGGACTCAGCACGTAGCTCTCCGTGCACTCCTGCTTCTTCTCATCCTTTTTCTTCTTGTTCCGGTCGTTCCTCACCGCTGCAGGGGAGGAAAATGAGAGGCCGCAAAGAGGATTAGTACGTGTGACAGAAACTTTTGGATTAAGTAACAAACTTCAGCTCCTAGCAGGCTTAACGTCTGAGCTTTCATTACTTTAAATTAAGCAGTTCAGACCGTATTTCAGCTTCACTGAGAAACTTCTACATAATTGATGAAGTTATTACATTTCTGGGACTGAAAAAGTACATTTCTGCAGCCAATTTATTCTGTGCAAACAGCTTGAAGTGTTGCAACTTTCAGACCTATAAATCCCATACAAACACAACCACAAGGTAAACCGGGATCAAGATCAAAGGCTAAGTCCACAGCAGGAGAGGATGCTCCTTCGGCAGCAAACAGCAGCTGCAGCATCACTTCTCTTATCTTTAGCTTTAAGATAAATGTAGTGAGACAGCTCTATCTGAGGAGGGAGGGGGGAAAAAAAACCTTGAAATAATCCAATGCGCTTCCCTCTGGGCGATCAGGCTCAGAATAGTGTGCTCACCCCAAATGACAAAAAACACTAGGCGAGGTGTTTAGCATTGGAATCCCATTACAAGCTTCATCCATTTCTCCAGGCCCATCCAGGCCAAGGAGCAGTTTAGCTCTGACTGGGTGTGTGTGTATGTGTGTGGGTGTTGAGGGTGGGGGTGGATTGGGTGAGACGTGGTGCCAGTTGATAAATAGTGCTGGTGGATGGAGCTATCCATAAGGCTGACAAATTGCCACAGCTTTCATTAGAGGTCCCGGCTAATCTAATAACATAATATGACAAATATCCTGCCTCTAATGGTTTTAAAAGGGCTCGGCTGCTGAGCCCGTCGCAGGAAAAAACACCTTCCAGCATTCTCTCTCTCCTTCAACTACCTCTCTCTCTCACTCTCTCTTTGTGGCTACACAACACACTTTCTTTTTCTCCTCCTCTCATTTCACACCATGCCCCCACCCCTTTCAAAAATCTGATTTCTCCTGCTTAAATCATCCCACTTTTCTGAACTCATCTCTATCACTTTTCCAATCTCCGCCTCCCCTCCAGGTACCTGGATTTCCCAGAGCCTCTGACCAGAGATCAGATTTTCCCTGTCTAAATCCTAACCTCGACCATTAAGGGTGAGAGCGCACAGGCTGATGGGAGATCAGCGTGTGGGTGTGACAGAGGGGGCATGGCCCAGGGCCAGGGAGGGGATGCACAGCTCAGTGCTGCTGCTCATCCATCAGCCCACAGACAGGCCTCCCCGCCTGGAAGAACATGAAGAGGAGGAGGAGGAAGGAGGGGGCTAGAAGTCTGATGCCTCACCGTGTTATTGCTGAGCACGGATCGCCACAACAAGAAATGAAGACACCCCCGCTGTGCAGAAAGAGCAGGGTGATACATTACGGGTTGTGTTTATTAGTAATCATGGGGTTGTCTGGTTTGGGCACCACAATACGTGTAGACATGAAGCAGGAAAAGTTGAGAGGTGTATCAACAAGAAGTATAATCATCTTCACAGATGAACCCTGAGATTATAATGAGGAACATTTCTACAGTTTGCTCTTTTTGGGGTCTTAAAGTGATGCTGTCATTCCAAGGAACCTGGACGTGTTAGCTGGGTGAGCTAACGAGCCACAGTCCTACAGCTAGCCATGTTATCAAGTGCTAAGAAATTTTACTGACTATTGCCAAAGAGAAATTTGGACTCAATATTCTTCTTCAGAACCAGTTCTAAAACCTTGACCAGTGGGATCCTGTTGCAGCATAAAAAATACTGAATGCTGGTTGAAAGTGCACACTACTACACATACTGCCATCCACAATTGTACAAAAAGAAAAAATGTCACCTTTTTATGTGCCTTTTTTGCTGGTTTTAAACTAAATTAGCACTATCATTTTTTTTGGGTGCTAACGAGTTATGGATCTTGATAAGTGCTTTAGCAGCTGTGGCTCAGTGGTATAGTGGGTTATCTGTTAATCGGGGCATTGGTGGTGTGATTCCAGCTTCTATAGGGAGAAGCATCATTGGGGAAGACACTGAACCCGATTGCTCCCAGTCACAGTCAGGAGTCTTCTACTTTCATGTCATCTGCCATCATTTGAACGCGTACGGGGAAACATGGTAAGTATTGTAAAGGTGCTTTAAGTGTTTGAACGGACTAGAAAAGTGCTCTACAAGAACCACTATCCATTATCCATCAACATACAAGCTGGTTTTGTTTTATATGTACAGTAATCCTGTTGTGATTCCATTAGAAACAGTTCTTGTGCCTTTAAAATTTAACATTAAAAATTAAAAACGCTGTAATTGACATTTTATTATGACTCATAATAAACCATGTTGGTGAAAATAAGCAATACAGCAAAAAGCTTCCATCTTCTATTTACTTTTACGAGCTCATTAGGACTTATTTAGAAAAGTAACAGCCTGCATAAAAGCATAGCTAAGAGCGAAACATCTTCAGGCCGGTCCTGTTTGCGGCTCAGAAGAGGGGTCTGGATCCTGTCGGCCACGATGGGGAGGGGGGCCGGGCCGCAGCACAGTCGATGTCCAATTAATTCACAAATAAAAGTGGGGCATCCCTTGCGCCCGGACATTACCCGCGCTGACAAATTGGCAGCACAATCATAAGCCGCACAACACAATTTAATGAAGTCATTAAAGAACTATTAGGCAAGACTGGCGATCTGTCATGGCGAATTGCCACATGCAATAACTGGGTGGGGGGAGGTGGAGACGGAGGGGTGGGGGGCTGTAAGCGCAGGAAGGAAAATGAAAGAAATACTGCCTTGGTTTTTATATTATGTCTATGTGTGTATGTGTGTGTGAGTGTGTGTTGGAAGTTTGTGTGCGTCTTCACTCCGAGCGATGCATCTTTCAAAATGCATTATGAGAAGCAGAATGCTAATGGGGGAACTTGCATCCTGGATTGTTTGCGGTTACGTGTTCATCGCATAAAAATGATTTACAAGAGACAGTGTGTAACGTGCGCCGAATACAGTGACAGCACACAGATACACGCGCACACACACACACACACACACACACACACACACACACACACACACACACACACACACACACACACACACACACACACACACACACAATCACTCAATCATTCCCCCTCACAGTGGATTTCAGCTGCAGTGTGCAGTTAATAGACATTTTCTGCTGCTGCTTGGGTGTGTATTTGTTGTGTGTGTGTGTGTGTGTGTGTGTGTGTGTGTGTGTGTGTGTGTGTGTGTGTGTGTGTGTGTGTACAAGACAGAGCGAGGTGGGCAGACAGGGATAATTCGTGTGAGGAAAATTAAAGCACTGGCAGCTCGTCCATCACACAGATTAAATTCAATGGAAAGATAAAAATGTCAATGTTCCCCCTGCTCCTGCCGCTCGCAGCGCAGAGCAGACGACGACAGTGATGAAACTTTCTCCTTTCTCTCTCTCTCTCGCTCCTTCTCTCTCTCTCTTTTTACCCCACCCCTCCTCCCCCATCTGCTCTCTCAACTCCACGTTTTCATTCCCACTCACACAGAGTTCAATACTCTCCTTTCCTCTCGCAGCCTTCATCTTTCTCTCCTCTCTCTCTGCCTCTGTGGCTGATGTTATCCTCCCCCTTGCACTGTTCTCCATCATTCTTTGCTTCATCTTATTTTACTTTTATTACTTTTTTTTCTATCACTGAATAACACCTTCCTCGAGGAACATGTGAGTGATAGCCTTGTGACTCAGGCTAAAAACAGGAGGGAGGGAGAGATGAAGGTAGCTGGTCTGAGCTCAGAAACATAAATTCGGTTACAAAGATTGTGTAACTGAGACAAATGATGCCAAGGAGACTCAGAGGGGAGACACGCTAGTGGTGGGAGTGAAAACACTGAGCTTTAAATATAGCATCACATCATATGGAATTTTTTTTCTTGAAAATGTGTCAGAGAGTTGGGTCATTTTGTTTATGTTAACTCATTTTTAGCTCCTCAGTTTTAATTTAAGAGTTTAGACTGTTTCCTTGATCTGGAAAAGCAAAATATGATATATATTTTTTTTTTTTTAAAAAGTGGGCTTAAAATGTGTGAAATATAAAGTTTTGTGGCAGAAATGTTTTCTTTTCTCTTCCTGACATTCATGTTGTGCACACAGAGAGCAAACTCCCTCTCAAAAAGTCAACTTATAACCTGTTAAAACACGTTCTTACCTCTACTTTCATCATCTTGCACGAGTAATGTTACATTAACCTCTATTTCAGTCGCTACTTCTGGTCGTCTTGAAGGCGATATAACTGGCTAAGATGCTACTTTGGCACATGGCTTTCAGGCGTCCCCCCCTAAACCCCCAACTTGCTCCAAACACACCCTCCCTCCTTCCTTCCCTCTGACGCCGTCTTGCGTGGCATCACCACCTGGCAGCAGGCCTGGCACTGTCGTCTGGAGCTGTCTGCTGGCAGACACAAGGTCACCCAGACGTCCCCCCAGCTCAAGCAGGGGGTCCACCTTCTGTGTGAATGTGTGTGTTCGTGTGACGGAGAGTGTATGGAGTTTAAGCGGAGCTGTCCGACTGTACTCATGTTAAATAGGTTTAATGCATTCGTACCAGTTTGTCACCTTTCGTGTGCATAATTTCGGCGTGTGCTGGAGATTATGCATTTAGATGTGCGTGCTCTTGTGTCTGTGTGCGTGAGAGGCAAAGAGACCCCCTGTGGGCCCCAGATGGCCAGTCTCTCCTCCCTCAACAGCACAGACCAGCATGACCAGCCAAAGTCACTGCTGAGGACACAGGACGAGCAATCTGCCCCCTTTTTTCAATGCACAAAGGGATCAAAATTATTCTAATCCAAAAGCTGAGAGAGGTCAGGATTTATCAGAAAACATTCCTTGCCTCTGCTCTTTTAGGAGCACACGTTTCAGCTTGTGCAGTTCCACGTCTTCACCACTAGATGGCTCTCTAACTCCAGCATATTCCCTGTGTTGTGTTCCTGTGCGTCTGTGTGTGAACGAGCAGGCTGCTATGATCCCTCTAACCATGATTAATGGCCCCATTCAAAGGTAAGGAGCTCAGAGGATAACTTCTTTTACTGTAAGCCACAGTGCTGCGGCACGGGGAGCGCTCTCCTGCTCTCACTGTAGCAGAGAGATGAGGTAAATAGCTCGGGGAAGACAGGAGGCAGAGAGGGACCGAGCTGTCTGCATGCGAGTTTAAACAGGTGTGTGTGTGTGTGTGTGTGTGTGTGTGAGAGAGAGAGAGAGGGAGGAGGAGGCGAAGTGCTTCACTTTCTGTCTGCAATTCCTCTTTTTTTTTAGCATATTTATAAGTATTCATGTCCCACACACTCAGTCTGTGTGTAAACTGATAGAGAGTGAGTGTAACAAAATGTGTCATGTGATCGAGCTGAGGTAAAAACCCTGCTGGTCTGCGAGCTCTCTGCGGTCACACCTCTTCCAATTACTTTATCAAGTCTGGCTGCCTGTGTGAATGTGTGTGGAAGTGTGTGAATGTGTGTGTGTGTGTGTGTGTGTGTTCACACAGCCCCCGGGGTGCGATGATGGGAGCAGACGCCTGCTCTTTCACTCTCGGCAGGTGAGAACATATTCATCACAGAGGCCTGCCAAGCCTGGCGACACCCTGACTGTTATTGCCGGGCTGCATCACGGCTAACCTTTCAAGCTCAAAATAAATTTAAGAGCGCTTCTTATTATCAGCTTTAAATCTTCACATAAATATGACAAAATCTCATGAATGATGAATGAAGACCTATGTTTTCTGCCAAAGCTGAACATGCAGCTGAGGGATAGTGTCAGTAGAGGAACAAATGTCAACAAAAGCTGCGGCTTTAGGCTCCCTGAGGTGCTAACCATCATGCTAACCCCTCTGGGATTAAAAAAAAAAAAGTAAAAAACATGATGAGATCTGTGCTCAGTCCTGAAAGTCATGTGAGCAGAGCATTCTGGGTAACGTAGTTATAAGTTCTTATACTCACACTCCTTTGACATCCCGACTTCCAGGCACTTCTGCAGCCGACAGTACTGGCAGCGGTTGCGGGTGACTTTGTTGATGATGCAGTTCTTCTCCCGGTGGCAAGTGTACACCATGTTCTTCTGGATGCTTCTCCGAAAGAAGCCCTGAGTGGGGGACAGAGAGAAGAGGGTGAGGAGAGAGTAAAAGAAATTAATACATCCAGCAAATTGTTTGCTTTTCTACAGATTAAAAGCTGCCAATCTGTGAAAGATAACAACCATCACCTGTGATTGTTTGCATCTGGGTAGCAGAGCATCAGAGCATTAGCTATGAACCACACCTACAGCTTGGACAAAACATATGACTAGCATTTTGAGCCTTCAATAAAACGACTGATATTTTTACCAGCTAGTAATTATGCTGCTGTTATGAAGGGTGACAGTGTGTAATCTACTCCCACATACCAATTTATCAGCCGACAACATGCTGAGCATGCCTCCATAACATTTTCTAATCCCACATCTCTAATGGTTTCATTGTTCATTTTGATCCCTCAATGATCATAAATCCAACTTCCTCGTGGGGTCAACAAATGAAGTTGAAAAGAAGCCTTCAAGAAAAGCCATAACAGCTGTGCTTCAAAGGAATAGGACCATCAAACAGTTAATTCCTTTAAGAGCTTATTCTGACATACTCTGAACCGAGTCTAATAGTCCGTCACTATCTCATGAGGCTGGCCACCTCCTCAGCAATATCCACTGAGGGCCTGTTACAAGAAATGCTTGTGGTGAGGTTTTGCTTTCAAAGCCTTTTGGGGCCAAAGGCACAGAGGTTAGTGGGTGCCACATAACCGTGGCCTAGTTTACTCTGCCAGAAATAAGCAAATCTAGATCCAGGACATGCGTGTATTAATAGAGGACGAGAAAGAGATCATAGGCCGAGAGCATTGTGTAACAACAAAAAAAAAAAGGGAATTCCTGTTTTTTATTTCTCCTTTTCGATCAAACAAGTTTAAAGACCATTGGAGAGGATGTTTAAACACAAACCCACAGACCCTCTTAATGCGCTCATGATCAGTTGTAAAGCCACGATCCATGACCTGTATTCTGGGTAATTTCCATGTAGCCACAATAAAATCAATGTTAACCTCTGTGGCCTTTCTGCTTAAGCATCCCGTATGTGTCAGAAAGATAAAAAGAGGTTAACACACATCAGCCACAACTCACTGAGTCCTCAGAAAGCAGGGCTCCAACAAATGTAACACTGGTCAATGTCTGTATTGATGCAGCTCAGTGGGGCACTGGTTATTCTTTGAGGGGTGAGAGGGTGGGCGTGGCCTTGGGGGATGCAGGGAGACAGGGCAGGGCATGAGGCAGTATGGTGTAGTGTGTTGCGGTGTGGTGGGGTAGCTGCCAGGGAGCCCCATCCCATGCCGGGGGATTAGCTCTGCTAGCCGACAGATGGCCGGTGGAGCTAGAACCAGCAATCGGTCCATCCCCCAGAGCGCCAGGCTCTTCTCACATCTCCAATAAACGGCCACAGAGCGGAAGTGATTCAGGCTTCGAGTGAACTAAGAAAAGGAAGTGTGAGCAGTTTGCTTGTATGTGTCTGAGTGGAGTACCAACAGGATTACTCATAACAGACTTTCTATACGGTTAAATCGAGAAGAAAAAAAGGCTCTCGTGGCGCCCGATCATATATAATTTATCTCATGACTCTTCAGATTTTAAAAAATCATTCACAGATTTGATATGAATCCTCCTCCTGGCAGGGCAAAACTTCCTCCTTCCAAACAGAAACTCAAGCGGAGACTCCCTCACAAGCAGTCAGCCATCTGCCTTCACCTGTCGAGCCCTGAAAGTTGGACCGGTTACTTCCAAGCGGAGGACGATGCTCGGGCAAACAACAAAAGAAGAAAAGGCTTATGTTTGACGTAAATACTTGCTGCTGATGTAGGGGGATAAGTCCCTGGTCTTTGTGCGCGCCTGTGCGTGCAAGCGGGTATCATGTCCCCTTTGATCCACCGCTGCCCTAACCCTGACCCTGACAATGTCACCAGGGGATTGACCCACTCGGTCTTCACAACATGACGCTCAGGTGCCTTCCCACAACACCTACTGATTGGCTGCTGCATCCAGCTCATGGGCCCGTCGATTGTTTGTCGATTTGACTGCCCCCTCCCCCTGCCGCTCCCTCTCTCTCTCTCTCTCTCTCTCTCTCCTTCTTTTAGGAGTCATTGCTTCCTGCGGCACTTAAGCCTCTTTTTGTATCACCACTTAATCCACCCGGCGACAAGAGCCCTCAGCGGGCCTGTCAGCCACCCTACAGTGTTCAGAGCAGGGAGAGAGAGAGAGAGAGGGAGGGAGGGAGGGAGGAAAAAGAGGAGCAAACGGTGACAACAAACCAATGATTGCATCTGTCTGACTTATGTGTGCTGTTACGCGTTTGTGAGGGTGTCAGCAGCTCTGCTTTGCATGGATGTGTGAAAGTTATTAAGAAGGAAGCAGTCTGGGGTTGGTAAGTTCACGGGGAAGCACAGGAATCCTCTCTTACGTGACTTTCACAGTGCCCAGATTAAGAGTGCGTTCCCAGCCTCCCACTGTGTCTGTGCATATGTGTGCACAAGTGTGCCACGACCTCGCTTGTGCGAAGCAGCAAAGCCCAAACAGTAGCTGGAGATGGATGCTTGGTGAGACAGCAATTTGGAAGCGCAGCAAAAAAGGGGAAACTCCGGCTGGAATTGGCAGTTGGGGATTTCGGTCGAGTGGAAACCAGGAAGAAAAAATTGCCAGTCCCACGCTGCTGTGCCTCCAGGACAAAAACATAAACATGAGGGGGCGGGCGTGCATATTTAATGTGGAAGTGTTAATATCTAGAGGGGGAAAGAAGTGCAGTGCCGGTGAGTTTGTGCAAGCACAAGAACTTAAACAACAAACGAACGAGCCGTCTCCAAGTAGCACAGCTCAACATCCCACTTCTGTTTCCTCCGTTTCGCTGCAGCCCCCAGGAAACGCCTTTGTAGTTTGGCGAGCTGCAGCAAAACCGACTCTGCTAACCCCCAACTTACCCCAGTCTCAGATGAGACAACCATATACATTCACATGCCTGTAGTGTTGAATTATTGAGTGTGCTATGCCAAGTCATCTCCTCTGAAGTCAGAGATACGGAGAAGGCATCCTGAATTTTTCAATTAGCACTGCAGCTGTGAAGCGGGCAGACAGGCGGCGTACGGATGGAGGGGACTGGTGGATGAAAACTAACTGTTGAACTTTGGACACTCTTATCATTTGATCAACATTCTTTATAATAATTATTTCAAAACCGGCTGTTCTATGGAACTTTTGTGACACAGTGGCATCTGCATAGTCTGGAGACCGTTTGCGCACATCTACAGTTTTGCATTCAGAACATTTCTCGAACACTAAATGATGACTTTAATGTCTAGATCTATAACCTGGTTATGGATTATGAGGAACTGCTTAAAATCAGACCTGTAAAGCTTCAAAAGCAGCCGTGTCTCTATCCATGCTTGATCCAAGTACTTAGATTCATCTAACTTAGCTGCTCGGACATGATCTGAATTCATGTGAATAACCTTCTCCAGCCATAGCTTGGAAACTCATTACATTCGCCCGAGGAGGAATGCAGAGCTCGCTGATGGCTTCATGGAGAAATATTTGATGAAATTAATCCTAGATTAAACAGCTGACATTTTTTGCATACCTTAGCTGCAGCGCGCTGCCGCTTCAGAGCCCCGAGACTGTGAAAATGTACACATCCAGTTATTGTTTATGATTGTTTTCAAACCATTTCTGCACCGACTCGTATCTGTTGGCTGATGAATTGAAACATCAGATTGGTCCCGGCAGTACAACGGCCTCAAAAAAGCTAATTAGAGAGTTAATTCTGACGCTATTTCTGAGCTGACGGAGAGAATAACACTGTGATCACAGCGGAGAAACAACTAATTACTCAAGCTTACATCCCGTCTATTGTTTGCCCTCACTCTGTTCCTCAGTTACTGGTTTTTGATTCGATTTTTTTTATTTTGTAACAGAAAGTGTCAGATTCTTGTTGAGCGTTGTCCATCTTAAACTTTTGGCAAAAACAAATTAAACATCACTCATTTTAATTGGCAAAGTGAGCATCACATTTTCAATGTTTATCCCTAAATGAAAACAGAGCTTTTGAAAGAGTTTTAGGGGATGACATGAAAACACACATCTGCTGTCTCTGCTCAAGGTGTCACGACTCACACGCACACTGACACCGACCCCTGATGGGAGACTAATTTTTTGAGATTGGTTTACACAAGCACAAAATCACCACCAACACACACACAAACACTATCACACACAAACTCTCAGCGGGAGCTGGAAATTACGCCTTATTAATAAAGGTTCTGCCCCCGTTTAATCAGATGCTATTAGACGATGGGGAGCAACGCTAAGTGGACCTGATAAAAGTAGTTCAGGGACTGAAAATGCTGCTGGTTGCTGCACATTTTGAGAGAATTTAAAGTTTCATACGTGCAAAACTAAGAGCAAAATAGCTCAAAATAAAAACTCGATGACATAAATGTAAAGTAAAAGAGCATATCCCAGCATGCATTGGTCATTACAACTTATGCACACCAACTTGAGCTGCAGCTTTTTCCATTTCTCCTTCTTTCTTTTTTCAGTCTGCACAGTTATCGTCTTGAGAATCATCGATATGCTTCTTTTTTCCCAAATGAAATCAGAGTTTAAGGCTTTTTGAGTTCTATTATTGAAGGTCACAGATTATGAATTTTCTTGTCAATATGCAACATTCTGTCACATGTAAGATCAGATGTTAAGACTTAGAGGTTAAAGGGATTTTTATTTTTTTAAAGCCACAGGCCTCATGCAGAAGCTCCTTCAGCAGCAGCGTTGTAGTGTCCATAAACCAGCTCAGGGGTTGGCCTTTATTCACTTTTATAAGTTAGAATTTGGAGCAGGTTCTGTTTCATGGAGCCCTCGGTGGGTTTGTGTTTTAAGAGTTATGTGTTTGTATTTATGTGTGTGAGTGCCAGACTCCCAGCTCTCCTGAGCTTCCCTCCCAGTGCATTCTTTAGTCGTTTTTCTCCCCTTCCCCCCTCCTCCCTCCCTCGTGCTCTGATGCACTGACCGTCTTTCTTGTCGTGTCAGTGAGTTCAGCTGTGGCCCCTGTACCCTGTCCCCCTAATCTGCTGCCCCTCCAACCATCCCGGCTTCTCTCTTTCGAGCTTTTTTCATGCCTCTCAGAGCACAGTCTGCTCTCTCGCTCCCTGCAGTCTCTGCCATCTTTGTACCATTTTGTCTGAATTTCTACATTCCCCTGAGTTTCTGCCCTCCCTGCACTTCTTTTTTTTGTTTTTCACCCCCCCCCTTTTTTTCTCCCTGCTCCGCCCCCTTCCCCCTGCACATATGGAAACACACACAGTATTGGCTGCACAGTCAATAAGTCAAAGGTTCTAGCAGGCACCTGTCACAAACAGCACCACCTCCCCTGCCTTCATAAAACCACTCCCTGTTCTCTTTTTGCTGCACACAGAAAAACATTGATGTCCCTAAAAAAAAAAAAAGAGAGACAGTTTGAGAGATCTCCATGGATAAACTACGTTTGCACCTGGCAGCACTGTTACATGACATTTCTCAGATCCTCCCTTCCTTCTTTATCTCTATGCTCCTCAGAGCTTACACAACCTCAGCTCCTCACCTTGAGGGGAAGCCAGATAAAGGAGTCTGTGTGCTCACACTAACAGCAGAGCATGTATGCATGCATGAGCTCCATAACCATCGAGTGATAACAGAGCAGATGGGGGTAATGTGGCCTCTTCAGTGTCTGTGCACCACGGCTGTATTGATAACGAGCGGCTGAATGTGGGCACGTCAGCAGAACTGATACGTATAGCAGCTCTCTATAGATGGAAAGAGTTGCACAGACTGTACACCTGGACATGATAAGGGGGAGGTAACTTATATATATTATCTTGTTTTACGATGGGGCAGATACAGGTGGCGACTTTGAGACATGAGAAACAGTCCCAACTCATCCACGCCAGAGTCGGTATGTAGACTAGCTTACAACCGAGGAACATGATTGGTTAAGAGGCAGGAAACTGACAAAACAAAGTGACTAAATTTTCAGCCTGATTTAACAAAGTCTAATCTCTCGACACTTCCAACCATATACTGCTTGTACAGCTGTTCTATATCACACTTGAAGCCGGGCTGTTGCACAGGATATCAGTACATCTCTTATACTGATTGTGTGCTGATTTTCATAATAACAGCACTCTCTCTCTCTCTCTCTCTCTCTCTCTCTCTCTCTCTCTCGAGTTAAATAAAGCACATAAAACAATGAAGTCAGTACAAGTACAGAGTCCTGGCTCACTTCCAGTGTCAAGTTCCATGATTAAACTGTAAAATCTCAACAGGATGTGAAATCCTCCAAATGCCGTGCCTTATCATTTTTTATCATCTCATCTTAGCCTGCGAAAGCCTGAGTGCATCCATTTTTTTCCCCCAGCATGAATCACACGAAGGTTACGAGATTGATGAGCATCTTGCTTGCTCGGCAGTTTCAGAGGAAGGCCGGGAGTCTCACCTTGCAGCCCTCACAGGCGCTGACACCATAGTGGTACCCTGAGGACTTGTCCTGGCACACAAAGCAGGGCTTGTAGACGCGGGGCGGCGGGGGAGGCGAGGGCGGGCTTGGCACTATCTCCTCTGAGCTGGTACTCTGGGTCTCTATCGCTGTGGAGAGAGAAGGAGAGCAGCAATAACAGTAAGGGTTAGCGAACGCTATCAGATGAAACATAGACAGACACGCAGCGTTAATCGATATCAGCGGGATAAACACTACATCTCAGGTGCACAAACACACACACACACACAAAGATCTTCGACAGCTCAGTCCAGCTGGTACACTTCTTCAATACAAATCACCAGGAGGGGGACTTACTCATGTTCTAACAGTGCGTTAAATAAAAGAACTGCAAGTGCGAGGACTACTTCTTGATTTCTGGCATTCTTCTTGATCCGCTACAAGAGAGGAACGTCTTCAGAAGACAACACACACACACACACACACACACACACACACACACACACACACACACACACACTCCCAGATCATCAAAGCAGCAAAGAAACCAACGTCGGCAGAATGTTCGTATTTACTGCTTAAATTATATCTGCTGTGTGTGTGCAAAACAGCCAAAAGCTGCTTTGCCAGCAGGGTTCAAATAAAGGTTTTCTCCTCTGATGCAAAGCCGTGAGTGGTGCTTTAATATACATGTTTATATTGTGCGTTTTTTTAAGGCAGAAAGCTAGAAAACATTAAAGGATAAAGGTCACAGTGTGTCAAAAAAAAAGCCGGGTGACGGGTGGACTAAGCACAGCCTCAGACCTTCTTATTCAATATGAGAACAGTAAACAGAGAGAGGCTGGATACACTCATCCACTGAGCGCTAACATGACAAACCAAACACCATGTGAGCGCTTTGTAAGCTCCCATATTTTTATGGGCTTTACACGGTAAACAAAGTAGTCCGGGATTGTGGGGAAGCAACCTGCCGCTGCCTTCATGTAATATGTATCGGACTTTGACCTCAATATCCTGTGTGTTGCCAAACACGGCGCTTTAATCAAATATAAAAACACACATTCACAGCAGTGACCTGCACCCCCGCAGCCTGTCGCTGACTCTTTAAGTGAATAATCCGTGTTTCCAAACAAGCTAGCATGTGTTCCGTCCCGGCCTGTTTTGGTTTTGTTTTTAATACGAATGCCAACAGGATTTCTTCACACTTCTCATTTTAAAATAAATGAATCATTTAAATCGTTCTGTGATCGTGCACACGCAGGTATGTTTTGCAGCCCTGTTGCTCTCCCAGCAGCCTCCCTCCTGAAAGGTGGGGATCTGAGAGCTTGACAAGCAGCTCAGGAGCTGCCTGCAGCACAGAACTCGAGTGTAAATAAGCCATCTATATTTAACAGAGCGGGGTGATTCTGTGGGCCCACAGCTGGGAACACGTTCCATGTGACAACACACACATACACACACACACAGCACATTGTGTGATATAAAGCAAGGATGAAGTTTTTCTCCCTCTCTTGCTCTTTCCTATCCTTTTATAGATTCGGTGTGCCGGTCTCAGCTTGCCAATCTCCACGCAGCAGATGGTGCAAGAAGAGATTACAACCAAAATAAACCAACCTGAGCCTAGATATGTTCCACACTTCCTGGAAGACAAAAAAAAAAAAAAAAAAACAGACACACAAGCATCGTGCAAAAGAAAAAAAAATGGAACAGGCTCTCCAAAGTCTGCAGGTTATCTCACACAGCTGATCTGAGGCGGTTTCAGGTGACGGGGACAGTTAAGCTGTACAGCAATAAAGATCACATTGCAACACCTAACAGTGACACCCAATCAGGCTGAGGTTATTAAGACATCTCATTTATGAGCTGCCTGAATGTTGCATGCAACTTTCACACCTGCAGAGACCTTTTCTGCTCCTGGTGCAAACGGCCCAGTACGCACCAGGATGTGACCTCATCCTCAAGGTGAAACGTTTTCTATTGAAACAGGAAGGCTTTTTATATTCACTGTTTTGAGATTTTTTTAGTGGCGACTTTGTGTGTGTGTGTGTGTGTGTGAGTGTAATCAGGCGGGAAACTGGGGGAGAGGGAGGACTGATGCAGGGTGGAGATGAAGGGAGGAAAACAGTGAGGCACAAAGATGTGGGAGAGACAGAGAGCTGTGCTGTGTTTGAGCAATAAGCAGACAAAAATACAAAACAGATGCGGTGATAAAAATACACACACACACAAACACACACACGCACACTGACACAAACACAGGAGAGGCTGTGTTACTTCAATCATGCTCCTGCCTCCAGTTTTAGATTCATTTACACATCAGAATTCAACAAAAAAATGTTCTTGTGTGGAGCAAAAAAAAAGCAAGATTTTAATTGCACGACAGAGAACAAGGACTGTGTGCAGGAATTATATGTTCTTATTTAAGAATTTCATTAATTCCCCAACAGGGAGCTTTGCAAAGCACAGTAAGGAGGCACTTCCCTGTGGTGAAAGAGAGGAAAGGACTCAGTGAAAAAGCAGAAAAAAAGAAGACATAAGCTGCGAAAACTGAAATCTAAACAAGTATTTTTGTCTTATTTTGGTAAAAAGTTGTCTTATGATACTTGATATGAGCCACATTCAACTGGCAAGTCCAGAAACAAGTCTTATTTGAAGATATTTAAAGACAAAAACAATGCTTTGTTGAAACAAGTAAAAAAAAAATCTGCCAGTAGGATAAGTTTCTTAAAATAAAACTACAGTCTTTATACAAGAAACATTTTTCTTATCCTATCGGGAGATTTTTTTTTTTACTACTTGCTTCAACCAAATCATTGTTTTTGTCTTTAAATAAGACATTTTTCTGGACTTGTCAGTTTAATGTGGCTCATATCAAGCATCATGAAACAATTTTTACTCAAAATAAGACAAAAACACTTTTCAGTTTTTTTGCAGTGTATTGGTGGAAAATAAAGGCTGTTTGTCTTCTGATTCTTTTTGCCATCCTACTGGTGTCATTACGGCTGTCTTTGTCGATGCCACTGGGCATCGCGCTCACTACGCTTGTGTCAAACAAATTAAACTTAAATAGAGCGGCTCTTACATAACACAGCATATTTTCTCATTAGCACAAAAACCATTCACGGTTTTCTTCGCTCTCCTGCCTCCACTGACGCAGAGTGATTACCGGCCTGTGTTATTAGAGCGGCCGCAGAGCGATTCATCCATGTTAAGGCTGCCTTTATTAGAAATGCACTAACAAACAGATGTGCCACCCAGCTGAGGACATCCGCACATAAAAAATACCATCCGTGCGTACATTTACACAGGCTGAGGGTTTTCCTGAAGCCATTGAAAAAGCCTCATCGGTCAGACACACACACACATAAACACACACGGTCTTAATGAGAGCACCCATTGGAAATCTGGGACACAAGGACAAGAGTCTGTGAGGGGGCCGGCGACTGTAATTAAATACAATGGCCGGCTTCTGGAGCCTCGTCAAGCCCAGGCTTGGAGCAAAACAATGGCAGGCCTGTGGATGGAGAGGCAGGGAGGACAGAGCTACTTAGCTCTTCAGCAGCCCTCATCCAGGCATTATTCAACACCAGCCTGCATCTGATCAACACCAACTATCAACACAAGCCCGCCTATTGTGCGACCCACCAAATCCTACGCACAAACACTGGAAGAACTGACTCACGCTCGCCTGGAGAGCCTTCCCTCGATATCCTTGCAACATGTTAACGCTGGGAATCTGTGTGTCTGCAAAGTTTTCCAGACCGGAGCCCCTCCTGAGCCCACAGTAACTAATACTCAAGCTGCAGCTAGAATATCATTCCTTCAGCCAAGAGAGGGCTAGGATGAATAGACAATAACAGCCTGGTTTGCTTTGGGATACAGGCACAGGAACCCGTGACCATGAAAATAATGTTTAAATGAAAAACAGTGCAGAGTTACTGATAAGGATCCATTGTGCTCTAGTGAAGAGAAGTAACCCAAACCACACAGGGCGTATGGTCACCACAGTTGCTGTTAACCAGACACACATTGAAGGACACATTCTGGCATGTTGTTAGACCAGTCGCAGGAATGGAAATAAAAGGCACAGACTGTAAGGTGTCACAGTAAAAGCAAACATGACCCGACAGGGCTGCACTGAAACAGTTAAAGGAGGTTAACTGATATATTTAAAGCTCCTCAAAAGGGAAAGAGAATACTGAGTCTTCATACATGTAGTCTGTGAAAAAAAACACCACTCTGACGTGTTGTCACTGTCAATCAAAAACCTAAACAGAGGTACTTTTGGTCTGTAAACACTCTTTTAGCTCATCTGACGGCAGTCTGTTGGCTGCAGTGACATGATTATGGATAAGATTAATCTTCTGATTGGCTGAGCATGCTTTATTAATCTGTTATAGAGCTAAAATTGTGGCACCATTTCATGTATTTCTTAATACTCATCAAAAGACATTCTAAGTAAAACACTTAAGGGCCTGTGTCCACCAGCAGCATTTTTCTTCTTAATTATGCTAGCAGTGCCCATAACTTCAGTTTTAGAACACTCATCAGCAACATTTTTGTCAACTAAGTTGATACCAAAAGTCCTGCAACTTCTTAAATTATGATTGGTCATGAGGTGTGTGAGGGTAATACCAATAAAACGGTGATGCTGTGTCTGAAAAGTTTTTACCATTTTCTACAGCAAGTATGCTGCGACAAAAAAAACAGTTCACACGGATGGGGCTCTGATGACACTGAGCACTGTAACTGCATTAGTTTAGCAAAGGAATCTGTGCTTCCTTTGCAAAACATGCTGTTAGTGGACACAGGCCCTCATTTTCAAAGTTTTCTCCATGAAATAATCTTTTTTTTTTTTTTTGGTGCCTTGGTGCGAAAACAACAATCAGAGAAGTAGAATAAATGAGCCAAAGCCAGAACACTATTCCTACTGTTTGGGAACTTAAAGCTACCCCTTATGGCTTTACTGATATTATCATTTACAAGTTTAAGCATTTCTTTTCTAAAAGGTCTCATCTTGCTGATTTTGAATAGTTGAATGTATTGCTCATGGAGAATCTTTACCGTGGACAATGTAAACCACCTGACACCTGACTCCTACCCTGCAGCAGCAGCTTCAGACATTAAAAAGAAGTGTATAGAAATATCCAGTTGTGTCCCTAATGGTCTGGTTTACTTTTGTAGGTCACAAGGAGTCATCAGTATCAAGTTCAGCCTGTTTTTAACATGAGCAAGAAATTCCTCATGTGAGCTTTAAATGGGAACAAAAACTAAAAGAAAAAGAATAAAAATGTGATGTAAAACAGGGGAAAATAACTGAAGTCTAATAATCTTATTATTGTGTTTTCTACCATTGTGTGGAGATGTGTTTCTCATAAAGTACAACTGACATAAGATTAATGTGTCTGAACTGCTCACCGTCACATACTAAGAGCTCCACTTTATCATTAACGTTTACGGACAAAGTATCACAAACGCGTAGCGTGTGTGCATGTGTGTATGAGCGTGCCTTAGATATCCTAATAGTTTAATGTAGCGTAGTGTTTCTCCAACTGAGAGCCAAAGCACCGGTGATTTAATTAAGCTCAAGTGTGAGTGGTCTGTAATGTCGCTCTTCAGATTCACTTTGCATACATCATGAGCCACAAGTGCACTTAGTGCAGCCGCGCCCTCTCGCAGACACGTCCTCCCTCCGAGCATTCCGAGACTTAAACAGACAAACGTGCACGAGACTAAAATGAAATCTGTTCTGATGATGAACTGGCCAGAGCTCTGGTACTGACATAAGATGGCCTGGCTAACATCAGCACTTCAAAGGCATTGGGACCACAGACCAAGACTCACACACACACACACACACCAGCCCATGGGCTATTATCAAGCCTCCAGTCTCTGGTTTGTCTCGGCCCAGTGCGGCTGAGTATTTCTCGAGGTTCAGCCTTAGGTTAGTCCTCTGAGATTTGATTACCTTCATCCCCACCGGTTACTGGGCCCAGCTGTGAAGCATATTAATGAGATTTGAGCATCATTAGGGGGGAAGCTAACTACATTAGCAGGCTGGCTGCTCTGCTGGCTGGCGGGATTGTGGGTAAAAAACTGCAGAAAATGAAGGCAGAGGGGATGGACTTAGTTGAATCCCACTCTGTCACAGACCATTGTGTTTCCCTGACTTCTATTAGATTATCTGGACACACACACACACACGCAAAGACTGACGCACACACATGCTGGCCATGTGTAAAATACATGGAGGAACATATAGAGGTTCATTTGTCTTTCCATGCAACGAGTGAGCGGGAGATGAGACACCACACAGACCACCATGCCACAGGCTGCCGCATTAAGGTTCACTTTGAAGTCTGCTTAAAATAATGAAGCGGGATGGTCGATGGAACAGCCTCAGGGATCGAGACTGCCGAACAAAAACCCTGGGAGTTGTCAGCCGATGCATCATGCATGTCCATAAAAACGACTGGCAGCAACTTAAGAGCTTTGAAGTGCAGCGAAAACAGACCGCCATCACTCATGCATGGTGCTTGACTTTTGCTAAATATTCAGGTGTTATTTCTGTTTTGCCTGTCAGGAATGTGGGTGAGAGGCAGTAGGGGAAAAACGATAAACACACAAGCGGGAATGCTTTGTCAGCACTCTTCAATTACAGCAAGGGGAAATGGGACCGCTTCCTCGCTCGCAGGGAAATCCTGCCATTCTCTCACTGAGCGTTCGTAACGTTTTTCCGCCGAAAAAATGGAAGGGCCTCCAATCGCTGCCTTCACACTGATTACTGACAAGCAGGAGCCCCACACGCCATCTTAACGTGAGCTGCGACAAAGCGCGTCATGTGTGTGCGATCGCACACCAGCAGGCACGCACGGACTGACAGCTGTAAGCCGAGCGACGGCCGGGTGTGTTTGTGTTCAAACACTGAGTGTGAACAGTTATTGGATGGGAGAAGGGGAGGAATCTGGTGGCAGGGAAAGCAGGCATAAGTGAAAACACACACTCGTACAGAGACAGGAAGGAGAGCGAATGGAGGTTAACATAGGGCAAGAGAGCAGACAGCGAGCCTCACGCCTCCCGTATTCACTGTAACTAAATCCAGCCTTTACACCCCCGTCCCCCCTCCACCTTCATCTCCGCTTCTTACTCATTCCTGCCCCACTTTCTAAGTCTGACATTCTCCTCTAGCCTTTGCTCTATGCAGTGTTAACCCTTTACATGCTGCAAGTCACAGGTTAACATCTTAAATCCTCCGTCATTCCAGCAAGAGTTGGAAAAACACCTTGTGGTTCAAGGATTCAATGCTCCAAGTCATGTGATTCAAGCTCCACATGGAACGCAAACAAATCACAACAGATCAATTACGCCGTGATATCATCTTATAGACTGTTGTGGATTCTGCAGTTTGTCGTCAGGCTGGCACGTCTGTCACTTTTGCATGTTGAATAAAACGATCAATGTGTGCTTCGAAGGAGAGCTGTGCCTGCAGAGAAGGAGGGTGCAGCCACTATTTATGACTCCAAGTAAAGTAATGAGTGATAACTTCACTTCAGGAAAAGTTGAGCTCTGGCGTGATATATGCTTTCCAACACTTTTCAAACACATCAGAACGCGCACACTGCGACACTCTTAGTGTCAGGAAATGAAATGCACGGATCAAACTGGGAGAGTAATCTGATTCTGATATAATTTTCAGCAGGGAAACGACACATCGCTCCCACTTAAGCGTGTATGTATGTTGTGAACATTCCAGAGAAATGACAGCTTGCTGTTTTTGCAACCACTGCAAATATTTAAATTTTGCAGAAAGAGCCGAAATTTGATGTGACAGCTTGACTTCCTACAGTGCTGCCCTGCACTTCAGACGGATACAGCAGCTCCAAGACCCATTTTTTGATGAGTTGTTTTCCAAATTGGGGCCAACTGAACCCCCCCACCTCCATGTAGCGTGTTGCAGAAAGAAAAACACACATATACATGTGTGATAGATGAGGGTCCGGGCAGAGGCCGAAGGGCAAGGCGCTGCGGAGTAAGGAGTCTTTCTTGGATGTTATGATGATCCCTCCTCAACACCAGGAAATGGTGGGCCAGGAGTGGGGAAAAACACCAGGTTGTGTTTAGTTGGAGGTAATTTATGACGTCTTTACGTCTTCGCACGTTGTAAATGTTTGCATTTCCGCTGCTTAATAGACGACATCAAATGAAGGAGAGATGAGCGCATAGATGCGCCTTTGCACATTCATGTGTGATATATGCTGCATGTATGTGCAGGGTACACTGTGCGTGTGAATGTCAGCATGTTCTTGTCTAAGCCAGGCCTGGTTTTTATCAGCCCTGCGGCCCCCACAGTGTTCCCAAACCCTCTTTCTCTAGGGGCCCAAGATAACTTCCCTCTCCATGCCGCCAGGCCTCTGAAATAACAACACACCAGGTTTTTCTATCACCGCCGCCCCAGCAAATGGAGACGGAACTGAGAACATGTGTGGACAAACTGGAGCACAGAGGGGGAGGCGGAGGGGAGGAGGAGGATGGCTGGGGATGGAGCAGATGGCAAAGGTGAGGTCTACAGGGACCAGGCTGGAGCAGCAGCTCCATGCTAACTAAAGGGATTGCTGCTGCAGCCACATGCTAACCTTTGGCAGAGTTTATCGTGTGTTTCTGACTCATAATGAGCACAGAACATCCGGACCCTGCATAAATCTTTAAAAATGCGTGTAATAAAAGGAGCACTGTCATAAAGGGAGCGAAAGGCAGCTATCTTCCCTGTTTGAACCACAATTTCCCTGGCAACAACGCTCCCCCGCAACCCCGAGTAACATGGTGTAACTCTACCCAGCAGCTGTCTGTGCCTGCTGACTGACACTGGGACTATGCGAGCTGGCACTTGCCCCGGGGTGACCGAAGATATTTGGCATGAGCTGATGGTGTGACACACTGTGGTGGGCACATAGGGGGCAAAAAAAGCATTAAGGGGACGCCGGGATGTGGGCAAGCAGAGCGGCGGCCACCTAAAACACAAATTGTAGGATTGTATGGGTATACTGTGTGTGAGAATATGAAAATGTGTGCGTGTGTATTGGATTATAAAAGGATTCTGGGTATTTTTTGCCTTTAAATGTGTCTATTAGTTAACTGTGACAAGCCAAAGATGGGGAGTTTCACTTATTACGAAAAGCAAGTCAAGCATGGCTTTTCTGGTTTAAAATGTCTAACACAGGGGATGTTTGTCCTCCCTAGATCAACCATCGAACATTAATTTATCTCTTATGAGCTGATCACACGCATACAAGCAGCTGTATGCCATCAGCTGAGCGACATCACTGACCCACATTAAGAAAAAAAGAGGAGGGGCTGGAAGGGGAACAGAGAGGAAAAAAGAGGAGCTGAGCAGAACGACAGGGCCGGGGCTGGACTGTGACACGCAATCCAAACATTTCAAAACCTCAAAATAAAAGCCGGGCACAACTGCATGTTTGCTTCTTGACACACTCTTGACTGTGGGAAAGGGAGAAGGTGTAACCACAGAGCACGCCCTTTGTAAACTCTCTCAATATGAACTAATACACCCTCCCTGGAGTGGCTTACAGCTGTGATACGACACTCGATTCAAGATCCAGGTCATCGTTAGATCATAGTATGAACACAGGAGTGAAACCACAGCCTCTTACAAAGCACTCTTTAATGTCCTGCTCTGACTGTGAAAACGGCTTCATGAAACATTAAGCCTCCTTTTTACAGAGTGCCTGCGTCAGTTAATTATAGAATTGTGCGTGATTGGGTGATCGTGTGCGTGCTTTTCCCCTCTGTGATAACAAACAGCACTCATGCATACAAAAAGACAGGAGGGTGCCGAAGCAATAGTTAAAGCTGAAGCTCTACCCGATCCAGGACCTGACCGTGAGGTCTAACAAAAGCCTTTTAAAAGGTTACCGCTTTAGTCGTCTGGCTGATGTTCCTTTTTTCACAGCCACTTAGAATGAGTGCAAACAGCCAAATAAGCCTCAACTCCCAGCATTCCCGTAAAATGTGAGGTCGACGACATTATAAGCAAGCCAGTAAGAGGAAGTCAAAGGGTCAGGGGGGTGGATATAGTTCTGTGACCTTTAGGGAATGATGGGAAGACAGGGACAAAAAAGATGACAATATGGCTGATGACATGATGAGATAGGGTGAGATAGTGTGCACCATTATACAATATGATTCAATGAAATACAACACAGTAAGGTATCACATCATGATTCATAAAAGGGGAGCGAGCAATGATGACAGACCGGCATACTGAATGAACTGAGCAAGATTCAGTCCGTGTTAAGTGAATCTTCCACAAAGATCCTAAATTCTGAGCTCTCACTTACAATAGATGCAAGATGTAATTAGAATAGAATAGAATGAACCTTATTTCCTAAAGGGAAATTCTGGTATCTTGCAGATTAAGTTTAAAAAAAAACACAAACATAAAAAAACATGAAATTAAGTCTGGAGTGTGCTGCTGGGAACAAATGAGAGCAGCATGGACATTGACAATCTGTATATTCAAAGCAGTCCCCCAGAGCCTCACCAGCCCCAGGTGTCCATCTCCTCACTGTGAGGGTAGTTGCAGGCTGCCTCAGTACACAGGGTCTACGACAGGTCTGCAGGAAAACCAGGCTGCAATCTGACCTTCCCAGTGGTGGCAAGGCAGCAGCTCTGTAGGCATCCCTGACACTGACATCCAGCAGATCAAGTGTTTTATACTCTCTGGTTGGACAATCAACAAGCTGTCTAAATCCAGTCAGGTGGGAGGAGAGGGTGACTCTCCTGATATTATTATAAGAGCCTCAGGATGTCCAGTCCGTATCCTGGCAACAGTTTGACTGATGACATTACAATGAACTTCAGCAACTGCTTTGGGTGGAATGGACACAAGGATTGATTAATTTCAGCCATCTAACTTTGGGAGAAGTAAATTACAGCTAATCGTCTGTTTACCCCTCTATTATTTTCTTTTATTATTGTTCCTCTTCAGTGCTGGGTTCCCTGCGTTATCTAGGGGAAGTCTGAGCCCATAATAGCCCAGCACTTACTAATGCTACATTAAGCATTGCATTTATACCTTGAAAAAAACCACAGTGTGTAGTGCACTACATAGCACCATCCTTTACATTGCACGAGTATGCGTGACGCCAATTCTGACCCAGGGAGCAGAGCGACTTCCCATTTCCCATTGAAATGAATATGTAAGTTACCAGACCTTCTGATTCCTTCTGTCATTCTGACTCACTGTCTCATGTATTTTTAGAAAATGTTTAATACATGATTAACATGACAGTGACTGTCAAATGCCCCTCTGTTGGGTACAGTGCCAGCAAGATGAGATCACTGTGAAAAGTCCTAAACAGGCAAAAGTAGAAATTATTAACGACGCACGTTTAATTTTGTAAGTGCTACAATTAGCCGAGGTGCTTTTAATGAATTTCCGTCCTTAGCATTGAAGAAAAATACAACCACAGGTGAGGAGACGATGGAAAATGTGTGACATTTGCGATGATTTTATCTGCCTCAGCACAGATCACATCCATACACATTAACCAGACCCCATTCATCTTTATTGGGCTAGCTGCCACACGGTGTTTGAAGGCCAGAAGGCCTTCATGAATGCCTGTGTTTGAGTGTTTGCTCTTCACTCACTCTAACAGAGAGGTTATCTGCCCATTGATACTCACTAATCCAATGTGACTGGCCCCCTCAGTTCTTAAGCGCATATTTAACAGTGGAGGAAGCGGGTCATAAATATGGAGGCAGCAAAATGGGTTATTTGCATTAGAGGGTTGAAGTGGACTAAGAGGGGCCAGGAGGAGGGGAGGGAGAGGGGGGAACAAGGGATCAAGAGAGAGGGGAGAGAGAGAGAAGAGGATCTGGGGAGGAGAAGAGGAGGATCACCAGGGACTGGCTTTGTCATGTTAAACCCCATCACTCTGCCCTCTCTGTGGACGACACAATAGTCAATCACAGGGGAATAGATTACCAGAGTTAGATTGCCCCAAAAGAGCAGGGGCATGACTGTGAAAGTAGAGGAGAGGTCGTAAGTGTGTGTGCATGAGAGAGTGTGTGTTAAGCTATGCTAAATACAATGTACGTTCTTCGAGACACCTATTTAGCTTTGTCACTTTATGTTCTCGTCAAAGTGAGTTAGAGCTAATAGTTAAACTTGTTTGTAATTTACCTTCACGTCAAGCCTCGGCAAGGCCAACAGCACATTCCTCTACTGTACAAGAAACCCATAATGGCAACAGTTTCCTTCATAAATTAGCTCAAAGTGCCGATGTCAAGTGTTTGGAGTTGAAGGCACATGATTATGTGTGTAAGTGGAGGTATTTGCAGAAGGTGTGGGGCAGAAGATGCAGCAAACGTGCCATTATCCTGTCACTAGTCTGTTAAAGAGCTCAACAGTGCTGGGACCCGAGGGGGTTACTAGGTCAGCACAGGGGTTAAAATGGCTTAAAGACCCCTAGGAGACAGCTGACATATTTAGAATGGGCAGACGCAGAGGAAAACAAGCTAACTGCACATTGATTGGAAACAAAACAAACACTCTGGCTGACCATCGTTCATACAAATATGGATTTTATTTTATAGATCCACAGACTGAGATTGCAACACGCATACCTGACCTAAAAAACCTCTGGAAAAAAAAAGCCTAACAAAGATCGTGTTTGTAGCTATAAACACCTTATCCTCCACCAGGCCCTTAATGATGACTGATGACACACATCTGATTCAGCTGTCTGACGAGAGGTGTCAGGGGTCTGCTTAGTGGAAGATTTGGGCAGAGCAAGGGGAAAACAGAGTAGGCAGGCTCATTTGTCTCTAATGTCTGTGCTAAAGCCAAAAAAAAGAAACAAAGTAATAAAGAGACAAGCTCGGTGATCACATCAGGAGGTTAAGTTAGCTCCTTGCTTAGAAAGCGTCAGCTGACGAGCAGGAAGAGTCATCAAGGGAGCGCAGTGGGATGTAAGTTGAATTTAATGAAGGACATGTTTAGCTTCCTTGAGTTTGAGCTGTTCTTTTCCTTTCTGTGTGTGTGTGTGTGTGTGTGTGTGTGTGTGTGTGTGTGTGTGTGTGTGTGTTGTCTGTGCCTCCACAGACACTAATTTCCTGCATGGATCCCTGACCTTTCAGTGTAGCCTGAGGGGAGCCATTTGATCATGACACAAACCCACATAGAGACATAAAAACACACACCATTCACTGTGATGCCCACCAGCCAGTGGTCTGATTAAAGTGCTGATTTTTACCTCAAATCTATTTGTAGATCAAACAGAATCAAGTCATCTGTGTGGAACACAGGTTCAGTGTTGACAGAGTTTTCAGTCCACTTTTGAGCATCATGAGTGAAAATCATGCCTGGCTAGTTGATTTTTCACAGCTAAGAATGAAAACTGCATCTCATTGAGCTTATACTACACCACAGCGAGCAGTGGATACATTAAAGCTCCAGTGATAAATTTTTAGCTCATGAAGAAAAAGATTAATTTTAACCATGATGTCTTTCTATGATCTAAAAAAGCAAACAGGACCATCAGTAACATGACAAAATGTTGATACAGTTATTTAAACTGTGTGAAACCACTGTCAGGGGGGCAGGCGTCAGCTCAGGTGATTACCTTTCCACTGCTGATAAAGTATTGTTCACATATTACACAGCAAAGATTCTCAGTGACCATGGGGGGGGGGCCAAAAACAAAGACCACAGTTCCTCACTGGAGCTTTAATTTGAAGTCTTTACTAGTCTGGTTGAGAAGAGGAAAATTAGGAAATAAAACAAAATGTTGTGAAAGTGCTTTGAAATCGTGACTCTCACATGCCACAGTTAAGAATTTTAGTCGTGGCTACATTATTTAGATGGAATACCAAAAATAATAAATAAATAAAAAAAAGGGGTGGGGGGCACTTCTTCACACTGACGAAGGCTTTTCCTTCCTGTTTATATTTTTGCTTGTGTTGTATGTTGCTTTGGACAAAAGCGTCTGCTAAATGAAATTGCAGAACTGTAGAAGAGCTTAGCTTCCACAAAGCAACTCTGGTTGTTTTTTTCTGAGCAACTGCCATGCTTGCTTTAATCCAGAAGTTGGACAGTGACACTTTAGAAAATGTGAAAGTATCAGAATTGTCTCTTTTAAATGTTATTTTTCCCAAAATACCACCACAGATTTTTATTAGGCTTATTTATTAATTTACAAGTTGTTGACGTTAACTTGTTGGTCCTGGAGCTGAGCATACCTCCTTGACCTTTAGGTGTACATGTCATCATACTGTTGTCATCATTTTTTATGGGCATACGTTTAGACACGAGTTCAAACTTCTTGGAAGCAAGGGTTTTCTTCCTGTTGTCAGTTTTGAAATGAAAAGTCTTTTTGTCTTCAACTGTTGGTTTGACAAAAGAAGCTCTTTCAATACGTTCAATTGAGATTTGTTACTGTTGAGGTTCAGGCAAAAAAGGAGTTAGCATTAAATGTAAAAACAGTTTGTTCAACAGCTAGTGAGAGTAAGCCAAATAATAAAGTGTATATACATGTGTGTGTGTTGCTGTGGTTTAAAGCTTACTGCATATGCACACAATAGTAAGCACTCCTGCCAAAAACAATGAGAGGCAGTAACCAGAGAGCAGCCCCCAGGTGAGCCGGTGTAAACACTCCCTCCTCCTCCCTTCTGTCCTCCATCCCTCCAGGGTCCAGTTAACCCTGACTGGCCTCTGCCGGCGGCTCCGTCTCCCTCTGCCGTATGACCCGGGCCTAATCATGACCCAGGAAGGAACAGGGGGGAGGCTGGTGTGACTGGTTGTCGTTTATTGCGACCCAGTTCCTCTGTAAGTAGGAACGCACACTCCTCCCAGTTAACTCCGTCCATTAAGCTAAGTGGGGCCCATTAATTATTTAACAGTTTCTGATGATTTATTCAACAGATACGGGCAACTTTGGTGAATAGCAACACACACAGGTGAGGCACGAGTGCCGTACTTTCAATTCAAGGGTGTTTGTGATATAGGCAACTTGTTTAACGTGTAGGAGGGAGGAGGGATGATATCAGTTTGTGATGAATAAATAACAGCCAAGTGTAATTAAGCAGACGAACAAGAGAATACAGAGATAGGAAGCAAAAATGAGAGCGAGAAACTGTCATTTAGCCAAGTGAGAAAATATGAAATGTGAGATAAAAGAGTGTGATGAAGGCAGAGGAAGATTTACGATTAATTTGGTTGCTCTAATGAATCTTGATTTCTAAATCACAACGAATTAAAAGAGCAGAGCTGAAAAGAGAAAATGAGGGCAGAGCATTTAAAGAGCAAGAAGGCAGCTTTACCCTCCACCCTCCTCCCTCTGCTGTGTAGGCGTGGGTCCTGGGGGAGCCACCGATGTTAATACAGTTATTAAGCCTCTCCACTGAAGCCTGCTCCACCTCCCCAACCCCTCTGTATCAAGGAGCTCTCTGCCTGCCGGGCTGCGGGCGAGCTCGCCTGCTTCCACAATAAGATCAAACGGACCCAAGTAGGCCAGCTCAGGGGAAAACCAGTGATGGAGATTCCTGCTGAGCAGCCAGGGCAGGTGGGGTTGGGTTATGTCAAGCCTGAGGAGCATCCCAGCAGGCTTTACATAAGAGGAGGGTAGAGGAGAGGAGAGGAGAGGAGGGGGAGCTACTGAATGCTGTAGTTCTTCCATCATCCTTTCCTCTCTCCACAGAGTCAGCTGACTGAGATTCCCATGCATCCCTTTCCTGGTGTCAGGGATTACCTTCCGCCATGAAAGGCTTTAGCGAGCATATGTGCAAGAGTGGATTGTGCCCGCTCCAGGATGTATGTCACCGTAAAGGTGGAGGTTGATTGGAGGTGAGCTGTGGACGAGGATGAGGTCAGGTGGCCAGGTGAGCATGTGCAGGGAGGGAAACCCTTTTCTGAGAGCACCAGGGAAATCTAGCTGCAGCAGGACATGTGTGTAGATGCGTGTGTCTAATCGCTGCATTACATCCAATCCATAATTCACACCGGCAAGGGAAGATTAGTGATGCCACTCTTGCTGTGTAGCCAGAAGGAGCGAATTTGGGCAGCCATGTGGATTGCACGCGAGGTACCAAGTTTAAAAAAAAAAAAAAACAGCGGTGGGTTTTCAGATGCCATATATCATTTTTCTCAAGTGTTTATGATCTCATTTGGACTTTGCAAGATAGACCAGTTTTGCCAAGGCTGCAGAATCCCCACACACACCAAAGCATCAAAGTACAACAGAGAAACTGTTTTATTGTGACACTTGATAAATTAAAAAAATAAAAGGGAATATAGAAGTATATAAAAAGACAGGAAAGAAAGAAGAATGCTGTAATGGGTTAAATGGGACGGAGATATAGGTCAGCCCATACCACACTCAATTTGCCAACACTGGCCTGTTGGCAGCCACTGGATGCAGGCCAAGGCTCCATCAGTTGCACTATAACACTAATAATACCATTCACCCAGCCTCGCCCTCCCCAGTCAGTCAGTCAGTCTGTCTCCCTCCACTTATTTTGTCGCTCTTTCCTCCTCGCTCGCTCTGCGCTGCTTTTTGTTCAAAGGAGAAAAGGGCAAAAATCCAGCAGCCAAAAATGACATTAAACCCTCTGAAAGCTCCACAGAGATTATTGTTTGAAAATGCCAGCTCTCCCCTCGTCAGTCCCTCTCTCCTCCTCCTCCTCTTCCCCCTCTCCCACTGCCTGAGATCTCTCTTTTTCTCTCCCCTTCCATCTCTCTTTCAGCTGAGAGGTGCTGACAGCCCAGACACAATAATCCAGCTCTATTGTGGAACCGACACAGTGGCAGCGGCACTGTTCAGAGGTTTCCCACGTATGGCGCGAGGGCAGAGCGGGGTGTCATACCAGGGTGGCTGTGGCACAGAACAGAAGTGCTACAAGCAAAGAGGGGGCCAGTCGTCACCAGTTCACTACACGGTGAGACTCGACAAGTCCAGTTCAAAGTGTGTCGCCTTTTCCATTAGTCAGCTCCCCGTCTGGAGGAGGGGGAAGCAGAGCTGTCAGAGGGTCCAGTTCTTTAGATTTTATCTCCACAGAGCACAGAGGAAACTTCCTCTTTGATCATTTGGATCAACAAACAAAGATGGGTTTGTGTTTGCAGATGGTGCAACATCAAGACAGCGGCTCAAAGACTTGTAGACTTTGGTCAAAACCAAAGGGAATGCACAATTAAGAAAATCAAAGAAGTCTACGACACCACTTCCAGCATCGCTTCCATTCATCCTCCTCCCTTGGTCTTTTCGGCCTACTATGAAAAGCTTTCCTCAGGTTGCTGTTAAAAATCCCGTGCAATAACAGAATGTGCCCTTTCTGCTCCAAGTGCTACATGGCTGCATACTTCTGCAGAAGCCTACCCCCGTCTGCTAAATCTGGAGAAACATCCGGAATGGCAGGGCTTCAGAAAAAAAAAAAAAGAAGACAAGGAATGCGGAGTAGAAAAAGACATTTATGTGTCAGCTTTCATTCATAGAGGATGACCCATGTCACCCTGAGGGCTTGATCTCAGTTCCCTTTTCATACGAAACTTTCAGAAACACCATTTGGCTGAAACATCATCCCCAAGAAGTAGCAGTGAAATAAGCGATGAGATAAGTATAGATGTTGCTTAAAACAACAACAAGTCAAAAAAAGCCCCAAACTAGTTGGGAGATGTTACTCTCCAAGTCTTTTTTGGCAAAACACCTCTTTCTCACTTGTTTCTTTTCTCTGTCCCAGTGTTTTTTTGAATGTGTTGTGGGCATCCAGCACATATGTTCCATAGAATGACAAAACTCTCAACATGTGGTTTCAGTTTTTTTGGGGGAACTCCGGTCGTATCTGACACAATCAGTAAATCATTCTGCACCAACAAGGCAACTATCTCTCCCTCTGTGCCTCAAACAATGTGCTTGATAAGATAGTAGATGGTCTAGCAAAGGTTAGAGACAACAGAGATGGGGAAGGTAAACAACACTCAATCAGTCCATCAATCAAAGGTAACCCTTGGTCCTTTGTTCAAAGTTTTGCAATCAAAGCAATATCCTCCCCTCTAAGTTTATGGGCCAGTTATGGGCCAGGACCAACATCCGTCTCTACTTCTTTGTATTTTTTACCTTTTTGTTAAATTTGAATCATCCCCAGTAGTCCGCATCAAAGCTGATTGTTTTTGAAGAATTTTTCTAACGGGTTACCGCCAGGTACAAAAAAACTCACCTCTGGATCAACAGATGCATATACCTACTTGTACAGGATAAATACAGGATGCAAGATGTTCATCTAAGGTGACTGACACCAGCAGGGCTCATCAGCTGTGTTTCCACCAAGTGGTCCCGTTCAGTTCGGTTCAGAGAGGTATCCAAATATTTGGGATTCCAGGTTTGGAAAGGTACCAAAATAACAACAAATCTAAGGCATACTACTTCTTCTGCCTCCTTATTTTGGGGTGCCAAGTGTTCAAGCCTGAAAGGGTAAAGAAGAGGTGGATTCTAGAGGGTGAGGTTAGCTGTGGAAATACAGGCAGGGTCAGTGTTTATTGTACCATACCAGACCCCCTCGATAGAAACCCACCAGTCATGGTCAATGGACTGTATTTGTAAAGCACTTCCTTTGTCCTTTGACCTAAAGCGCTTTTATGTTACATTACATACGTCACATTCATACACTGAATGCAGAGGCTGGTGAGTTAACAATACTGATCTCATCCATTGCTGCCTACAGGGGGCAGTTTAGGGGTTAAGTGTCTTGGATTCATGATCAAGCCTCCAAACCATTTACTGAAGGATGACCATCTGAGCCACAGCCACCAATGATGTGCCAATGGATAGAAACCTTTAGCGGGGGCAAATATAAGCCCCTACTGGTTCTGGGGAGATTGACTGGCTAAAGTATGGGAGCGGAGCGGGTTAACATGCAAAAACAAAATTTTTGGATGTATCAAAGGGCAGGCTTTGTATCGGGATTAGTATTGGCTGATATTTTGACAACAACCTTTGAAGAAAAGGATCTTAGTTTCCATCACATAAGCGCATCGCGTGTTGAGGAGTTTGACATTCAGATAAGCTCTGCAGGGTAATTTGGGTATTTGTAGTGAAATGTCGTGAGATGCTTTGAAACAAATTCTCCACACCGATAAATAGTGTTTTTATCTATCAATACATCTCTCTGAAATGAAGCCGCTGCTCGACTTCAGAGTGCCTCTCTTTTTGACACACAGAGGCTCTATTCATGACAAACAGGATCTGATTGTTTCGCCCTCTCCTCGTTCACCTCTCTTAACCTACACGTGTTTGTAGCTGCTCGGCTACAGGGCATCTTTCAGCTCCCACAATGCTAATATCACAAACAGGGTTATAGGGGAACAAGCAGCCTGTAACCTGAGCCTGTCAGCCTCCTTCAGACGAACGCGCCGTCCGATCCATCACCATCCTGTGCTCCACTCTTTCCCCTTCCACCTCCACCGTACTCTTGGCAAGTCTATTTCATCGAGGTCCCAGGTGGGCTTTTAAGAGTCAAATGTCAGAGGCAGGGCTCCAGCCGAGACACGTAATGAATATGAAATGATTCAGAGAGGCTGTGGGAAAGCGATGATAGTGGAGTCCAGACAGACCCAGCTCCTCTGTCAGTAAGTGGGACCAGATTGAGGCTGGCTGAGCTGAACTTGGCTGGGACAGAGAGGATACACAATATAGATAGCTTATGTTACCTCAATAAATCTCGACATTCAGAGGGGCTTGTCTTCCTCCAAACAAACCCAATTTGCTCCCTTGGGGCATGTCAAAGATACCAACACCAGCTATCATGAAAGCCAGACAAGTTAAGACTCTACTGAGACATGCCTTATATCTTCACTGAACTGTTCTCCAAGTTATTAAAAGACCAGCTGCAGCCCGGGGGACTTTGTTTTGGTGTGTGCAAACAAATAAGAGTAAATTTGAGTGATTCAGAGCAACCTCGTCTTTCTTACACAAACATGACCTCAGGCGCAGCGTTCCTGCTTGCTGCTTAGTTAACAAAGCTGTCTGAGGCGGCAGCAACACGGATGCTATTTTCTGCCCAGACAGCAGGAGAACTGCCAGGCTCTTGTATTTTTAGCGTACTAACCTCTAGCCTATTTACTTGTCTGTCCCACTCTTTAAATAGAGGGGTATTCCATCTGTGTGTGTGTGTGAGTGTGTGTGAACTGCTTGAGGTGAAGAGAGTCGTCATGCATGTGATGTTAACACCGGTCCCCAAAGGGAAAGTGGGGACGAGTGTGCTGGTGGAAGCTCTCAGTGGCCTGACAGAGAGAGAGAGGGAGCACGTGGTGGACTGCAGACGAGGCAGGCGCAGGTATTGGCCCTCTGCAACTGATGAAACAAGGCAACAATTCCATGTAATCACTCTATATATAGATGCTGGTGAAAGGGGGATTGGAGGGCAGGAAATCTTGTAAAATATGAGGAAAAATTAGGGCAGGCGAGCATTAAAGATTAATCGTGACACTGACTGCCCACACCAGAATACAAACGGTGGAGATGGGAAACAGAGAGGGAGATAAAGTGGAAGAAAGAGAGGAGACACTTTGGGAATGAAAATGCCTCGCAGATGAATTCTTGGGGGGGGGGGGGGGGGGGGGGTGATGAATGTCCCTGGTTCAATACCCCAGATGAATTTATGTGTGTTCCATTATGAGAGGGTGGGGATGAAACATGGAGATGGGAAGGAGCAAGAAGAGGAGCGAGTGTGATGGTGAGCTAGCCATGCAGAGCCCATTGCGAGCGAGCCATCTGTAGAGATAAGTAAAGAAGTGATTACAACAGGCCCGGCTCAATTTCTGACAGTTGACGCTTGAGCGCCCCCGAAGAGCTGAATTGATTTAAATGAAGAAGCTATGAATATTTTAGAGGGTGGAACCCCCCTTTAACCTGAACCGTTTCGATCCCCCTCTCGCCCTTGTGCCAGTGTCTGTCTGTGTGTGTGTGTTTGTGTGTGTGTGTGTAAAACTGGACAGACCCAGGGCAACTGTAATTAATGATGGTGAGATTACAAACCCTATGTCCCTATGTCTGGAATCAGCTGCCTTCTTTAAGCTCTGATGAATCAATGACACCGCCTGGGTCTTTTGTCTGCGCCGCTTTGCTCATCAAACGGGGCTTTGCAAAGTACACCAGCTCTTGTTTGGGGATTTAGCGTCAAACCAAACCGGTGTACGGTACACTCTGACTGATGCCTCCGGCTAATTCTCTCTACAAACAAGCTGGGGCCCCATCGGTGGGTGTTGGCGTGTGTTCACACATACACACACACACACACGCACACACAAAAAAGCCTGGACTAAATATGCTGAATTTCTGACATACTGAAAACAGAATGACCCTGCAATTTGCAACCCCCGGGAGAAAAAAAGTCGCCCGTCAGCTGTAGCATTGTTTGTGTGCTTAAAAGCCTGTTCTCTGCTTGTGTTCAAGGTGACGGACCACACCTTCTTGTAAAAAAACAAAAAAAAACAAAACGTAAGAGAGATATCAGGTTGTATCATGAACATGTTCCTGTTGCTGTGTCTGACCTTGTGTCACTGGGTGCATCCCTTTAAAGGACGTCTTTATTTAGTAAACCATGAATCGCATGTAAAAGGTGCGAACACGCTAAAGGTTGGCAACAAGGTGGCATTTTGGGAGGCGAGTGATGGCAGGTTGTGAAATGCTGCCTGCGGCCTTTCCCAGTAGAGCAGCAGCGGCGCTGAACTCCCTTCACCTCTGTGCTATTACAAACATACCATGATGACAAAATGTGTAATTGATGTGCACCTGAAGGTGAAAGCAGGCATGTTTCTGTGGACAACATACTGATCCTGCTCCCTTTCAGGACACTAAATCACTGTCACCATCAGCTGAGACGGGTTAGGCAGATGTGGCGCAATGAGGAGCCTGCGTGACGTTCCCTCTGCCTGGTTGAACAGGGGACCTTGTCTCTAATGCCGTCGATCCATCCTGCCAGTTCCATCAAGATTCGATCAGTGCAGCCTCAAGAGGGGAAGCTCACTTGCTCATCAGTCTGACCGTGAATGCTCGCACAGTGCACGGAGGTTAAAGAGCGATGAAATATTACAAGAATCAGGGACAAAAGCTGCAGTTCAGGGATTTGTGACAAAGTCAGAAGCTATAATTTCACTAAATGTTTAAGCAGCTTTACCGAGAAATCCTGAGTGGATTGATTAGGAGAATAAATTTGATACTTTATGATCTGCCTCAGTAGACGACCTCTTCTCCAGCTGTTTAGAACAGCGACCCCCCGCCACCCCCTCAATGTCAAGAGCCGACAGTACTCAAGCCAGTTCTGCTTAGGGACAAGATGAGCCTCAGTCTGTTTATGCTCTGTTGTTCAAGCTTCTCCCCAATTCTCAGCACACCCTTGCCAAATAAAATCTGCATACATAAATAAACAGGGGGAGGAAGTGATAGTCGCCGTTCTTTCGCAAGCCCAGCACCGATTTACTGGCCTGCTGAGAGTCCGAACACATCACCAACAGTTTTCCACACTCTTGTTGCTCAGTCGGATGCAGAAGCCTCAGTGAGTAAAAAGAGGAACCACATGGGTAGAGGAGCTTCAATTAAAAAAAAATATATTAAATAAAAAATCCACTTAGCCAACCTCCCCCATCATCATCATCACTGCCCCAAATTGCTCCTGTTCTTACAGTCTGCTGCACCAAAAAAAACAACAATAATAAAAAAAAAAAACATCTGTTTTTTCATGGGCCTTCTCTCTTGCCAGACAAAAAAAAAGGACTTCCGCACTAAATTACCACATGAGTCAGATTAAGCTGCCAGTTACTGCTGGACCCTCAGATACACAGCGTTCGTGTCCAGTTGTAGCCCATTTGGCAGGGCCTGCCTCCAGAAGACAAAACTAGCTGCAACTCGCCCTCCTCTCTGCCTCGTCTACATTCTGTAGAAATCCCTGGTGACTGATTTCTTTCGTACGATGGACAGCCTGAGAAAAAAGAAAAAGTGCAAAGAAGCGTATGGGCTGGTGAGCAATTGAGCCCACCCCGTGCAATCCCCATTTTTTTTCAGTGTGTGACAGTCATGTGAACAAGGCCATGCGCATTCTTTTCATGCATGAGCCCGTAATTGCTGTATGGATTCTGACAGGCACTCAGTAAGAAATCAAGTTCATTTAATCTGCAAGGGCAGAGCCTTTTTAGCATACGGATTCTGCACTGCTGCTCTGAAATTGATCAGATTATAAAATGCTCACAGGGACTCAACAACTAGCTTAACAGTATCTGTAAAGAACAATAACATCAGGGATAAAGGGTCCATTTGATCTGGTCTTGTGCCTGGTCTCTTAATGGGTCCAGGAGGCCGTTAGCTCCATTGAAGATGCCATTGAGTGCGCTCTTAGAGCCGGAGAGCTCTTCCGTGGAGCCTGTAATGAATAGTTAGACCAAATGTGGAGAGGCTTAAAAAAACCGAGGCCTGAAAAGGGGGAAAAAAAGAAAAGAAACACAGAGGGGGTAAAAAAATGTTTAGCTCACGCAGTGATCTGTTTCTAAACCCACGTGCAGAGGATAACATACCATGGGACTACTGTCTGTGAAGTTTGTGCTTAAAAAAAAAAAAGAGTCCAGAAAGAGACGAAGCCAGCAGATGTTTTTGGGATTGTCTCGTGCTTTAGAGCCTGACTGCTTTGGATTCCTGCTTAAGACCTGCAGGAGAAAAAGAAATCTTGCTGTGTTTTGTTTTCTGCCGCTATGATCCAATAAGCCCCCGAGCCACGTGATGACACTAACGGATGTTGCGCCTTTTCTACTCCAAACCCCCTCCCACCGCCACTGCTCCTTGGTTGTGCACTAAATTTTTTATTACATTCGAGCAGTAAAGCAAAGAGCGGCTATGCTACCCCCCACCCACTCGCACACACACATATGCTCCCCCCTGAAACTCCTCCGTTTGAGCAACACAATGTGGAGTCGAGCAAGGGATCAGAGGTCTCTTCCTGGGCCAAAACCCCCCTCAGCGCCCCCTCCCTCAGACAAGCTCACATGGTTTGAATCAATGCTGCCACTAGAGTGCTTTAGTGGGCTGGTTCAATAAATACTATCAAGCTTGTTGGATATCTGCTTTGAAAAGTGTGCACGAGTTGTTGTTTTATAGAGTCAGGAGGATTTTTTTTAATCTTATCTGACCTGAAAAAACAAGCAGATAAATTATGAGAGGAGAGGAAAGACTACGGTGCAAAAATAAACAGCCTCTGATTGCGTTTGTTGTAGCTGCCAAACATCAGAAATTCCTGTTTAAATTTCCCTTTGTGGTGTGCTTCTATAGTCTGGAGACGAGGAGGAAATTGGCCCTTAAGAGCCTGTGGAGATTCCTGCCTTTTTTACTCCTTCAGCTGTGAAAGACAACAGAGCCATCCCTGCTATAAAGGCCCGAGTGAGCTTTGTGCACTGCAGCTCCTTTGAGGTAAAGAAAGGGAAGGGCCTCTGTGATACTTTGTTGTTGCAATAAACCTCTCTCTCTCTCTCTCTTCCTCTGTCTCTCTCTCTCTCTTATTGCAGCAAATAGTGTATCAATAAAGCAGAATCTCTCATGGCTGATTGTGGATTATCAACTCAAGTTGGAGAAACAGGGAGCATGTGCACGTGCGCTCACTGAATCCATCCAAACTAGTCTTTGGGATTTTAAAGGCAGCATCAGAGGCTGAGCTGCTATTTTTAGACATGGCAGAAAAGCTGTCACCCTTACTATTTGACACAGGAGCATTAGGGTGTTTATTTCTGGGTGCATTTTATAGAATTTAAACAATATTGTGGTGCATTCTCTGATAGAAATGTTAAAATATAGAGATAAATGTGGACTTTAAATCACAAAACAGGAAAATTCCACAATGAATAGGACAGTGTGGCACAACTGCACCCAAGCTTGCCTACTTACAGCAATCAAAGGTTTGAAATACGTTACATTTATAGGGAAAAAAGGCCTTAATGAGTGTAAAACAGACAGGATTGTCCAGTTCAGGCCCAGCTGCTCAGAACTGTGGCCTGTAGGCGCAGCTATCCAGATTACCAGAGGGATAACACTGGCAGGAAAGTTTGATCTGATTAAGGTCAGCGAGGCTTTGGAAACCTTATTTGTATCAAGTGTATATTTCAGGAATGTAAAAAAAAGGAAAGAAGAGGCGCCGGGGAGCGTGGCCTGGATCAAAGCGCCGCAGTCTCACCGAGGTTTCTGAGAAAAAATACCCAGACCATGGGCGCACAGTGAGGCAGGGAAGAGAGAGACGAAAGTGGGTCAAGTATATATAATGCAGTTATGAAGCTCAGTGATGGTGGGAGCATGCAACGCTGCTTGGCACATATTTAGGGGTTTAAATAATTGAGATAAAACAGGCTGAGAACACAGGATTAAAGGCCGTAAAACATCGATTACTGGCGCAATTGTCGTGTGATAGGAATTGATGTCAAAATGTGAAAGAAGCCGCTTTTATGAGCCATCAAAGCACGCGCACACACACAACCCAGGGTATAAAACTTCTCATACTACTGAAATGGAGTTGAAGAGGCAGGAAAAGGCACCTACAGTGATTGGAGCCGTTCCAGTGCTGGTTCCTGATGGACGTGCTGTAGGGATGGGGCGCTCCGGGCACCAGTCCTTTCTCTGGGATCAAACATCCTCTGCTCTGGTTGTAGTAATCCATCATTAAAAACGGGTTCGGGCTGGGATTCAGTCCCACAACGTCCACACTCTCGTACATCATACGGAGCAGGGGGACAGCAGGGGATTATTGTCCAAAAACGAACTATTGTGGCGCACGCAGGAACACACGAGCCGTGTGGTTTTCCGCTCGCCACCGGAGGAGGTAGAAACCGTGGGGGAAAAACGGGGACAAAAGTGCATTAAAATCAAAGGAAAAGTGGTATATCCGACCACAGCGGGGACATCTGAACATTTGGCATCTTCTAATGGTGCTGTATTGATCGAAACTAACCCGAGGAGTGAGCCAGAGTCTGGAAAAGCCTAATCGGCTGCGCTCAGTTTGAAAACGTAATTTAAAAATACACTCTGCATGGTGTCCAAAGATATCAGCATAAAAATACACCAAAAAGCCACCCGAACAACTTGAGCGGAATATATCGGCCTTGCTCAAACAGAGGGCAACATTTGAGGCTGAATCCAGACCATAAAGAAAAATATATATCGATACAATCCCAGAAAAGAGGACACAAATCTCCCAAGTCCGGCTCAGAAACACAGGGGAGGATATCAGCAGGATGAAAGTGCGAATATCAAAGAGGAAATTCCGCCTAGTTGCAGTTCGTCCTTTGGGTTTCGCTCGGTTGTCCCGTCCGCGCCCGCCGTGGGTGGACTCCTGTCAGCCCCCCGTGAATGAACCGGTCTCCCTCCGTGCGCTAGAACAACCAGCGGCTTCCAGCCCCCCTCGCTTCACAGCCCGCTCTCTGATATCCAAGTCCGCATGAAACATGCAGCAGCACCGCCTTGTTTGTGTTTGCAGAGCGAAGCCTGAATCATTCCCACACCAAACCGAGCCGCTATCATGTTCTGCAAAAATGTGACAAGGCACAGCAGCTGAGGGCTTTAGCTCCTCCTCCACTCGGCTATTTTCTCTCTCTCTCTCTCTCTCTCTCTCTCTCTCTCTCTCTCTCGCTCGCTCTCTCCTTCCCACCCTCATCAGTCTCTTTTCATGCGTGGCTCCGCCCACGTTTAACCCCTTCAGGGACGTCACCATGGATCTCCCTCTGTCTAAAGCAGGGCCCTGCATGGGACTGTGAGGAGGGGAGCCCCCCCGCCCTCTCTCGAATTTAGGTGCGGGGGCTTTAAATAGGAATGCATCTGAGGACATGATGAAGTTATACAAGCTCAGTAATGAGTCTCTCATATCTTTACACGGAGTTCATGGACATAATGAGAGCTGCACCAGACTGGATCTCTCTCGCTCCTTTTTCCTGGAAGCTCCGGTGCATGTTCTCACTCTTTATTTGGGCTCCTCCTTCCAACTAATTCGACCCTTTCCCCCCATGCTCTCATCAGTCCCTACCCTCAGATTTTCTCTCCCCCAGCCCCGTCTCCCTCATTTGCCTAATGCTATGCAGCTGAACTTTTCCTGAACCCAGGGAAGTAGGCAGCCTCACCTCCTGGTGACCCACTGGCTGACTCGGATTCATCTTTCTGGCTCGCTCTCATCCCACATTATTCAAGGTTTTCCCACCTTGTACACTCAGAGTAACACCATTACACTTTCCTCGAGTGCTGCCCAGAGAGGCGCCGCGGCTCAGCCAGCACACATAAAGCAACTAAAGTGGCAAAGTCACCCAGCCTGGGTAACTGACACTTAACTTTTCCCACAGTGAACTGAAGCTGGGACTGAGAATGGGAAGTTGTTTTTGCACCACCTCCCTAATAAAATGTTACTCCACCTATACTCTGCAACATTCCAAGCAACATTGTTGCAACTTGTTATGCAAACATGCACCTGTGTCATCATCCAGGTTTGACTCTGAGCCAAGGCTTTCTAAGCATGACTATAAAGACATCAGACTATTTCCTTTTTCTCACACAGGTGATGAAAACATAAATGCGGAAAGAATAAAGTCAGGGTTAAGATTCTATTTCCAGAATCACAAGCACAGTCTGCCTCACGTCGAGTGTTGACAGGTGAACCAGGCTTAAAAAGACAACCTGTGGTTATCACATGATCTGTAGAAGAGCTCGAGTTGTCAGAGCATGTCCAGAAGTAGACATGCTTCTTGGCCTGTAGGTGGCGATATAACTGTAAAGTCTTTTGGTAGTCCTCTGCCAAAGAAGAAGTGGGCTGAACATCCTGCGTATATATTGAATGCTTCTTATCTGAGTGCAGAAGTGGAGCAACAGACGCACATTTTATTGTAAGGCAGTCAGCAGATTAAGCAGGACAAGCACAACAAGGTAGTTCACTATTGAACCGTCGTTGTTGTCCGGTTCGTACATGGCAGTTAAAAGTTCTCACATTGAAAGTGGTTTGCGCATGTACAAAGCAGAGCATGACAACGTTTCCACTGATTACTCTGGCTTGCTGTTCACACGGCAAAGACGGCTGCAGCGCATCAGAAATATTCTACTCTGGACGGCATTTTAAAAAAACTGCATTTTATGTTGGCTAAAACGCTGTTTCTGTGTAAACAAGAAACAAGGTTGCATCCGTAAAACCGTTGTCGTGTAAACGGCACATTAAGTTTTAGCCTTTTCCATTTATTCATAGATTTTTCCAGATTCTCTAAATCTCTTAATGAGATTATGTACTGTAGACGATTAAATCACCAAACTCTGCAGTTTGGAGCATTTTGAGTAGTTCAGTTTGTCAAAACGTTGACTTGAGCTAAACATTTTAAGATGTGAATATATAAGCACTAATGATATCAAAAATCATATCATGTCCTCTCACTTGTTTTCTCAGTTGTTTTAAAATCTCTTTGATTTGTTTTTTTTTTAAAAGGCATCTGCCCTGGTGTGTTTGTGGCCAATAGTCTGCACCACTCACTCTGTAATCTACACCACAGCCTGAACAATACTCTCCTCCCCCCACTTTCTCTACACCTGAGCCACAGGCCACAGCTGGGTCTGACCAACACGCTCTTTGAGAGGGATTATCTGCATGGTGCCTGGCAGGGGGGCTCAGCCTGCTCCGCCCCCACTGACTGTGACACTTATTTAATGCAGACCCCGGTGTGTTTACCCTGCCTGATAAGAGCTCAGTGTGCAGGCCCGGGCCGTGGCGACCCCTTAGCTTGCACTGATAGTGCAGCCACACATTCCTTGACAGGATTAGCCCTCTGAGTAATGGATGTCAGAAAATGCTAATTTTTACGGGCTCTGTTTTCCTCTCCGAGGGGAGAGCATTCATCCTGGGGGTAAAACTCTGTGATAGCAAAGAAGAAGCAGAGAGATAACAGATTGTTGATCATTGCTTATTATGGGAGGGTGGGAGTGGGGGGCACACTCTCCCTTAGATTTCGTACACTCTGACATCCACTCTAAGGTCCTTTTCTACTTTCACTTAGAAATGGACTGCACACTATAAAGATTTAGGGAGTGGATTTATAAAAACCTCAAGTCCTGAAGTCCTCAAGCAGGATTTTAAGGTTTGTAAATAATTAAAACTTTGTATTTATCAAAATTGTTGCAAATACAACAATATAAGATGTTGAAAATAAAAAAAAAACATGCTCTCAGTTTATGCTGATTTGTTTTTTATTGTGTTTTAGAAAGACTCTGGACCCTTCTTAGAAGAATGTACAAATCTGCAGAGTGTGGGGGTTTCATCATCAAAAGTACATGATATCCTTAAAAAGATTTAAAGGATCTGAAAAGAAATATCCGTACAAAAGTTGATTGGTCAGAAAACCAATATGAAACAGCTGTGATCTTAGGCCCCGTTTATACGACAACACTTCACAGCGTCTCACTCGAAAACGCAAAAAACGCAGAGAAAAAAAAATTGTGTTTATACAGAAATGCTGAGGGACCAAAAACGCTGTAGTATGCAAAAACGGCTAGTGGATGGCGATATAACTGTAGGGTCTTTTGGTAGTCTGCCGCCGAAGAAGACGCGGCTGATCGTCTGGTGTATATATTAAATACGTGTTATCTGAGTGCAAAAGTGGAGCAACAGATTAATATATTGTTGAAAGGCAGTCAGCAGTTGTCTGGTTCGCAAAAGTTCCCACAACGAAACTGGAATGAGCACGCGCAAAACGGAGCGTGACGTCAGCGTTTTCACTGAAAACGTCGGCTTGCCGTTTATACGGCAACAGAGGCTGTAGCGTTTCAGAAAAATTCCACTCTGGAAGGCGTTTTAAAAAAGTTGCGTTTTAGGTCGGCTGAAACGGCGTTTCTGTATAAACGAGAGGCCAAAATGCAACAAAACTTTTGCGTTTCACCCTGATACCGTTGTCGTACAAACTGGGTCTTAGAGCCATTAGTCTGTATTAAAAACAAATATGGCTCTGCAGTGGAACTGGATGCATGGGGTAAAAAAATAGTCTGTGAAGACTGAATGTCAGCGTATCAACTTGTCAAGGTTACAACGGTACCAGGGGAAGAGGAAACCGCATGCAGAAACAGTCCCTGCTATGATGCTTCAAAAGGAGCCGGGTATTAAAGAGCAGAGCATGTGCAAAATGTTAAAGAACAACTGAAAAGTAGAAGGGAAGAAACTTCTTCCCTTCTACTCTCACCGACACATTTCCAGTGAAAAGTACAACAGATGCTTAGATGACTCAGAGTGTTGATCACACTAACAGCAAGATAACTCTCATGTTCCTCCAAAGTGACTCAACCACAAAGTCCAGAGCTGTTTGGTATTTTTGAGTTTGTCAAACACCTGCTGTGATATCACTGCATCATGAAGTGAAAATAAAAAAAGGTAATCATCAACAGTCAGGACTGTAGAAGAGATTCTCCTCTTGTTTCAGCGCCATCGGGCCCCAACCCTCCTGAGAACATGGGAGAGTATTCTGGCACAGAGAAGCGACAGACAGAATGAGATTACATCTCAATCTTCAAATGTCCCATTCAAAGACAACACTTGGATTCCTGGCTTGTGCTTCAAAGTCTTGTTCCAGTGAATCCAGAGAATCTGATAGAAGGGCCTGATGATCGCAGCATTCAGATGTAAATACTGCGCACAAACGCACGGTTATGTAAGTGAACAGAACAGAGGGATGCATGAGTGGGGAAACGTCCTTGTTTAGAAGTGATGCCGGAGCTGAGAGTCCAGCTGAGAGATGGGGGAGAGGGTTTTTTTTTTTTTTTTAGGAGGGGGATTCAAAGAGTTTTATGAGCGAGGGCGGAGAGGAGATTGCTGCCTGGACCTTGAGGGTGTCAAACTATTTTTACTGCCCACACTCTGCTTCTTTCGAGCAATCAGGGCTGTTAGGAAGCAGTAAAAAGTGCTTCCCTTACGATTCCTCCCCCCAAAGGATGCCCTGGTCTGTATCACACTGTGGGGCAAAACTATGCTGTCTGCATGACAAAATCATTATCCCGATGATAAAAAGCACAACCCTCCCCCTCCCCCACCCGACCATGGGCACAGGCCAGCAGCTCACATCCTCATGCCACTCCGACCAGGAGCACAGCTCCCCTGGGTGCATGTTAGCGTGTGTGTGAGCCGCTGTGCATGTTTGCTTTTAGGTCTACCTGAAACTCCACCAACCTGTCTCTGTTCCCCCTTGCTGCAATTACAGTTTCTGTGTGTGAGTGTGTGTTTGTTTGCACAGCTGGTTTTGTGCAGCGCGTACAGGCAGCGCCAGCCAAACCCAACAGCTGTGCTCCCCGACAGTGAGCCAACGTGTAATGAGGGCCCGACCCTTCGGTGTGAGAACAAGCTGCAGTTATCGACGAACACTGCGCTGCTGACACCTTTTTCTTTCTGTCAATCTGCTGCAAACACACACACACACCTACACACACACAGAGACACACACTGAGGCTGACCCAAAGTTAAACTGTTCTATAGATCTCTACTCTGCTGTTTCTGATCCTCTGCCGTTTCTGATCCTCTGCTTGTGTGCTTCTGTGTGTGTTTGTGTGTGTGACTTCCAAAAAAAAGACTCCAATAGCTGCAGGGATTGGTGAAAGCTACCCCCCTTCCCCTCCCACTCCCCCGTCGTCATTATCCCTTTAATGTCCCTTAGACAGATTCCAGCATTTATGGTACAGGCCTATATCTGCCCATAAAGCCTTTTATTGTTTAGCCCGGCTCTATGGTGGCTGTAACCTGGTTTTCCCATTTTTTATGGGGACCTTCACTATATCACAGGGGGGAGGACAAAGCTGCCCACCATCGGTGTTTACCAAAGTATGGCTCACTCATAAATCCATCATGGCCGGCGGCATTCTGGAAATACCTCAGCAGAGGGAGAGGAGTGGGGGAGGAGACGGAGCTTATTGTATGGCCTGTAATCGTCCACACACACACACACTCACACACACACACACACACACACACACACTCACACTAACACTGTGGCCTTGAGTTAGAGGGTCCATCTGCACAATGATCATTAGGTCTATGTTCCTTTGCACCAAGTCCGTCACTCCGCAAATCAAAGGGAAATTGCTGTGGATGTTACCCGGGAGGAAGGATATCTCAATATCAGTCATCCCGGACTTGGAATGGCCCCCATTAGCTGTCAGAAAACACAGAGATGTTGAGTATGTCAAGACGGACACACAGCTAATTCTATTAAAGACGACGAAGGACAGAGAATGAGACACAGAGACAGGAGCGATTTAAAGAAATGTTCCGGTGAACAGTGAAGAGAATCCAAGGTCAGGGACAAATAATCAAAGGTCAGAAGATAGCAGGAGCCTGCAGAACACGTCTTGAGTAGTAAAAGGTATTTCAAACAATACATCAAGCCTCATGCATCACAAGTCGTGTTTTGTTGTGTGTCAAAAAATCTACAAATGACATTCTGAGTTCAAATAAAAGTACAACTTGGGATTAAAATCATGACTGAGTTAAAGACATGTAGTTATTTTGCAGAGCCTAGAGTTCAGTTTTCACGGTTGCTTCTCACCAAAAAGTGAGGAACATTTATGAAATGATGGGTGTATTTATTTTAGGAAATAATCACTTGAAAGGCCATTCACATTACACGTTTAATAAATACATTGGGTGTCCAGCTGATTTGAGAAAACCTTCAGTTCTTTCGCACACAACCACAAAACTTATTTGTAAACTAAAAAGTTTCAGAAGGTTATCTAATTACTTTGGACATGAGGAGCTCTTATTTATCCGTCTGTCTTTTGGAGGTGCCCAACACAGACCATTTTAGCGTAAAAAGGACTAGGCGAGGGAGTGAGGCTACAAAAATGATGTCATTTGTCCACACAAAGCTGTGTGGACGCGTCACGTATAAACCAGGCTTCGGTTTGTGATTTGCGCAATCACAACCCCCCCCCAATCAATACTGAAAGCTAATGTTTGGACCACAGACTGCATAATTAATGGACAAAGTCTCTGCGACCTCACCTGTCTGTTCCTTAAACTGAGTTTTGAAGGAAATTGGCTGGCGCGGCCATATTGGAAATGGGGCGGGCTTTGAGTCTCCACACTAACAGCTATAGGGCGCCTGTCAGTCATGTGAGCTGAGCTGTTCAGGTAAACTTGCAATCTTGATATCTTTTAAACTGCTGAGTTAGAAAAAAAAATTCACCCTTGAATCGTGCGTGCCGTGACCAAAATTAGCGATTCAGATGGGAGACTTTTTTTTGTATCAGGCTGTAAAGATGTTTATTTATTGCCTCTCTGTGTCTGTGTCTCTCAGTGTCTACGTCTCTCTGTCTCTCTTTCTCCCTCTTTTTCCCTCTCTCTTGCCCCCCTCCCTCTCTCTTTCTCTAATCCCAACACAGTCTCCTCAGATGTCTCTCTAACATGATTCTGGTTCTGTCCGAGGTTTCTACCTGTTCTGCCTCATCTTAACCCACTCATGGTGGTTTAAGATGAGATAAGACTTCTTATCTTGTCTTGATGTGGTGTCTCTGTTAATAAAATTTGTAATCATTTACAGTTCTAGACCTGTTTATGCTTTTGGAAAGTGAGATGAGATAACTATTGTCAAACTGCAGATTTTAGCACTTCCGCATTGTCTCTTATTTACAGACTGAAGGTTGCCGCCTGGTTTGGACATATTTTGTATAAGATGTAAAACTGCAACAATAGGATGAACCTACGCATTAAAATTAGGTGACGCCATGCTAAGATTTTACAACCTGAGGCTTCATCTAAACTCATGGATCACCAACAGATTCAGCTTCACAACTTGTTTGTCCACAAACTGCAGTCAGACCGTAAACACAGAGAACATATCCGAGTCTGCAGATTTCCTTCTGTTAAGAGCTTCGAACTTGCAAACTGATTGATTGAAATGATTGGGAGTTCATTGTGAATAAAAGATTTCTAAGAAGACATTGCAGGCAGTTAAACCACGCTAAATCACACTGACAAAAATACATGGTAAAAGTTGTTGCTAAGCTATGCACGGAGATGAAAGAAGAACTTTTACAATGGCGGCAGAATGTCTGAAAGAAGTTCAACCGAGTCCAGTCGTCTCTTGGGTTCACTTTGACTCATCATGACTCAGGATCTTCACTGACAGTCATCACTGATTCAGTAACAACTCAAGCTACAGTTCACATCCAGTTTTGATCCCATTCATTTCTCCATTTCCTTCATAAACCAGTCCTTGACTGAAGCATTGCCCTCCTGGCTTCAACTCAGAGTTCACCAAAAAGTCAAATGGAATGAAAAAAAAAAGAGGAATGGAGCAGGAAAAAAATAATTTTCATCAAAACAGTCTCAAAGCTTTGATTTTGTCTGTGAAGCCTGAACTCGAGTCGTTTCATCTTCTTATAACAGATTTCTCAGGCGGTGCTGTCTGTGCCGGGTTTTAAAAAAAAAAAACCCTTCTCAGTATCACTCACATTCTCCCTCTTCCTCCTCACTCTATCGTCTTCACAGTATTTTCCTGTCCCACCCTCCCTCTCGCTGCTTTCTCTTTCTCCAGTATGTCAAGTGCTGCAGAAGGCCGATTTCCCGTTTTCCATTCAGAAGTGTGATGCTCAGGGTGGCCCGGAGGGGATATGAGAGGAGGTGGAAGGGAGGGGTGTTATTGGTTCGCTTTAAGTGGATTGCCCTCAGTGTCGTTGTGCCCGGCCCGAAGCATTATAACGCCTCTGAGGGTGACCTCCACTTGAGTGGTGCCCCCGCTACCGGCGCCAGGCAGGGCACACTGATTGTTGCGCTTAGTACAAAGACTGAACACATGAAGTGCACAGAGGCTGGATAACTGCAGGCTGGATGTGCATGTCACAGCCATCCAAACATTTGTGTGTGCACAACCTGCACGCTCTCTTTCATAAAACTGGCTTTTATTTCTCCCTCCTCTGCTTGTTCCTCCTGCTTTCTGTGTTCAGCTTCAGAGTGTGTGGAGCCGTGTGAGAGCACAAAAGTGCCAAGCTGGTTCAGATGTTAATGAAACATGTGAAATCCCTCTGCTTAGCCAGCAAGTCGGGAGCTGGGGGACAACAAAGGCCCACGGGAGAGCAACAGACTGCGGTGGTTTCGGAGCATGACAAATGCCCCTGCCATCGTCACCGCTGTGGCCTCTGTTACCCTGCCCTTTTAGAGGAGTTTGGGGGGCAGAGATGGGGGATCTGCCTCATTTTAACCTGGGGGAGGCAGGAGGAGGAGGAGGGTTAATGGAATGGATGACTCCGCCACATTAAAAGAGAAGGGAGCAGAGCGATGAGGGCGAGAGAGGAGGAGTCATCAGCATTTCAAAAGAAGGGGACACAGGGGAAGGAAGATGGAGCAGCGACTCCCCCCTTTCTCTGGCATCGCTCACCCTCTCCGTCATTGTCCCCCATCCCCAGCCTCAGTGTGTGTGCGTGTAGATATACATTAATGCTGGATGAAAGAGAGGAGTTAATTGGATGAGAGGCAGCCCCCTTTTTTACCCACAAGTCCCAGAGGTGCACACGGGTCAACTTCATCTGAGGGCTGGGGGGGCGACCCTGACAGTGAGAAGTGTCTTATCACAGCACAGATTTTTATTGTGCTGTTGTTTCTGCCATCAAAGGGGTTTCCCTCGGCTTAAGCCAAGGGCAGCAGGACACTCAGAGGCAGGGAACAAACAGAGAGAGAGAGAGAGAAAGAAGGAGAGAGAGAGACTGTGAAAGCTGATATTGATGTCAGAATGTTCGCCCTTAGGCTCTTGCTTGTCCTGTCCTTGATTTTTGAGACAGAATTTGACAGAAAAACAAACACACAAAGGAAACACTGAAAACACTGAAACTTTGAGGAGCACCACTTTAATTCTCATATTCCAAAATATAAATCTGTATCTATTGGAACAGGCGAACTGTTGGGTTTATATTTGACAGTTCATGCACAGTGCTCTGAATCAACCATAGAGAGCAGAAATGAGGACGCCATTACTAACCACTGAAGTCCTCCTGTCTCCATATGTTGGGCCTGATTATTTTATTTTACTTCTTGTCCTGTTCTGAGAAGCTACATTAAAAATCAAAAAATGGCAAAAGGAGAAAACAAATGAACCACAAGCCTCTGGAATAACAGCTTTCAATAACATCCTTTGAAGAACTTGGATGCAAAAGGTAGGGATGCAAAATTTGGACTTTTTTGACCTCATTCAAAGAAATATTTCCTGCTGATGTGAATATTCTATGTTACGTATGTCTAGTTATATGCTATATCCACCAGACTAAAGTCAGTCTGTGGGGAAACTTCAGTCCCTGACGCTGATCCGCACCTCTTAGATGGCATTACGTATCAACCACCGCTCTGTTCAATCCAAAGCTTACATAAAACGTCAGCTTGACATTCTTAACTTCCAAAGCTGATTTCACATTGGTTAATATTAGCCTCCGATCAATCCCTTTTCACTGGGCTTCAGTGTTGTGTGACAGAGAGCTTAAAGGAAAACAACAAAAGAAACCAGACGATGGAGAGATCGCTCAAGGATTTCCAACAGTAGGAGGATGTAACCCTGAAGACAGTGAGGGTGTGATGGTGAATTTCGGCGCACAGGTAGCAAAGAAAGTGCTTAGGTTTTTAGAGAGAGTGGCTTTGAGAGTCCCATTTTTTTTTTTTTTTATTTATAAAAAAGTCCTTTTAGACTCAATATGAGCTACATTCACCAGGCCAGTCCAGAAAAAATGCCTTATTTCAACAAATTTAAGAAAAAGTTCCTTGTGTTAGGACATTATTCTAAACCTGACAAGTAATTTTTTCTTATCCCACGGGCAGATTTTTTTTGTAATTGCTACAAGCAATTCAGACTTCATTTTTGTCTTTTAATATCTTGAAATAAGACATGTTTCTGGGCCTGTCAGTTGAATGGAGCTCGTATCAAGTACAATAAGACAAGTCTTACTAAAATAAGACAAAAAACACTCGCTTAGATATCATTTTTGCGGTGATGTGCTTTTATTGTGGAGCCTGTGGGACAAAGGCTGCACATACATTGTGAATGTAGTGCTCCTTAATTCTCATCATGCGACATCAATGTCTCCTCTTGTGAACATCATGCTGAAGAGAAAATCTTCCTTCAACATTAACTCTTTTGTTTTCTTGTGATAAAATGTTTATGTTAAAGTTTTACGAAGGAACCAAATCACTGAGAACAGCTAACATATACATTCAGTCACTCATCCAAGCTTAACCTCTTTCATATTACACTTTTAACAGAAGTTATTGCTTTAACCTCTCTCTTCCTTCGGGAGATACTTTATGCACAAAAGCTAGAATATCCCAAATAAATGCACCTGAAGGACTTAAAACTCTTGATTCAGCTACTCTGTCAGAGAAAACACGGAATATGTTTGTTATAAGTGGAGCAGTTCATTTAAAAAAAAAAAAACTTCTAAGAGTTAAAAAAGAGCACATAGAGGAGGCTTTGGACAGTTACAAACAAAGCGTTTCAGTCACTATGGCGACCCGAACCATCTGTGTTGTGAACCCACAGAGAGGGGAGTGTCTCCATAGTAAGTAAATGGGCTAATACAAAAAGTGAAAGGCTCAGATGGGCAGATCATTAGCCGGCCTCATCTTACCATTCTCCGTGTGATACCGCGACAGGAGGGGGGTGGATGGTAGGGGGGGATGCTTACATGAAAAAAGGAGCCTGATAATATTTAACCAGCCCAGGATCTGTCATTAATCTATACCCACCACCCCCCACATCATCACTCCTCACCCCCAGCTCTGGCCTTTTGTCATTAAGAGCCCGGCTGCCTTTCACTCTTTATTCAATATTTTTGAGCCATTGTTCCAGCTAACATGCCCCCCCCCCAGAACTACATTACTTTTCCCACTCAGCGCTGAAAGCAGGCAGAAAAAACATCATACGTTAAAGTGTCAGGAGTAACAAAAACATCAGCCGGCCGTGGCAAAAGTCTGCCTTTTTTTTTTTTTTTGCATGCATTCTCAAACTCAAGGCTGAGGCATGCAGGCTGTCACACTCTCTCCCTTCATGCTCGCACCCAAAGTCTCTCTCTATCCCTTTCCCCACATGCACACACACACAGGGGGTGACCCTGTGGGCTTTACAGGGCACTTTGAACGAAAAAGAGAAGTCATTTATCCGACTCATCTTCGGTGCACCTTGCAGCACCTTTTAAAAACACTCTTTATTCCTCGCTAACGCTAAAGCTGCACCTTACTGACAGCATGATGGAGAGCCCCATTCTCTCTCTCTCTCCCTCTCTCTCTCTCCTTAACTCTCTCTCTTTGCTTTTATTTTTTTTTCTTTTTCTCCGTCGCTTCTCCTGTCTTTCCGTTCTTGCAGAGCAGTGAAGGTTAATCCACAGAGATGTTTTACGGAGGTGAAGGCTCGTGTGCATATGTCCGTCTGTTTGTATTTGCGTCATGGTGTTCAGGGACAGATCCCTGTGTATCAGTGTTTGCATGTTAAATGGGGAAAATAAGGTGCAGCTGTGAAATGTGTTAGGAAGGCAGAAAGGTGGAGGAGGTTTGATGAGCTTGCTAATGTTTGGAGGTGAGAACAGGAGTGGCGGAGGTTGCGTAGAAGTCATATCAGGCTTAATTATGCACCAATGATCACTTTCACTTGCTTGATCATCTTTTGTTTTATCTCTTGAGTCTTTTGCTCTGAATTCAAAAATGATCTCTTTTCTTCTTTTATTCCCCAGTCCATTTTTAAACCTTGTTGTGTTGGCAGAGAATAAATAATCCACCATGCATATTTCAGTTAGCACACAGCCAAGCGCCGGGCTGTCTGGACTGTGTTGACCACGAGTGTGTCTGCTCTCAGGTCTGTGTGTGTGTGTGTGTGTGTGTGTGTGTGTGTGTGTGTGTGTGTGTGTGTGTGTGTGTGTGTGTGTGTGTGTGTGTGTGTGTGTTTGTCTGAGGTAGTCTCTACGCAACCAAGCGGACATCAACAATAAAACCTCTAACCTAGTTGGCCCGCGGCCCGTCTCTTTTTTATCTCCCTCTCTTTCTGGATGCATCGTTCATCACTCTTTCTCTCTGTGCAGCATCCTGGTCCAAACGCAGACTTAACGATACAGCTGTTACTAAAGATAAGGTCAGGATCATGACAGGTTTAAGCTGCTGTTTCTGCTCTACTGCACTTTAAAGTAGTTTAATAGATCGTTAAAAAAAGAGAGAGAGAGAGAGGGAGAGAATAATAGCTGAAGAGAAAAATATCTACCACCGAACCTTTTAACCACAACATCATCACCCCTGTCTGACTTATCTTTACAAAATAGGAGAGGAAGTTGTGTATGATTATCCTCTGATGGTAAATTACAGCATTTTGAAACACGTTTTGCGATAAGACCTGCCCTGATCTGGAGCAACTTTGACACAGAAATCCTGACGTTTCAGGATACAGTAAGTGATGTTAAAAACACATCAAGTTAACAGTCATGAGTAATGGTTTCTGCACTTCCCTCCTTCTACTGTCACTTCCCCATGTTGCAAAACTCCTCATATTCCTATGTTGAACGCTTGCACGCAATTGTGTTTTTGGTTTTTTTTGCATGCGTGTGTGTGGGAACTTGTGTGGTAATGTTTTGCAGAGAGACAGTCATTTGTGTCACCTACCGTCTGATTTCAAACCGAGGTTGTTACACAGCTTTGAAAGAAGCCGAGGACTTTGTGATAGTCTGCTGATGATCGCCCTGTTGATGGACGTCAGCTTCTCTGCAAATAATCTGAGCAGACTTTTACAGATTATTGAGGCTAAATCTGTTGCGTCACATCTGCTAGATTTCACATTTCTGCAAGATACATTTATTTACTTTGGAAAAATCCCTGAATGTTCACCAAATCTACATCTGTGACTATTCCTAATTCAGATTATGATGCATTTATAATAATATAGAACACAAAGACGGCATTTGTACAACTTGAAAGCCTGTGACATTGCATCAACGAAAGTAGAGTTAACTGAAAAGTCTTTTATGTAAAGACTGAATAGAAAGTGCTCTTCTGTTACAGAGTAGAGGTCAGTACTGGTATCGTTGTATTGATGGTCTGTTATTGCCTCACATGAAGTGTTTAAGAAAAAGAAATAAAAAGTGAGAAGTGGGAGTCTTCTCTAATGGAGGAGGAGTAGCTCAGCTCCCATGTGAAGAAATGCAGTGAATAATTCATGAAGGACAGAAAGCGACAGTTAACAGGAGTGTGTCATAGGACACTGACGCTCACCCATCCATCCATCCATCCATCTATTCATCCATCTATTCATCCATCTACTGAACCAGCCTCATCCACTCTCTCTCTCTCTCTCTCTCTCTCTCTTTCTGCTCTGGGGAGTTCAGATAAAGGATAATGGATCTGCTGACATTCATCTGTCCCAAAAAATTCACATTAAAAAAGCCTGTCAGTGCTGAGCTGAATGCAAATACACACTCTGCAGTCAAATGGGGGCACACACACACACACGCGTACACACAAAGACACACACACAAGAGCATTTATGAGCAACTCAGTGCATATGCTCTAATTCATGCAAGATAGCCTGATATCAGTTGATCAGGCCAGTTGGGCAACCAGCTTATACACAAAACACTCTTTTTGCTTCACCTCTCTCTCTCTCACACACACATTTGCACACACACACACAAATATATACGATGCCCTGCAGGCTTTATGCTGAGGGAGTTGCTAGACATCACCTCGGGGTTCAACAGTCAAACCGGGCAGTTAGCCAGAGTGCTCCAGGCTCCACTTTGAGGGATAATCATAATTTGTGTCAGACAGGCTTCAGCTGGATAACAATAGCAATGATGAGCACAGTTCAGATGCTGCAGATGCTCCCTAATACCAGATGAATGCAAACAGTGTGTGTTTATAATGTTTGTGCTGGAACACACACAAACACACACACAAACACAGAGTCAGACAGGTCATAGACAGACAAAGGCAGTTCCATGTATCAAGACAGACACTAGATAATTAAACAGGTGGAGTCGATAGGTGCATGCAAACAATCAATGGTTTGAATTAGACGACAACAGCAGAGACAGAAAGACACACAAGAGAAAAGAAGCTTTTATCTTTAGGTAAAGAAGCAAAGATATAAGGGGGGATATTTGTATTTACACGTTAATGTTCTTTAAACCTTTTATTTATGTTTTCATACGATCTCAATGGTGTTATGAGACAAATAAAGCAAAGATTCTCCCTTTGAAAGATTCTGTGTTGAAGCGTTGAAACCCTCCAATAGGGAGCAAATGATCAAATGGTATCTTGACTGATAACATGAAAAAAGAGAGTAAAAACACAAAATATTAATTAAACATAAACAAGGACTTCTTTTTCTATTTTGTAGGAAAGACAGTAGGAAGGAAGAAGGAAGGAAGAAGTTTGGTAGCAAGGTGGGTAAGTAGGTAGGACAGTAGAAAGGTAGAACAGTGGCCTGAAAGGTAAGTAGGAAGGTGGGAAGATGGAAAAGTGGGTAGGAAGGTAGGTAGGTAGGAAGGTGGGTAGAAAGGTTGTAGGTAGGACCATGGAAAGGTGAGTACGTAGGAAGATAAGTGAAGGTGGAGGGAGAATCGAAAGGAAGTCTGGTAAGTAGTTAGATGGATAGGCTGGTGGATATGAAGGAAGGTGAAGGGGTAGGTAAGTAGGTAGGATTGTTGAAAATGTAAGTAGGATAGGAATGAAGGTTGGTAAGTAGAAAGGTGGATAGGTTAGTTGATGGGTTGAGAGGTGGGTAGATGAATAGGTGAATGAATACATAAGTAAGAGGGTAGGTAGGGAGGTAGGCAGACCTACCTTCCAAGGAATTAATCATGTGCACACTTTGGGGACAAGTTAAGTCAATTAAAATAAAAACAAAAACAGAGCTGATAATTTAAGCCTCCTTCTTTTTCTTTTCCTACAGAAACAACTCATATTTTCATAAAAAGCAAAAAATGGAAATTTGTTGAAGCTGATCGATACAAGACTTAACAACTGGCTGCCATAAATGTAAAGCATTCTATCTGTTACAGTCCACCACTGACACACACTGACGCACAATCTGTGCAGCAAATCCCACCATCAGCAACATGCAGGTGCACGATGATTCCAGCAAGCAGACAACAATGGACACCACACTCTGTCTCTGCCTGTGCCAAAAAGCCAGTCGTCTGGCAAAACAGCTGAGTGCGACACATCATCCAGGGGATTTCTGTTGTCCTGAAGCAGAGCCATACAATACAGCTCACACACACACACACACACACACACACACACACACACACACACACACACACAAACACACACACACACACACACACGGACACATGAAACAACAGTAGCTTGAGTGTTCAGAACCAAATACGACCAATGAAAAATTTGGTTTTATAAATCAGACATTTAAGGCTGATGCTTGGTTGATGCACAGAATGTTTACTGATTTAAATGATTCTGCAGAAACTGTAATTTGCATGTATATAAAACTACACAGTGAACTGAGCTACACGGATAGAGCTAGCAATGACGGACATAGATGTTATCCTGCAAAGACAGCCAGATGCTGGTCCAGTCTTAAAATCTTTGGTCTGCGCCCGTTTAAGGTCTAATGGCCTTGCTGGGGTTTGCTTATAAATCTACAAAATGTTTTGAGATTTGGGATAAAAACACTTAACAGGAGACTGAAAAGATATTTTTGGTTAAAGGCTGCTGTTAGCATGGCAACAAATGAAGTAAGAAAGTAATTATAAGATGAGAAAGGCCCAGAAATTATTGGAATAATGGGTTATAATACAAAGCACATTCAATAAAAATCCAAGTCGTCAGTGAACTTCTGTCTAGTCAACGATAATAGCTACATTTTGCACAGAGAAAACGTCATTCGTCTTTTCTTGTAGATTTTAAGTAACGGAAATGAATTTGTTTTGTTTAGCATGAAGCTAAAACATTACATTTTGATTTCCAGTCTCCATCACAGAGAAGCTTTGAAATGCCTAGCTCAGTGGCATCAAACCATATTCCACATCAGTCAGGTACCCTTTCAGGGAGCTTCAGACCTGTTGAGGTCCCAGAAATGTGGTCCTGAATCTGCAGCCTCTGCATCTGCAGACACATGCTGCTCACATAAGGAGGTGATATAGTACACAGCTCACTTTATGAGCTGTAACTTTCCTTGCAAAGCAAGATTAGTGTCACCCCTTTTAGAATTATAACTGTTGCTGAGGGGTTTCAACCAATCAAAATTAAGCATTTATAAGAATGTTATAGAGATTTGTAAGAACTCCTGTTGACGTTTTGACCTTGTGTTTTTTTTTTTACATGTTTTAGGATTGAACTATATCTTTTCATCTTTCTGTCCAGATCGTGTCGTCAGTCATTGTTTGGTCTGTGGAGCTGCAGATTTGACCTCTGTATCGACTAAACTGAATAGATTCCTCTATTCCAGATCTTAAACTCACTTTCTGCCACTTAAGTGACCTGTGTGTTCACGGCTCTTTTCTCTCTTTGTTTTACTACCTCCACTTCTCATCTCTTGTTTCTCACATTATTTCTCCCACTTTCTTTCTCTCTCTCTCTCTCTCCCTCTGCGTATCCTAAACCCGATCGATTCCTTCCCATCCAATTGATTCCTCTCACCACTACGTTGCAACAGCTCCTCCTCACCTCCCGAAGGAAATGTACAACTCTATATAATCAACTTAACCTGCTTTGCCGTCTGCCACCGTGCTGACCTGCCATGAGGTTTGCTGGTCACACGGCTGGTCTCGGTCAGATTATCGGTGCAGCTGGCAGAGAGCAAGCAGCCAGCTGCTCCACGCTGGTGACAGAGATTGAGTGGCTTACAAAGGAATCTTTTAAAGACGTTTGAAAGTCCGCAACGCAATGGACATATGACAGTTGTCCAAACTGCCTCATCACTTCACAAGCAAACACACATGGGCCCTACACTAGAGTGACAATGTAGCAGTATCCATTCTGCGTCTTCGAGGGCAGGAAACTCTGGTTTTATCCAGGTTTCCTCTCATTGCTAATGTTGCCAAGCTACCAAAATAACTTCTGAGCTGTAACGCCCAACCAGCTTCCTACAGAACACCCCTGGTCACATTTTTGACTCCTGCAGAGGACCGAGGTTGCAGGGTGGAGGTGGAATGTTTCAGAGAGAGCGGTGTCATCTGCAAAGGATCGGGCGCCTCCTTTGAAAAGTGTCAAGGTGCATGAACAGGCAGAAGACGTGCAGGAAAACGGTTGCCAGTGTGTACAGGCCTCTGATATTACTGTTTGAGCTAACTTTGATACTCTCTGTTCCTCTATCTCATCTCTTTCCTATGATCACTTCTCATTCTTTCTTCCTCACCTCCTTACTTCCTGAAGTTACACAACCCCCCCCCCCCCCCACCACCTTCTCCACTCTCTCTCTCTGTCTCTCTTGGGGAAACTCAGTGCCAGTGTTGACTTTTATTTCTGTGATTTACATCCTCTCCAACAGCCTCCTGCCCCCACCCCGTGGCCCACAACCCTTGGCTTTTACTGCGACCAGACCATCGTAAAGTAGCCGCCCTTTGTGATCGGAGCGAGAGAGAGGGAGAGAGGAGGGGGAGACGGAGATGGGGAGGAGGGCCGTCTTAGCTGCAATCCAGAGAAAGCTGATTGTAAAAACAACACACAGTCACTTGATGTATGTTAGCTTCCTGGCTGGCTGTTTTTGTGTGTGTGTGTGTGTGTGGGCTCAAGTCTTTACGTCTGCATCAGACTGTGTGTGTGTGTGTGTGAGTGAGAGAGAGAGAAAGAGAGAGAGAGAGAGAGAGAGAGAGAGAGAGAGAGAGAGAGAGAGAGAGAGCATACACCCCCACCAGTTGCTCGTCCAGGCACTCCATATGCAGTTCCAGGGTTGGTTTCTTGACCAAACAAGCTTAAGTATATCCAGGGATCAGCATTAATCCGCCAGTCATCATGTGCTTGCTCTGTACTTAACTGGCTAGTTGCAGGGGCCAAAGGTCAAACTGTGATCCCATTAACAGGTGGTATGGCCCTCTTACTCACCTGACGAGGTGTTCGTTTGGGGTCAGGTAACTCCTGATACTCAGTGACGGTGAAGTGGAAGTACAGATATCAAGAAGTTGTGTTTAAACTGAGCCAATTAAGCTCCAATAGACACCAAAAGAGTCTATTGGCTAAACTCCAAACAAGCTTAAATTACACCACTTGTATCTATGGAGGGAGAAACATCAAAGGAAGTCAACACGGATCTGAAAGAGATTTCTTACTAGGGGGGAAAAAAGAGAGAAGTGGAAGAACAAAAGAGAGAAGCATGAAAGCGTGAGGCAAAATAGGTGAAAGGGAGATCAGTGGGATGCTGCATCTCAATGAGGGAAAAACCAAAGGATAGAGGGAGAGATTGGGTAGAAAAATAAAGAGCAGAAGTGCCTGTGTGAATGAAAGTTAAGACGCCTACTTTCTGGAATTAGACATGTTCTCAAAGGGGAAGAAATCCAGGAATAATCTTTAAAATTACAGCAACTATTGCTCGTCTATCGAAACATTTTTCACCTGTTCAAAATGTAACATAAAAATGAGATGCAAGCGTTTAGATGGAATGTATGATTTCGGTGGAGGAGACATTACAGCATCTATAGATGAAGTACACACACACACACACACACACACACACACACACACACACACACACACACACACACACACACACACACACACACACACACACACACAAACACATACACAACTGCAGGACTTTGACAACAGTTTGAGCATCAGCTTTGGGGAACAATGACCCCCAGTGGCTGCAACTATGTTTCAGACTAGATTGGAGCAAAGATGCAAGTGTGTGTGTATGTGTGTGTGTGTGTGTGTGTGTGTGTGTGTGTGTGTGTGTGTGTGTGTGTGTAAGGACTGAGGAGAAACTCATTAGGCGTGTTTGGCCAGTCAGCCCCTCACAGCTAAGAGCAGCTAAGATTTGTAAACAAGCCCACTTGAGCATCCACTCCACACACACAGTATGACACAGCGTTTCAAAGAGGAACATGTCTGATTGAAACAAAAGTACACACAGTCCCTTTTGATTTTCATCTGTGGTTCCTGTTATTCCATGCTTTTTTCTTTTTTAAAGACGGCATTCAGCAGGATACCCGTTTCTGCAGCGAAAAAAGAAAAAACGAGGAGACAGGGTAAGGAGAGGGCTGTGACACCAGCGATTGTACAGCCGTCAAAGCGACGGAATCAAAGCAGACAGGCCAACAGCACAGCAAAGACATCATTAGCGAACATGAACATGCATCATGTGTCGCCCTTGAATGCCATCTGCTTCAATTTAAAACTTTAAGAACAGAGGAGCGACGCAGAGAGGCAGGGAGCGAGAGAGAAAAGAGGAAGAGAGAGATAGTGACAGGCTGCTGGTTTTTCAGAGACTTCTGGCAGGAAGCTGGAGGAATAAAGCCAGACTGATCCATCATCGGATTTAGCTTATCATGTACTTACGTTTAAAGTCCCACTGCAGTGTTTTGGCGTCTTTATATTTCAAATATGTCTGAGTCACATCCTGACAAAGTTGACAGACTTTGTTGCCAAATACTTTTTGAGATAAAACTTGGTTTGGTGCTTGGAGTGAAAAAGTTAAAGTCTTTGCTCAAATGCCTTCTCAAAGATGAACTTGTGCCGTCATAACCTGATGGATTGTGGGTCAAAGTTCATGAACTTCACTGGAGCCTTCTCTTAGAAGTTTCTTCTCACTTTCACTACACGAAAACACATATTTACACCTGTATGTTCCAACTGAGCTGAATGAGAAGTCTCTCATGACTAGATGTGTTCACTGACTTTAAAGCTCCACTAAGGAACTTTCTGCCAGCGTTGAATTTGGCACCCCCTGTGGACAAAGTTTCATGTCTTAAATATTTGCTGCCTTTATCACAAACATTTGACAGAAATGTTTTCTAAAAAAGTAAAAAAAGGCACCGTACGTCTACCGAAGTATAAGTTTTTAATGAACACCTTTATCTGTACGCTAGCAGTGCAATGAGCTGAAAGTCGACAGTTCACAATGTGCACACCGGTCGATCTCTGCCATGGCTTTTTAAATCAATCTTCTTTCTTTAAGTAAAACATTTCGAAATGAAGGTGAATCTTCTCCATGCTAGCAGGCTAACTGCAGATGCTGCCAGTGCATCTGCCACCTTCTACAGCGTCATCTTTATTCTTTTGCTTTTGTCTCATGCTTACTGCCACCTACTGGTCTGATGAAGTAGTGCAGTTCCTACTTTTGCTTCTCCATTTGTCACTGGGCTGATTTGCATGATTTCCATGGGACTTCAGCCCCAAATGGAGATGCAGACGACAGTAGGACACAGGAACTATTTAGTCCCTTGTGGAAAAATTCCTGGAAATAAAAGTTCCTGGTACTCCTGGTTGCAAAAGCCTTTCATAAGAGCTTTGGACCATCAGAAAATACAAGTCTGGGTCTCAGAGAGACTATACATCCTCTAAATAAAGCAGGACTAACTGAGGTTAATATAATAACAAGAATTCAGCAGTGTCTCAGGAGTGATCTGCAGCATGTCTGGACTGTTTTTGCTGTTTTGAAACTGAAACTTTCTTTGAGACGTCTGCTAAAGTGGTTCTTTTAAGGTACTATACGTCAACTGCTGTCAGATTTTTTTAAACCACTTCCAAAGCTGTTTCAGCCCCGGAAAATGTGCTCCACTCTGATTTAAAGCAAATGCTTTTTGTTACTTGCATCAAAATGCTCTGAACCACCATAACCAGCCTCAAAAGGAACCTAGCATGGGCCCACATATGGCCTAACTCCATCAAATCTTAATCAAGGTTAATATGAAGAATAACTCTCTCCGCTGCTGAGGCTGTAACAATATCACAGAGGAGCCATGCCTCTTCCCAATGAAGGAGACCTGATGTGTTATTTTAATCAACTGGGCCTGCCGGCATTAATTATTCACCAGGTCGGTGAATTGGGACGCCCCGCGGGTAGAGAGAGGGAGGGACAGGGGGTCCCTGTGATGAAGGAGTTTTGGAAGAAAAGAAAACAAAAGGGGGAAAAAGAGGAAGAAGAAGAGAAGAGGAAGAGCAAGGAAATGGAGATGAAGATGGAGATTAGAGCTACATCTTCTGTCCTAGTTTCTGTTAGCTCTGTGCTCATGTGTATGTGTGTGTGTGTTTGTGTGTCTGTGTGTGTGTGTGTGTGTGTACATGCCCGTGAGGTTGGGTAGCAGTGGGAAACAGTCAAGAAGAAGAGCATCCATCCAGCTCTGTTTGTGAAGAACGTGTTTATGTATGTGTGGCACCTCAGGGTGCTCATTGAGGCAGCAGGATAAGTGGCAATATGCTTCTTTGCATGTGTGTGTGTGTCAGTGTGTGTGTGTCTGTGTGTATCAAACCTCAAATCCAATAATAATGCTGCTTGATCTGATTTTTGATGGTCAGGCAGGGAGTCTGGCCACCCACGGAGAAGCAAACCACAGGGAAGCTGAAATGTGATTGGTGGGGTTGTAACACACACACACACACACACACACACACACACACACACACACACACACACACACACACACACACACACACACACACACACACACACACACACACGCACACACACACACTCCTACAGTGCATTGTTTGCTGCTCCAGGGATGTGATAAGGCCCGGTTGGGCCCGGTGTGACACTGTCCTCAGGCACTGAATGTTTAAATGTTTAAAAAATAAAAATAAAAAACTCCAAAGTGTGTGATTCTGTTTTTCTGTGCTTAAAATACAAGTGCCCTGTGTGTGAGTGTTTGTGAGTGTGTGTGAGCGTGTGTGTCTGGGCGACTCTCACAGCAGAGACAGAGGGGGGAACAGAGCGCCCCTGCTGACACTCTCAGTGGGCTGACACAGAAAGCTTGTTTGGGGGCATTAAATCTTTATACAAATGAACACGTGAGGAAGAGAAGGAGCAAAAGAAAAAAGTGAATATAGGATGGAAGGAACATGATTAAAAGGAAGAAGGGGGTTGGATAGTAGGAGGGGAGGGTGAGGAGGAGAGGTTGTATTAACACACATGGAGGGGAACTCCTCAGGGGGGAAGGAAGGAAGGGAGGACTACGCAAGAGGAAAAGAAAACTCTTTCCCCTCCAATCCACAGGAGGATAGCCCAAGATGCCAGAAAAGCAAAGCGTGGCACTAAATCAAACCGGTTAAATCATCATGTGTTAATGACTCCGTTAACCCGCTTCTCTCCCTCCCTCCCCTTTCCCCTCCACTAAAAGCCTGTACAGAGGCTGTGTCATCCCTAATTCATCCTCTCAGCAGACAGAGATGGAGGATAGTGAGATAATGTGGAGGGAGGTGAGGAAGATGAAGGTTTGTGAACTCTCTCCTGAGACTCTTTTATTAATAGTTTCTGCCAATAGGACTTCAGTTTGTCTATGATGTCAGTGTTGATGATGATGATTGCAGTCCATCACTGTGCAGACACGATGGATTGGCATGTGGTTTTCCTGCTTCTCTTTCATGTTTGCTGCATTTTTGTTGCATTTATAGAAGCATGGATGTTTAAACGCTTAAATTGTTGACTTTTTGTGAAGATGGTGAAAATATTTTCAGGATTTCAGTGGTATAGTGAAATGCTCTATATTATTTTATTGTATATATTATATATCTCTAAATTTTCCTGGGGTGCATGAAAAAATATGCACAAAAGACATCTTTTCCAAAGCAGAATTAATTACTGCACACATTTTTAATCTGCACACACTCCTGTTCAATATGCATGGTCCAAAGTAGGGATGGGCATCTCAAGCAAAAGCGCTATTCAATATTTGCTGGTTACTTTTAGAAAATTATGGAGTTGGACCGAAGATGCATCGGGTGTATTTTGGCCATAAAATGTAGACACCCTGACTCCCTCTGCCGCTGCACCTAGAAAACCTGTCCATAAAAGTAATAAACAGAATCGGTGACAACAACCACAAATTGACATTTAAAATCAAGAATTAATGATACACAGAACCTGGTTCACAAAACTGCTATCAGAGGTGGTCCTTGGCTATGATGCAGAGCAGGAATCTGACAGCCTCACTGACCTGATTGGTCAAGAGAAAAGAAAACATCCTTGAGAGCAACAAAGAAACATCTCTGCTACATAAGAATGAAATAGCACAATGGCGATCAGCATCTACTGAGGTGTCCTTGAGTGAAGAAAGAAGATCTTTAAAAACAAACATCTACATTCTCGTCCCACAGTAGAGTGTGTGTGTGTGAGTGTGTGTGTGTGTGTGTGTTGCTCTCAGTCAGATCCGAGGAGATCGTTCAGAGAAACATATCCAGTACACACAACACCGTCACTGCACGCCTCTGGGTTGTTTACAGTGTTGATTTGGCCACACGCAAACACAAAACCTGCTCTCGATCGTCTAAACAGCTGTTTGCTGAGACGTCCAACGCCTAAGCGGGGATGTAAACAGAGAAAGAGGAGAAACTGCAGTGGACAAAAGCCTTTCCAGGCAATCAAACACACTGATTCCTCACAACTGCTGTAAATTAGGAGAAAAGAGCGTGACTCAACCCTCTGTTCGCACCTTGTCACCATGCCTTAGCGATCAATCACAGCAACAGAAATGCAGTTCATGCCAGTAAATTTCTCTTTTGCACACAAGCAGCAGAAATGTGCAATTAGTTTTGAGCAACTTTGAGCAGTTGACACTGTAGATTCAACAAACATCTCCAGTGGCACTGGTTTATCCTCAGAATCTGTTCAAGATGTTAACTGTGTTACTACTTAGTGTTCCTGCTCCAGAAGTGGTTCCAGTCACACTGGGCGTCTTGAAATGCAAATGGAAGATCGAGCTGCTGTGTTCCTCTCCCCTGTTTTCATTCTCCCTCCCTCCCTCCCAGCTCTCCTCCTCTTTCTACTCCTCGTCCCTTGGCTGAGTGATAAACACTGTCTGTGGGCCATAAATCCAGGGGGAGTCCTGACAGGCGTCCCAATAAAGCGCTCTATTTTCTCCCTGTTTGGTGGGTTTTGTCGGGGAGGGCCCCAGGAGGAAGTGAGATAACATTAGGAAGGAGGACGTGGACGCAATTTCATCCATGCTGCACACAGTAGAAAACACAGAAGCGCACATAAAACCCAGAGTGGAAATATCGCACGCACATATCTGACAGGAGTGATTCATGTGCCAAGAGGCCATTACACCCAAACTGTGATCTGAAAGTTGGTGAAAATATCACACTGTAAGCTGGGAAAAATACATTTCCTCTCTCTTCTGCAATTAAACACATAAATAAAACAGAGATAACGCACACACCAACGCTTCAACCGACATGCAAGGAGAACACAGACTCCCTGCTGGAGAACGTGAATGCTTCCTCATTCATTTTAATAAGCGCTCTTGCAATATGCATGTTGTGCTTGCCGTAGTGCAAACCTCAGCCATACACCCCTGCTGATTGGTTCTTTCTTTCTGATCACTCACGCACCAATCACCGTCGACAAATTGGTCCACGCAAACACAACATACTTCTCGAAGATCCTTGCCGCTCCAACTGGAAGACATTTGCATCTGACACTCCAGCTTCCTAATGTCTGGTCTATAGGATCTGGTTTGCCCTTGTATGGTATGTTTGTAGGATAGCCTTAGCATGTTGCTAAGCTAACCTTGGGTGTGCACAAGGGGCAACATCTGGTTGAGAAAAATGAAGCCTATGCGGAAGTGCTAAAAGTTGCAGTTCATCGAGAAACCGCATCAGGAACAGACGGGTGACATCGTGGAGATCACATCCATATTTTAAACCGTCTATGGGTGTGCAACTATGAATCCACTTAAATGGTTATACACTTTAATGGTAGTGCAGAGGTTAGTGCTGTTGACAGACTTGTGTGTGCTTGTGTTTTTGGAGAACAAATCCTCACCTTTGCAGCGGATGCATTTGCAGTTTTGAGACGGTTCAGCACAAACTTCAAAACCGCTCCCTTTGTGAAATCAACCGTCGGTGATATAAGTGTTATCTGTCAGGAAACTAAGCTAACATATACATAATGAAATTCATTTGAAATGTTCAGAGCAAACTGTTTCATGATGAATGATGTCATTTTTGGTGCTCACCCAAGTTTCTCTTGTTTCCTTAATTTCCCTTAATGCCTTTTAACAAAAACCAGAGCTTGTACGTGCTCCTACATGATTTGACTCGTGCTACATTCAGAGTATAGTTGCTGAAAGATTAATAGAGCCGTTTAATGAATGATACCTTTTTTACAAGTCGACCAGGAACACAAAATAGTGTCTAGACGGGAATCGTGCTCAAATTCTGACTTTAATAAATCACACTGAGTTTTTCAGCTGCTCAATGACAAAGTAAAAATCCACAGCTAAAATTCTACTAATAGGTAACTCAACTGAAGTTTTGTGTTTAAGAAGCTGCTCCTTTCTTTTTGTTTATCTGCTTCCATCAGTCTCTAATCTCCAGACGACACACCCCTCTCTCCCTCCCTTTTCACCTGTCTCCCTCTGTCTCATAACACACACTCTGTCAAGCCCATCACTCTAACAGGCGCTTGAATTTCACTGCCTTCTTATTTGTCTCAAACACTCCACACACTCCTTCACCTCTTTAATCTTTCTTCATTGACTGATGGATGGGACTGCAGCTCGCACTGCAGGCTGAGGCTGCCTTTGCACCACACCAAACAGAACCAGCTTAAAAGGGGGATCGTTTGTGTGCCTTTGTTTGTTGTTGCTGCATAATGAAAGATGACTTCCTAAAGGGAAAGAAATGAGACTAAATGAGTCGCTATGTTTGAGTAGAGGCTGGAGGAAAAGTTCTTCAGGCTCGGTCTCCCTGCTCTTGGGAGGATTCCCACCTGGTAGTGATTTAGGCAGTGCCGGGTAAAGCAGAGCCTGGGAAGGAAAATAATGTCTTTTGGGTTCTTGGTTTCATTTTTCAATCAAATAAATCACAACCTTACAGAAAATAATTTTTGTCTTTAATGGCCTCCCCAGCGTTTGAAGTTCCTTGAGGGACAGCGAGCTTTGAAGTTTGTGGAGTGAAGAGCAAACTTGTGTGCGTGTGTTTAAATGTGTGTGAACATCCATTCAGTCCATCTCAAAGCCCTGAAACACAACACCTGAGGTACTCCTGACAAGAGTAACGGCCCCATGAGGGACTCTGCAAGTGTCCGCACAGGCAAATAAAACCGCTACCAAAGAAGGCAGCAAAATAATGAAACCCAAAGTCTGCACGGCTGCAGACTAACAGGGTCTGTTTAATAAACCTGCACAACTGACCAGGGTGCTATAAAAGTCCCTGCTAGAGAGCCTTAAGGAACATTTTTAGGAAAAAGCAATTTGGGAAACCTGGTTATTTGCTGTCACGCTGAGAGTTTAATGAAAAGATCGACATCACACTCGTATCTGTGTGATAGATGTGTCAGCAGCTGGTTAAAGATTTAGGATACTAATTACAGAGGTTATAATGTTGGTAATTAACGAGCATCACATGGCTTGTGGACATTTTTAACCTTATGAGGGGCCAATTTTTTCAAGCTAACCTGTGCTAAGCTGCTACGAGTAACAGACACCTTTTCATGCAGAGTAAATAAGTTTAATTTATACATATGTGTACATATTTTTGTGCCAGAAAGACTTCTGTGAGGTCAAATAAGGCACTTACTAAAAGTGAGAGTGTCATGCACAGCAGATAAAAATCAGTTCTGAGGTTTCCGCAAATAAGATAAGCCTTGAACCGCTGCAAGTTGAGTCGTGAGAAACCAGAAGTTTGGCAACCAAAAAGTCCTGATGTAAAGAAATATTTGAGTTAAAGGGTATGTTGTACTTTTGATTATTTCACTGCAATTTAATTTGTTCTTGTAAATCTTTGACTTTATTCTTTTAAACTTATTTATTCATTTATTTATTCTTAAAATGTGGCCCTAACGTGGAGATATTTATTCAATCTAAAAACATGATAAAATACACCAGAATGCGGAAAATTGCATCTACTTCTTCCAAAATTTTTTGGGGAAGGACCCACAGACTCCCACCAAAATACCCCTTCCCCCCAAACACGCACACACTCTGTAGGTCTTTTTTGAAGTGGCTTAAAAACATGTTTTTATGACCCTTTGCAGGTACTTCAGCTGCTTCTTCAAACAAGGACTGTGCTTGTTGTTGCATTTTGTACAAAAAACAATCAAACTCAAGGAGGAGCCATTAGGCATCTGAGGCAATGGAAAAAAAAGTTATGGACAATGTTACCCCAATGTCGTCTGTTTTTTTTTTTTTAATAAAAAGGTTAAAAAGCATTAGTTCCTCTTACATTTCCAGAAGGAAAGAACTCATTGATGTAAACTCCATGTTCCATTTATTTAAACTATTGTACTGTTAAAAAAAGAGCAGCTTGTTGAGAGGCTGGTCATACATCACTGCATTAGTCTCACAATCTCAAGTGCTCACCACTTGTCTTTGGTGTACCTGCTGAACAAGCCTAAAGATGGAAAACGTCCGGGAAAGGGTTGAGATGGTGGAGCGTGAGTGCATTACATGACAATAGAAAGGCTGAAGCAACCTTACAACGTACTGCTAAGTGAAATCTCTTGAGAGGAGCACAACAAAAACACTAAAAGGATTGAAAACGAAGAGGTCCAAGAGAAAAGAGAGGCCTCGACGGACATCCAAGGTTTCATTTCTTAGTTCAGCCACATTTCCCAAAAAGTCCATCTTTGGGTGGATGGTTTTGGATCCACAGCCACACACACACCCACACACAGACAGAAGTGGACAGATGTTCAAGCACACACAAGCACCAAAAGGGAAAACTACGTCAGCTTCTGGGCAACAAGTACAAGGCACCCACAGCAAACGTGTCGACAGACAGACGACTACCTTCATGATAAAGACTTAAAATATTCCCGTCCAAAACATTTTCCCCTGGAGCTCTTTCACTACTTTCCATGTGTTGCCTCAGTGCAGGCGAGCTGCTTTAGACATAAAGGCTATTTTTCAAAAGAGGCTGAAAGAGGCCGGCTTTGACAGCACATCTGCCAGGACACGACAAGGCTCTTGCATTTTTTTCTTTGAAAGTTTCTAGGGGCTGCGGTGGGAGCAGAAGAGGCCGTATCGTTGTCTTTCCCAGCAGAGAACTGGCTAATGCTCTCCAGAAACCCAACATGACGCGGTTTGTGTGTGTGTTTGCTCGCAGGAATACACTGTACAATCTCTCACAAGCCAAACCCACAGCGACAGAGAAAGACAAACTCACAAGGAGAAAATTAAAAGAGGCGTGGACATTTCCCGGACTTGATCAAACCTTAAAACACTCTCACTTATTTTACACTCAAGTAAGTCCTTCTGGAGACACAATCTGGTTCTTTGACACTCACGGCCTGACTGGATTGATGATTAACACCATTTGGATTGGGGCATTGAGGCAGATAGCAGTTAAAAAAGTAAGAATGAGCAGATAAAGGGTTTGATGTTGTGAGACAAACAGCAGGGTTCAAGGAAGGAAAACAAATCCTGCAGAAATGTATGACTGTATGAGTCTAAGACGACAGGCAGGAAAAAAGAGAGAGATAAAACACGTATGAGTAGATTGAGGGTGAAAAAAAAGAGGTGGTGAGAGCATAAGTTAGGCCAAGTGCTTACAGGAAATAGTCCTGTTTGATGAGTAAATATTGAATCAGCGAAATCCCATCTCTGGCACCACCTGACCTGCTTCCCTCTGTTTCTCCCTGGCTGTGTTTAACAGTAAACAGAGACATTTTACCTTCACTCCCGGCACAAACATCAGTTTATGAAACTAATCAACTGACCTAACTGAAATGGCATCTTGCAAATGTGACGCAAACGAGCGATTGGAAACAGAAATACACAAAGAGCAGTTTCCCCCTGCCCTCCCATCCCTGCGTCGCTGCAGGTTTTGAAGTGAGTCAGTGGTCATTTGTTTGAAGTGTGAATCTTCTCCTGATTCTTCAGTGAAGGTTGTGTCTGGGCCTGCTGTGATTTAAGATGCCTGCAGGGCCCCCCTCCTCTACTTCCCTCAACCACTCTCTCTCTCTCCCCCCCTCTTCTTGATCTTTTCTCTGCCTCTTCCTAACCTCCTCCTCAGTCCTGTCTCTTTCTTTCACAGAGTGAGCGATTAGAGGGGTCTCCGGGTCAGAGTGGGAGGGCTTGGGTTTGACCTTAGGTATGCAGCGATGCTCTATCTCTTTCTCTATGATCCGTCAGCACTGCTTGTGCCTTTTATAAATCCTGTTTTACTTTTGAGGTTTCACTGTGGAGTGACTGTTGAGTATGTGGGTGTACAGTATTGTGCAAATGAGTCACAGAGTGTAAACTGGCTTAAATGATAATTGCTGTTTAATACATATTGGGATATTGAGAATAAATCCATCTGCATCCAACAACTATTAATGTCAAAGATCTGGGATGTATTAACTGAAATGCAGGCATGTTCACACAACAACGTAGTTGGTACAACATATTCAATATTAGCAAAGTTTGGAGAGACCAGATTCAAGATGCTATGAGACGCTACATCAACACACTTTGTTCGAAGCATATGACCCCTTTTATAAGAATAAATAAAGACCTTTATGGTATTTTTTGATGGTTACTGACACAAAAATTCACAGCTTTCATGTTTGGAAATGCTAAAACAGTTTTGTACCAGTCAGAATCAAACTACAATTTTTTTGTTCATTTTGCACCAACAGAACTCTTTGAAAATACTCACGAGGGCACTTTCTTAAGTAAACCCCCAAAATAATGAATATTTAAGACATGGTGTTCGGTGAATGTGTGGTTGTGAAAATTTAAAATCCAACATGACCTAAAGTGTACCCCCGAGGAGATCATCCTACTTGTCCTACTTCGTCCTCGCTCAGCTCTACTTTTCAGTCGACATACCTTTAAACATAAATGAGGCAAGTGTCACATCTCTGAACATTGATGCTTCAGTCACCGCCATGTATGAATTAGGTCACTAAGTAGCGATGCACTGCTTTAAGTTTACCTCAAGAGCTCTGCTGCTGTTGCCTGGATTGCAGGACGGGATCTTGATCCATTTCGCTTTTAAGGTCTCTGAGTCCAGAAGCTGAACCTTAACTCTCAAGACCAGAGGACAAGACAAGGATCACCGGGCAGTGGTGCCAAAACCCATTTCTATAGGTTGATTTAATGTGGAATCAGGTTGTCTCACAGACTGTATAATAAATGGACATAGTCTCCATGACGTCACCTGTCTGTGGCCGAAACACAGTTTTGAAGCAAATTGTGGGCCAGGCTTTGAGCCTCCATACTAACAGCTATAGGGCGCCCACCTGTCAATCATGATTGGGCAAACTTGGGATCTTAACATCTTCAAAACTTTTCTATACGTCAGAAAGAAATTCACTCCCTATATGGTGTGTGCTGTTACAGAAATTAGCCATTCAGGCTGAAGTCATTTTTTTATCCAAGCGGTAAACATGTTTATTTCTGCTATGAAAATGGCTTTTTTTGGCTTGACGTGTTTTTAGTTTCTGGTACGTCAAGAGCCAGCCTCAAGTGGACACTTAACGAAACTGCAGATTTTAGCACTCCCGCATTGCCTCATACTTTTAGACTAGATGTTTCCGCTTGGGTTGTCCCCACTATTGGGAATTAATAACCCCATACTACAATACATACTCCAATCCCGACATATCTGTCATCAGCTAATACTGGCTTGACTGATAGAAGGCAGACTTTAAAGCGAACCATTCACAACTGAAGAGTAAAGCTGCATTAGCCCCTCCCTTAGAGCAGCCTGTCTGATGGCAAACAATGATCTGTTCTGTGGGACCTGCAGACGAAACAAGTGACTCACTGCAAGGCTCATTGTGTAATAAAGCCGTTATGTGTATGCTGCTACAACACAGAGAGACAAGATCTGCAAAGAGGCACTCATGATGTGTGAGGTCTAACACAATATGAATTTGGGTAATTTCATATTTTGTTTTTCCACCATGTCAATTTGTGCAGAAGCCTGATCAACATAACAGTGCAAGTGCAACCTTTGTGTGTCTGCACGTGTCTTTGTCTCTCCGCTGCAGCCTTAAACCTGAGATTTTATCTTGGCAGTAGCTGATCAGTCAATGTCAGCGACTGCTGAATTCTTCGAGAACAGTGCCGGATCCAACCAGTTTCACTGCCATCAACAGATTGTGTGTAACGTAAACACTGAAAATCCTTACACACCCTAATCCATCTAACACAACACTGGGGTCAAAGGCTGAGATTAATTGGGACGTAATCCACAATGTGGAAGTTACTGTTCTGCTTTTTATGTAAACTGGGGTCAGTTTGTTGAGGATCTCAGACTCTTTGTTCAGATTAATTAGGTAATGAGGATAAAGGGAACAAAAGGGTAAAAAAAATGGCCCTCACATTCTCAATACAGAGTGTAGCTGCTGGTGTGACAGCGAGGGTTAAGTAAACATCTGTTTGTTGCACGAGACCGATCCGATCAGAGCAACAATCAAGGAAAATGCATTGCATCTATTTAAAAGACTATTCCAATCACAGGGCAAAGCTGTGTCTGTAATCACGTCATTTCTACAGGACGTCTGTTAGCCTTGGATGAGATGATAAAAGCAGCGCGTAAACGTTTGTGTGTCTTTGACGGAATAAAAGGAGAGGTTGAGAAAGTTAATACATGTTTCAGGTGCCTCTTTGCACTGAGCGATCACAGGCTGAATTGTGGAACAGCTGTTTGTTCCTGATGAAAAGGAACAAGAGAGACGCTGCAGAGCGAAAAGAGAGAAAAGAAACGAAGAGGTGGGGTCAGGCGACTGGAAGCATGAAAAACACTTCAAAAAGATGAGTGGAAAGTTTGAGTCACATAGTTTATGACTAGAAAAAAAATACTATCACGTCATTGTTTTAACCACTGCAGTTTATTATAAACTGCATAAGTGAAGCATACCTAAATCTAGCTTTTCATCATTCAAACGTCTTTTCCTCTGCACAAGAATTACCTGCAGACCTCTTGGGTTTGAAGCGACACTGACCACCTGTGTTTCATGCAGCACATGCAGGCAGGATACACCATTCAGATGGTATTTGCTTATGCAAGGGAGGTAGGTTGATTTTAATGTTGCTCGAGCTGATTAGTGATTTTAATCCTGTCTGGGACGCACATGTGTTTGTTTGCTTTCTCATTACATCAGATATAATTTCAGTCCCAAATATGCGCTGTGTGATTGAGGCAGACATCTTTTTGACATAGAAGTTTTGCAATGAATCTACATACAGTTGGAGTTCAAGGTGAGGCTTATTTTCAACCAATCTTGTATTTATACTCTTCTAGTGATCAAACTGTTATGAAGTTGTCTCTGTTCCAGTTTAAACTGATCTATTTATTTTTATTTATTTTTTTGCAAGAAGACAAAGGTAAAAAAAAGTTTTTCTTCCCTGTCACTTTTAGTCTCTTTTATACCCACTGTGGGTAAAACAGTCCTGGTTACTTGGATATTTATTTGAAAAGGCGTGCTTATGTCTTGGTATACAGCAGCAAAAATGGCTTTCAGCAAGTTTGCCCTCCTCTCTCGTTAAGCACACTCCAGGTAATAGGGAAGATCTTAACAACGACTTGTGAATTTCCCTGTGCATGTTCGTCTTTCTTCAACATGCACCGTCCATGCTTTTGGCATATCCTATTATAAGAGCATTCTGCATAAAGGCTTTTATCTTTTTTATCAGAAAAAAGCCATTTCCTGCTCACTCTTTATTAAATGTGCAGCATTCTGCTCCACTGAAAACTTCACAGCCTTGACTTAAAAGGCAACAAAGCACAACAAGTGAAAAGCTTGATCTGTGTGAAAACACCACAAGGAGGGACGATGAGAATGCATCAGGACAGCATTCATGAAAATACTCTTCTTGCAGACTTTGGAAGCTGATTTGTGTGATAATAAGTCTGATAATGTGTTCATGCTGCCACCGGTGCAGTATGTTCTCTGAGGAAGCTACGTGCTAATGCTAGCAGACAGGCTTAAGGTTAAGTGTGGCCAAGGGCCCCTTAGAGAGGTGCCAAGAGAGAGCTGGTGGCCCCATAAGCTCTGGCCCAACGGAGCTCTCTTAGCCCCTTTGCGCAACACAGCTCACCATTGTGCCAGGCTGAAAAAGCGCATTAGTCACCGAGAAAAGGGCTTTCCCTGCTGAAACCCCCTTGGACAACAAGCAAAGCTCTGCTTGATAATTCAATCACTCTCTGAGCTGTGCATGGCCGACCCGCTCAACCTCTCTGAACCTGTCCT